>BMAU01016846.1:0-21685 GCA_019973935.1 Trichonephila clavipes
GAGTTTTGGATTAACCCTCCAACTGAACAGCACGGATTTTCCGCCCTACTAGAGAGGCTTCGAAAATGGACTGCACGGATTTTTCTGCCTTCAAGTAACGTTTTCAAAAGCGATTAGCCGAACTTTTCTGAAATCTTTTCCCCCTTTTAAGGTTTAACATCTTGAAAGATAATGAGGGACGGAGGAAGCAACACAGCAGGAGTTTTATGGCTCGCAGGGAACCCCGTGTTTTGACCCTGGGGCAATGTAAAAAATCGGGGAGAAATTTCTTTATAACCCAAGAAGTGTTTCTTTGCTAGCTTGTATTTTTAAAAGTTTCCAAAAGTCACAAAGCATAAAAACAAAATATGTTACAATTCCCTTTTGGTTTCATATTACTTTCAAACTGTAACAAGTTGGGGCGTGTCAGGGCAATCTGCTATTTTATATAGTTAGACAAATTATCTTTTTTTAAGTATAATCTTTCGCTTCATTTTTCTTATTCAAAGCTTTCAGTTTTTGAAACATGATTATTTTATTATAAGATACCGAAAAAATTAATAAAACATCAAAATTCTTTAAAATTTGGAACCTTTTCAATTTTCCAACCACTAAAAATGAATAAATTTAAACTTCATCAAATCATTTGAAACATTTTCTTACACTTTGATAAAAATAATAACGAAAAAAAAAAAGAACTAATTAAGATTTATTAGTTTTTTTTTTTTTTTTTTAGATTTCAAAGCCTAAGTGTTCAGGGAAGTTTAAGTACAGTGGCTGGTTATATATTGTTAAAATACACCGAATTATATTTGAATTTTAAGTGATTGAACTTCAGTTTACATCAAAGACAACATGAATGAAGATTTTCACACATTTTTTTTATAACTTGAATGTTTGAATAAATGGTAATCAAAAATATACGGAAACATTTACAGTTGACATTTATGCATATAAATAAACATAAAAATCAATTTTAAATTCGAGCTATTGAAAAAAATTCGAATTATATATTGTTCAAAAATATCTATTTATACAAAATACCGCAACATTTACCTTTTTTAAAGGCTAACTGAATAAGTTATTAAAATCTGGATATTTTTTGAAATCTCGACCTTATAAAGATAGAAATTTTATGTTAGAAATTCCATTTGAAATTTCGAAAAAAAATGCATCGCGTAGTTAAAAATTATTTACCATAAGTTTTAGCAATTGTTTGAGTATAACAAAATTTTCAAATTTTATTATATAGCTTCTTTGGTATCTTTTAATATATTTCGGCCGCGGTAACCGAGTGGTATAGGTATCGGAACGTGGCTTGCTTTGTCACGAGTTCGAGCCCAGTACCTCTAAAGACCCGCCGTGTAGGGCAGCGATGCACGTTAAATCTATCGAGAGCTGAAATGTCCTCCCGTTGGTGTGGTGGGGTAATTAGGAGAGGGGGGTGCCAGCTCAGGTGTCGTCCACGTCACTTGACCATGGTTCAAAATTACGTGTTCCGTCGCCAAAAGCCCTCGTGTAACTGAACAGTGCGACGTTAATATTCAATCATTCATTTAATATATTTCGAAGATTTCATACAATTCGGTTGAAAGCCGCATGCTAAGAGCAAAAAATATACTAAAAAAATTGATGAATATACAGTTACAAAAAATACTTACATAGAGAAGCAAAACTGAGAAGCTAAAGCGTAGGAATAAAAATTTTTGAGTATATCTGAAGTAGTTTTCGAAATATTTATTTTAAAGTTTAGAAAATTTGTGTGCGTTATGTTACACTTGATATCAATTAAATGGTTAAAATAATGTGTTAATATTAGTCGTGTAATCGTTTGATGACACATTCATATACTATTAAAAATTATCATGGTCATTGATGCGAATGTCAAGAATTTTATGTAATTTTAAATTCAGACATTAAGTTATTGATGTAGAAAATATAAAACGACCATCTAAAATACATGAAAAATGCAGTCTGCTATAAAATGATCTTGACAAACAAAATCCGGCATTTTCACTTACTATGACAGAGCCGGCCTAGTCAGGGGCAATCTGGAAAAACAGAGAGAGAACCGCGGTTTTGATGGATGCCGCTCTAGCTTTTAAAGTTCCCAGGAAAAATTATATATATATATAAATTACAAATGCAAAAATAAATCTTGTAATTTTCCATACATTTTGATAACAACAAATTGTGGAATTGGCTTCCAATACATTGTTGTGTTTGACAATATGTAAGGTAACCAACCCTACTTTAGTTAGATTTGTACTACTTCTTCGTAACCGTATACCTTTTAAAATTAATTCGTGCAGCCGAAATACAACTTTTGTACCCTTAAAAATTTATGTAAACTATAACGGTTAATTTTAATTTATGCAACTTGTGAAATGTTCATAATTAACCATTTCCGTCTAAACAGTTTACATGGAAAAAAAAGTTTGGACTCCCTCATTCATTAGGGATTTATATAAGATTCTAACATTAAATTTTATTTTTCACCGAATAGGATTGAGTGGAAGTGTATAGTGCTTCCACACCACAGGTCTGGGGTTCTATTAACGGGCTGCGCAAGGTCGACTCTGCCTTTCATCCCCGCTACATTGGGTCGATAAATGAGTACCAAGCTTGCTTCGGGTCTTAAACACTGAAGGTTTCTCTTCAGACAGACCACCAAATCGGGACATCTGTTCATGCACCTCAGCGTCCAATGGTCACGTGTATTATGATGGGCACAGTAGTTCCTTGCCCTCATGGATTGTTGTGCTTCTGAGTTTGAGTCTTAAGTTTGAGGATTACCTCACTTTGGGGATACCCCTTAGATAAACATGTAATTCCACTCATTTGCGATTAAACATTTTTCTTTCAATTACGTTTATTTCAGAAGGAAGTTTGATTTTTCAAATGTATTTGCTTAATAACATGTATATTTGTGTATTATATTAAAAAATTGATCAATCCAAAATTACATGTTTTTAGCTCCTCTAAAAGCTTTTAGGATTTTACAACTGAAATTGCAATCCATATACGTTTAATAGTAGTATATTTAAAAATGATAAATACATTTTTACGACTGTGTGAGCTGTTATGCCTCGTTTATAAATATAATAAATTGCATTCAGCTACACTTTTAAAAAATGTACAGAAATAAGTGGAGAAATAGAATACTTTTACATATTATGAATATTTTTTGACTGCAGTAAGATATATTTATATTTCAGTGTCTTTACAATTTGAATAGAAGTTGTAAGCCATTTTGCTAATAGTTTGATATTGAGTATAAACCCATAGGCTGTTTAATATTGTAAAGTGTTTTACTTTGATACCAACACACATTAAAATAAGGCTCATTTGCAGTTATATGATCAGCTTCAGTGATATTTAAGTTTTAAAAAATAGTCTACACGTACGAAAACATTCTTTCACAACCGCACACCATATCTCAAACTATATCTTCCCTACAGCACGAAATATTTGTCTATACTGAAAAATTTAATACAGGATACATTTGCAAGTGTTAAATTTGTTTTTAAAATTTGGTATGAATATATTGTGGAACTGTCGGTTCACTTCATTGAACAAAATAGTTTTAAGTGTACTGTTTTGAAAGACAAAATTAATTAGGAAGAACTGTTCTTACAATAGAATTTGTAATGACTGAATTGTGTGAAAATGTAGTTATCGATGTGTGACATTTTTCCTTGTAATAAAAGAAACAGAAAGATAAGAAATTTAACTTGAGTAGAAAATGGTTAGAAGTACTGTCATGCGCATTTGCAGAAGTATATCCCCCATTAAAATTAAAAATTATTGTCTGAATGTGTGTTATGTCCATCACAAATGCCGATGTAGAAAAGATATTTTTATTTAATACAAAGAGTTCGAAAAGGAGAGCACTAGGAATGGAAATTTAGATTTTTTCCGAAAAATATTCAGTTAACATAAAAATATCATTTATATGATTTAAATTTAAATAAATTAAAAGTATATTGAAATCATTTTTTATGTTATTCTAAATTAAAAATATAATTGAATAGAGAAAGATCTGTTTTATTTCATAAATATATGTACCATTAATTGTCTTATTGTTTAAAAAAAAGATAGGGCCTTTACTCTTTTTACCTCATAACTTTTTTTAAAAACAGGAAAGTGAGCGCGTTTTCTTACTCTCATATTCAAGAATGAATACAGGATGCTTTTTTCTAGTTCAAATCGCAATACCAAAATATATATTTTTTTAATTTTTAAAAAATGACAGAAAAATAAATTTTGTTTGAAGAAAATATAACTATTTTTCAACTTTTAACACGCCATTTATTTCTCTCTCATGTTTTTTTAACCCTGCATTTTAATTTAATTTTACTGTGACTGAATCTATGGGGAAAACGACAGAGTGGAACTACGGTTTTCATACAAGATTGCCCAAGGCAACAACAGCTAGCTGTAAACGATTGCTATCCTGGTTCTCACTGATCAAAGACGCCGAACTAAGTCATAAAATTGTTCCCTTTCGACCTCGCAAGTTTTAAAAGGGGGAAAGAATTGAAGTCTGTTGCATTTTTGAAGGGAATAGCAATATAAGAGTAAAACGTTTTCGGAATAACTTTTCAGGAGGAAGGTATCCACTTAGAGGGTTAGAAGGGAGAAAGGATTTAAGAAAAGTGCGGCTAATCCGCTTTTGGAAACGTTACTTGAAGGCAGAAAAACCCGTGCAGTTCTTTTTTGAAGCATCTTTACACTGACGGAATTTTCCGTGCTATCCGCTTAGAGGGTTAATAATTCTTTTCTATTTGAAACGATTATGGTTAGTGGGAGTAGACAACAGTAGAGCAACAACCATTTTATGGGTGGAACTAATTTTTACTATCTTTTATATCTTGCAAGCGAACTATATTCGAAGAAAATTTATCGTTTCAAGACGCTTGGGAAGTTGACTATTTTGTAGTGAAAAACAAACCTGAATCAATAATTGCTTGATTTGTCACGAAAGTGCTGTATTTAAAAAATACCATTAAACATGAATCATTCAAAGACACTTTTCCTCGAAGATCTCTTTCAAAAGGTATGATAAGTAGGCTTTCTTGAATAATCTCTGCAACAGCAACAAAGTGTTTTGTCGGTGAACATATCACAGCAGTATATAACAAGGACATCCTATGAAGTTTTTTTTTTATTTTCTTATATTATTGGTAATCATATGAAACCGTTTACTGATACAAAAAATGTGAAGAAGTGTTCCTAAATGTTTCTAGTTTAGTGTTATTGACAAAGATAAAACATATAAAATAATAATATTTGAAAAAAGCAAAAAATAAGTTATAATATTTTGATTAATTTTCCACATTTTTAATTACCTTGGTCCTAAAGCATTTCTTCCTCACCCACATATCGATTTATCTTCATGTTGTGGCCCGCGTGAGATAGATGACGTATGTATGCGGTTCAGCAGTAAAAATGTTTGTTTAGCTCTAGCCTAGATCTTGAGCTTAAAACCATCACTCCACAATTTCAGCTTGAACACAGGAACTTTACTTTCACAAAGTAACCAGCGCTGTTGTAACATCGCCACTCCACGACATGGTCAAACTCTAAATTGTGTTCACATTTCGTAGAAATTATAGTCTTCATCACAGTAGAATTATGGCAAAATTACATCACAGTAATATGTAAAATATAACATAAAATGCTAAAATATAATTATTAAATACATAAATAAAAAAATTGTTCAAAGTGTACTAATTAACCTTATCTTTGTATTGTATGTAACGGCTCTTGTTCAAATAGGTAGCAAAATATAGTACGGCGATTTCTACATGTATTAAATTTATGGCAGTATAACTGTGTAAAAATATCTTTACAAATAATTTAAAGTCATTTAAATAAAAAAAATTAAGAACATTCTTAAATTGCACACTTTAGTACAAACTTATAGAAGCATTATTTTTAGTAATTACAAACATTACCATACAAAAAGCCGTTGAGAAATAGTCATAATTAAGATAAAAGAAAATTTAATTAAATAATTAAGAGACTTTTCCAGTAAAATGGAGAATAATTATTAGGATACAAATTTCAAATTATTTTTTTAAAAAAAATCTAACATGATAAAGTGTATCCTCTTCATCACTTGAAATTAATATTTAACAGACGTGATGAAAATTAAACTTAAAATGTTATAAAATAAAATCGTGAAGAGAGTAAAAGTTATGAAATATATAAAATTATATTCGTAATGAATGAATTTAATGAGGTTATAAAAAGTGCAGAGCCCAATTACATAAATGAACCCTTGAACTTTTTTTTTTTTACAGATCTAGAGAAAAATTACAATTAGTAGAACTATGCAAAAACTGGAATCCGAAAATGAACAAATTTACAATGCATTATTCTTTCCTTTTCCTTAATTTATTAAAATATTGATGGGTGTAATCTGCAACAAATTGCTTAATTGACGATTTAATTTAATTTTATTTTCAAATGAATAATTAAAAACAATGTGGAAAATAATAATAACGTTTTAATTTACATCTTCAACAATTAAAAATACATGGCTTTGTTTCGATAGCAACAAAATATCCTACAGAATCAAAAAGATTACTTAAAATATTTTACAAGAACGTTTGTTAGAAAAAATAACATGTTCTTGGAAAGACTAAATCAAGTTAAATTTGACGTCGCGAAAAATGTCAGACATAATGAAGTTATCAAAAACTAAGGAACATTTCATTATTTTTTCAATGTATATTTAAGACCGTTTTGAATTTCCCTTAAAAATTGTTAAAAAAATATAGGCTAGGTGCTAATAATGTGAAGGTTTTTATTTGTACATGTAAGATTATTAAAATAATTAAGACATTATAAGCTTCATTTTTTTAAAATCTAATTAAATCCATCCCATATGACTTTGCTTCTTTGCTCTTTAATAAGTTTAAGCAAACAAAAAAAAATATAATACCCATAAAAAATCAAACTTCAATGAAAAAATAAGTGACTTTCAATTGGAGACGTGGAATTAAAAAAGAAATTCTTACATTAGAAAAAAGTTAAATATAGATTTACGTAAAATGCCAGCGTAAAAGAAAAGATAAGTGATAAACTGATAAAAAAAAACTGTTACCTCAAAAAAAAAATTCGAACAGAGTCATTTTTTTGCTATTATTGAAACTTACACACATTTGCTTTTTCATGAATGTAAAGATACTACTAAAATATTTATTTAGAGACACAATGAAATATGCATAAAAAATTGTTACATTTTTTTAACGCTTCTAACATCAGTTTTAACCGTTAGCTTTTACTTTTTAATACGTTCTGAATATTTTATGATCCATAAAACAGTAAAAAATCAAATTGAACCATTGCATATTTGAAATTTCTGCGAAATTCTTGTAATTAATTGTTTGAATTAAATGATTTTAGATTATTAGTTTCAAAAGAAACACGTGAAATGTTTTCTGTTAACAACAAGCATTTTAACTCTGAAAACTACCCCTTAGTAGTTTTGATTGCTATGTTGTACGACTCGCTATGGTTTACATCTGTAAATGAACAGAATATATATATATATACATATATATATATATAAATGTTGTGTTGGTTTGTGTATGCGTGCATAACTCCAAAAGGTTCTACATGGATTAATCTGAAATATTGACACAACGTTGCATTTGTCTCTGGTCAGGATCTTTTGTACTTTTTTTCGAAATTCTCTCTAATTTTTTTAAAATTTAATTTTTAAGTGATTTTTTTGGTATTATGACGTCAGGATTCGCTCTGATTGCGAAAATTTAAACTTTACGCTTAGATTTTTCGAAATTATTGTATAACTCTTCTATAGTTATGTTTATGCGTTGTCATATTTATCTATTTATTGTCCTTTGATACACGTAATTGGGATTATTTTTCGAATAAATCTTTTTTTAAAAATTATTCTTTCAAGAACTCAAATTTTGTTTTGTAGGTTTGGCAACAGTTGGATAGCATTATCGCGGAATGTTTACGGCTTTGAATAAATTCTACATCGTCTTTTTTCTGTAATTTTAAGCTAAATTTATTTCTCTTTATTTAGCGACAATGAAACTAACATAATTGACTTCTGTACGCTACTTATTTTTCTACCAAATAGTTTCCGTCAA
Source organism: Trichonephila clavipes (assembly GCA_019973935.1). Lineage (NCBI taxonomy): Eukaryota > Metazoa > Arthropoda > Arachnida > Araneae > Nephilidae > Trichonephila > Trichonephila clavipes. The sequence goes on from BMAU01016846.1 coordinate 8,112, forward strand.
CCATTTACCTGAAATAAACAAAAGTCGCCAAATGCCGCAATATAACATTCAATGTTTGGAAACATTGAATGTTATATAGTGGGGAAAAAATATTGTTTGGAAACAATATTTTTTCCCACTTGGAGATATTTTAATATGACGAAATTAATAGGAATGTTTTTTTTCTTTTTTAGACATCTTTTTAAACTTCATTTAATTTTTACGTATTATCGCAACAATCGCCAACTTTAATGATAACTCGCAAAGTTGGCCATTCCATTTTCGCAGATGTTGTGCGCGCGGAATTGGCAATCGTGCTTCGTTTTATGCAGTATCGCTAATAGGGTGCGATAATATGTAAATACCTTTCATTTGATGTTATTATTTAAATACAAATGTTAAAACTAAGATTTTGATTTTGAGTCATCAAAATATTGCACCTTATTTTGTTTTTCATTGCTTTATAAGATTATTACCTTCTTAAACAAATTCCATTAGTAATTTGTTAAAAAAAATACTGGAAGTTATTATGGTTTGTTTTTGTCAGTGACGTAGAGCTACCGCTGTATCAATGATGCAGGAGCCCCAACGAATGTTATTACAATTCCACTTAAATGGTGCTCATATCTGAAAGAGGGCCACAAAGGAATTCGGATACAAGGCCCATTCAGAGCTGTTTTGTAATTTCATATGTTTTTCTTTTAACCTAAACTTTAACTGCAGTCAATCGGCTTGAGTACATAAAATTGTATTGAAGAAACTCGAACTTAGGTCATCATACTGGCCAAGCAAACGCATTGGAGGGATAAATGCTGACCAAATTAGAGTAAGCATCAGTGAATGAGCAAAACAGACAGAGGGTTCAAATACATGTTGAGGAAGGAGGTTGTCATAAGATTGTCATTATTTTTTCAAATTTTACTTTCGCGTTAATAAAGATAGTACAGCTCTTTTTATGTCAATTACTGTTCGTGTTGCATATCATTTTTCAATTTATTTTTAAGCACAGAATATTTACTTTGGATAATTTTTATACATAAAATACTAAATTTAATTCTGTACACTGTGTATGTGTTTAGTGAGTAGTATACCGATTAAAATCTTCCACCTACCATAAAATTCGGGTTATAACGCGCACTTTGAACACAAAAAATAAGATCAAAATTTACAGGTGTGAGTTATACGCTGGGTATAAAAATGAGGGCTTTAAAAATTAAAAAATAAATGAGCATAAAAAAGTTAAACTTCTAAATATTTCGAAATACTATTTATTTAAAAGACGTGACATTCTTATTGAACTTAAAAGGTGGTAGTTCTAAAAGTATACTATTTTTGCAATTGCTTAGATAAACACCTTGAATAAATCGCTTCTAAACATAACAGCATTGCATTTGTACATTTCAGGTTTCTTCGTAAAAAAAGGGGGGCACAATATACAGCGAATATACCTAAAATTTAAAAATTGCAGCTTGAAAGTATGGGTGTGCGTTTTTTGCCGGACTTTATGGTATTTTATCTTTCTCCGATGAATCTAAATTAAATTAATATATAATTTTTATGGTACTTATATTTTTTCTTTAGTCGGCCATTTACCTAAAATCAAAAGACATCGCCTAATAATGCAATATGCATTCAATAAGGGAAGAACATTCTATGTCTGTTTGTGCACAATAATAATACTTTTTTGCATTTGGTAGTGAATTTTTCCACGAAATAGTTATTGTAGTTTTTAATAGTTGGGGCAATAACATTAGACTCACGAAATATCTATTTTGTGTAATTTCAAAATTTTATTTGGTGTTACTGTGAAATATAAATGGAAAAATTAAGATTTTCTGATGTATATTTTGTGTTTGTTTTGATATTTATGTATTATCGCAACCATATTGGCAACAATAGAACTTAATTGCCAATTCACCGTGTATGATGCGAACAAAATCGGGGTTGATATAGTTGCAACAGTACCCAAGAACTTTTGTTTGCAACTTTTTTTGGTGATTTTATCAAAATGATAATTTGTTGTTAATAATTGGTTTTTGATAGCTTTTTATCATTTAAGTTTGTTATAGCTAGCTAGCTGTACCCAATCACGTTTTCCTGTGGCTCAGTCTGGTTAAAAAGAAAGAAAAGAGAAAACACACATTTCTAATATCTTTAACTGCTTGCATTTGAGGTATGATTTTTTTTTATAAAAAAATGTGGAAATATACATTAACACACACAACTTTTCTAAACAGATTTATTTCATTGTAATTTGTTAACAGAATACTCCCAAGTTATTATGGTTTTTTTGTCATGGTATGAATCTAAAATTATTTCCACTATCTCCATAGAAGAGGTACCAAGTTTGAAAACAAATTTAAAATGATTCTTCTTGAGGTGAAAGGGTTAATTTTACAATGCTTATGAGTAGACATTTTGTGTTGCTTCATTGTCTGTATATATACAGAAATTGTCTGCGGCGCCTACTTTAGAGCAGTAGTTGCCATTTTTAAACACTTCATGAACTACTTAATGTATAACTTTATAATTAGCGTTTCACTAATAGGATTGACCTCTATGTGGTGGAGCACTATAGCTATATTTACGTCTTTATTTAATCTTCTATGCCCTGAAAATAGGCTTCATGAAAAGCAACAATCAACAAACTGAAGTGCTTTGCCTACAATTTTCCAAAAAATGGTTGAGGTTATCAAAAATCGGTAACCTCAGGAATTATGTTTTTTTGTTTAGTTATTTCGGTAACTAAAAAGGCTTTTAGTAAAGAATAATTCATGTTCCGTAATATGTTGTTTTGTTTTGTTCATCATTTTTTTAAACTGAATCTTCATAAAAGTATAAATAATTTCCCAATTTTCTGCATACCATCCAAAATTTTTCACGCATCACCAATTGGTGACTGCTGCTCTGTAACACACATCAGTAATTATGTATTAGCATCACTGTAACAAAATTGGTGCCATATATATTGTACCTTAGTATCTAAACAATAACGATTCTAACATTTTTTTTTTATGAAAAAAGAAATGGAGGGAAAATGTTGCGATTTGCATGGCGGTAATTTGGCTGTGGTGATGCTAATATTTAAGTACACAGATAACAATTAATTGTCTATGTGAAAAGCTGTCTGTGTCTAGATATAAACCACTCTGTTTTTAAGATAGGCCCTTAACTTTGTTGATAACAATTGCTAATTCTAATCGAATTGTGAATTGCAAAAATACTCCCATCATTATGAACACTTTGTCGTAGTTTTCTGCTGCAAAATCCGTGTTTATATTGGAATTTTCCTGGCGTATTCGATTTTAAATACCTTCAGCCTCTCATTGCGTTGAATTTCAGCTGTGTCAATTCATGCACGTTTAAAGTTAAATATTTCATTAGCATTTTTTATTTTTTCCTTTTCTTTTTGTTTCATGTTTTGAAATTTTATATGTTTTTGTTTTAATTTTCTTTTCAAGTGTAGTTTTAAGTTCTATTTCAGATAGTCAAGAAGCAATTCAGTAGATTAAGAATACCCGGTCTTCAATTAAATCAAGACATTTTAACTAATAGTTTCATTTTGTAAAATATTTAATTGATGCCAATGTAATTAAAATAGAATACATCCAAAAAGAATTTTTAATTGCACACATTCTTACGAAAGCCATAAATATATAAAATCTGCAATATTCAATGCAAACAATTTCATTACTGTTTTGATTCTATGCCAATGTGTTTATTGTTATATCTTATTTGTATTGTGTATCGTGTTTATAATACTAGAATTGTTTGAAAAAAATGTATCACTCGCGGGGCAAGGGGGTATTTTGTGCTGAGGCGGTTTGCCTACATTTTTGGCGGAAGAATAACTGTGCGATTTGCATATGTGTTTTTTCCCGCCTCTTCCCATGTATTCCATCTACGGGGACGGTATTTTCCCCTTTTTCTGAATAAAAATTGCCTTTGTTTCGGTCTTGATGCCTAACTGCTAACTTACAGTGACTTTTTCGTAAAGTTGAAGTACTCATTTCAACACTATAATCGAATGCAACCCTTTGAAGGTCTGTGCTTGTCTTACTTTGATTTATTTTGCAACTTCTTATTAAAATATTTTCAGTTCTTAGAGTCATTTTCCGTTTCACTCCACATTTTCCTTTTCTGTTTGGATACGATCATCAGAAATCTTGAAATGTTCTTAAAGTTCTTGAAGCACTTGTTTTGCCCATACCAGCCACCGTAGCTATATCCTTCACATTTATAGAAATGTGTTCATTAAGAGCGATTATTTTAGAAAGCTTCCTCGGTGTGTACAAAAAAAAACATACAAAACTAAGATAATTTACAAGGAATGTAAAATTAAAACAACCAGCTGCCGCACTGAAATGCTCAAAACTGATCTACTAATAAATTAAAACTAATCAAACGGTTAAATTATAGTCAATGTCGATTCATAACATTGCTTTTGGGCAGATGCAACGAGTTTGTGGTGGTTCGGAACATAACTGATAGTCACATACCAAGTAAGTCAAGAAAAAAAAAGTTTGTCAAATTAGTTCGAACAGTTTAGTAGCTAACACAACAAGTTATGCGCTATCAGACTTGCTCAGAGCAAAAAAGAAGTCTACCTGTTGCTTAGCAATAGCGGCCGGTACCCCAATTCTTTATAAATCTTATACTGAAGAGAAAGAATATATTATAAAATTAGTTCAATCGTATTCATATGGCAATAGTCAATGACAGATTTAAGAAATATAATAGTTTTCGTCATTTTTATGTATTCGTTTCTTGCTCTTGGCTCTCATTTTCCCGAATATCAGCATCTTCCCTTATTTTGCAAGATATATTATCTATATTCACCATTTACTTGAGCTATATTTATGTACACATATACATATATTTATTCCACTATTAACTCCTATTTATTTTCGTATCTGTTTGTTAATATATTGCTTTTTTATAATTTGGGAAATCTATTAAAAATTCTTCTCTCTGTGGAAAACTAGAATACAACTCTCCTTTAAAGCGAAAAGTCGAAAAAATAACAAGAGAAACAAAAATGCCAGCAAATGATTGTAAAATAAGGATTGATATGTCATGCGATACAATTCTATTAATATTTCACACACACACACATTTTTTGCTTCTCAAAATACATCACCTTGTTTCGAGAAAAAAATTAATTTTCTTCCTGTCGATATTTTTCACGATTAAACAATATTGACATATGTGCGCTGAGTTTACATTTCGTTATGTTTTACACAAATGTGTTTTACACATTTGTGTAAAACATGATGAAATGGAGAGAGAGATTTATGCCTTTCTACCAGCGTGTCACTCAAGATTTCTTAAGCGAAAAATAATTTTTTCCCCAAGTATGATGGAAAGCAGAAAAGAATAAAAAGATATTTAAAAATTAGTTATAACAAGGGGCAATTACTTCTAATAACGTTTTGAAATCAGCCTTTTTCATAAACTAGTTGCATAAAATATCATTTTCAATAAATCACTGTTTCCCAAATTTTGGGGTGTGCGCCCCCTACAGGGGTGTACGAGGGTGACGGAACATATTGAAAATCGAAAGCAAAGGATTATTTAAGAAGATTATTAATTAATGGAAAGTAAACAAAATACATTTTGACATAATGAAAAATAAAAGTAACATTTACAATGATATGATACACTTATAAATGTATCAGTACCGCACAACGTCTTTCATAATTAATGTAACAATATCAATTTTAGAAAAACTTTAATAATTACCAGTGAACTTGTTATATAAAAATTCTATAAAAAAGTTAATAAAATTTGCACGGTTTATAATTAATCTCCTGACTACCAGTTAATAGTTACGCGATTCGCTTCATAATGTCTTCGTTTTCCACGTGAGTGCGCATGTGTGATGCATTGGGATTGGGTTGGGAAGAAAAAGATTAAATAAAGAAAGATTTCGAATTCAATAAATCCTTCGTAAACACTGTCAATCTCCTTTTATTGCATTCCAAAGCTTTCGGGATAACGTTATGGATAGCAATGCAGAGAGAAGATCGTACTTCGGAAAGACGCATATATAAGTCTGGAATAACTATGGCTTTGGTTGAGCGAAAAACTTATATACGTCGTTGGCACTTAAGAGATTAACGTTGTGATATCCTCCATTGAAAGAATATCTCTCTGAGTATCAGCGTGAGTTAAGGCGATGGATTAACGAAAAAACTAGAATCAAACATTATCTTAATATATCTTTATTAAGATATTCAACTTAAACTTTTAACAAATTAAATTATAATAATTAATGTGAGAGAATATACGATGGCAAAATACGCAACACACAATATATATATATAGATAATAACGATATAACCTAACTCGGACCGCTATCAATAACTGAATCGCCTAAACTCAATTCTAATACAATCACTGATTCTAATATTAAATAGTCATTCCTACCTCGTTGTGCACTCTGAAAAATTAATTACTTATGTCCTATGCGCAATCTTGTATTTACTTGCGTGCACTGGGCTGCACCTTGCTTCTCTATATCTTTATCATTTATAACTTCTAATCACCACCAAGTAACCTTATCAGAACTTGAACCACGAACTAAATTAACATTCCACTACTTGACATCAACTGTCACAAATTGCCATCTCGCTTACTCTAAGTTCCGACACTTAAAAGTTTGTTAATTTGCATCTTTCATTCACACTTCGATTCTTGGATTTGGTTGTAAAAGAGTTGCCATTAATTCGGGGCCAAAGAACCCAAACAATAAAAAGTTCTGATTGAATTTTGGGATACAAATAATTGACTTTTAAGAAACTCTTTTACAGTACAATATTTCGCTTATTATTTATCAAGAACAAGATTTTAATTTATTAAAATTAAAGTTTGCAAACTTACCCAGTATTAGTTTGTTTTATTTGGTTAAGATAATGTTTTGATGTAATGAAAGCACTAGTCATTCATATGACAATATATACAAAAAGCTATTCATAGATATAAATGAACTCCATAAAATTTTAAATAATTATTTTCATTTTTTTCAGTGGTATTTATTGTATAGACACAAATACAGACAATAATTAAAGTTTCTGAGTACTATCAGGTGAATGATTTTGAATAACCTTATCACTTAATGATTTTTAGATACTTAGTATCATTTAAATTAGAATACACATGTAAAATTTTTTAAGAATATTACGACAAGAAAAAAGTTATTTAAATGCAACTTTCAAAAGACACGAAGAGATATTTTTAAAAAAAAAAACATTTTAATATTTTTTTGTCTATATAGAGCTTTAACTATGATTTTCGAAACATTCCTAATAATATCAATTGAAAGAATAATTGCTAAAATTTCTCTATACTCTCTTTCACATTATAAAATATAAATCATAATTGTATATTAACTACAGATAGAGAAATACTATAATTATAGGAGCTTTATTCACTAAAGGACACACGCACGCAATGTATTAAAGAACGTTATTTTTTTCCTCCTTTTTTGGCTAAAATATTACATTTAAATAACTTATCATTGGATTAATATTTTTGAAACAATCTTAAATGTTCTTTTTAATTCAACTCAGCCTAAATTATCAAACATATTACCCCTATATTCAACTTTTCAAAATCACGGCTCGAATATGAAGACCAGGTGTGGCCAAACTTTTTATAAAGAGTGCCACTTACAGATAAAAAATATAAGCGTGCCACTTCCAAATTATAGAACTAATGAAAGTGTGATATATATATATATATATATATATATATATATATATATATATATATATATATAAGTAATATTTTCTCATAATTTTATAATATATATATATATATATATATATATATAAGTAATATTTTCTCATAATTTTATAATATATATATATATATATATATATATATATATATATATATGTGTGTGTGTAAGAATAATAAAATTAGATTAAAAATTAAATTCCCTATCTAGCAATGAAATCATATTTTTCATTTTATCTTCAAGTATCAAACTAAACACTCATTCATTTCTTCCGAATATATGGCCTAGCCAATAAACATGTCTAATTCCAGATCGTTAGTTTTAATAGCCCTATATATCAGCTTTAACTTTCAAGTACACTCATAAAATCTGCGATACTTACCCCCATCGGTGTTTTAAATGCTAGCCCCCACTTTAAACTCACCATGGCGTGTTTCGTCCTTCCTGGTTTTAGCGTTAGAAGAGATGTTCTAATTACAAAACAGGTAATTTTTATGTATGTATATATATATATATATATATATATATATATAATATATTATATATATATATGTGTGTGTGTGTGTATGTGTTGATTAAAATCTACAACAATATATGATTTTCAAATCGTGAAAAGTTGAAAAATTGCTTGCTAGTGCAAATTTTTAAAGTTCTTTGGAATTGCTTGCAATTGATTTTCAGTGTAGTATGGTACTGTATACAACAATTTAAATTTCAGTTGTTTAACGATCAATTTTTTTTTACATTTTTGTTTTATTTATTTATTTAATTTATCATCATCTTGAAACTCATCGGATTGAAAGAATCATTGAAAAATAAATATTAAATTTTTAAACTTATCACTGCTCAGAGCTTTGGTAGATAGTTCCAGCATCAATGTGAAAAATCTTAGTTTATTTCCTCCAAAATCAAGACATTAGGAAGGAAAAGTTTGTCCAAAAGAGAAGGTATTTGACCCACTAGGGTAGAAAAAAATTAATCTTTTCTCTGTCATGTGAAATTTAAAATTAATTCCTCTTAATAATGGTAAGAAAAGCCGAAACACATCACCTGTCTTCATCTAAGAAAAGCAAGTACATTTGAAGCTGTTTTTGTGCAGTTGATAGAGACCGCATGAAAAAAATTGCACAAAACAATATTAAAAAATTTTGCACAACAGATATAACAAACTGTTTCGTGGAAATACTGAAAAAAAAAACTTTTTTTAAGCGGTGGAACGGTGCCATATAAAAGTCGCATTTATAAAATATGCCAATTATTTACGAAATTTATATATATATATATATATATATATATATATATATATATATATATATATATATATATATATATATATATATATATATATATATATATATATATATAAGAATACTTCCATAACAAAATAAATAATTAAATATTACGCAAGGAAACATTTTAAAAACATATAGTTTTTCATTGTATGCAGGGATGTTTTCAAAATGCACATGTATAATTCATTGCTACACATCGTAATACCATGTAATGAATAATTTCAAAATCGCTTTCGTCACTTGAAGGTGCAATTTCAATTGAGTTATTTTTTAGCAATTAAAGTTAGAGAGATAAGTTTTTGTGACGAAGGACGGGTGGTCAGTTTAAGTAAGGTCAGTTAAGGGGGCTTGTAAAGGTCACGATAACCAGCTATACATTATTGGAGCCCTTTTGCAGAATTTTATAATCCTTTCTTAGCTGGTATCTATTTTAAGAAATGCATTTACAATTTGTTTAAAAGCTGGATCCCTGCATATTTTTATCCGCTCTCAAAAGATCTGGCTTCATATCCATCTTCATAATTTGTGAAATTGTTGATAATATCACTTACATTGAAAGTTTAGTCTTCAATCAAGTGTGGGCTGCTGGAGCGTTGAGAGAAAGCAACCGAAAGTGCATTGTTGGGACACAGTTTATAACAAATGAACAGAGTGTCTTGAAGTGTCTACTTCTCAGTGGGGTAACGGACATCCCCGCATCACGGGGGGGGGTGTAGGAATCCAGGGACCTAAGGCCTGACCAATACTAAAAACATATTTATCCAATTTATAAAATATTAAAGGCGAAACCTGACTTTCAGGGGAGGGGGTTCCTAACATTCACCGTTGCGCCAGTAGTAAATAGGTAGAAACCATTACAGTTAAACGAAGCGATTGAAATTCATACACCGCAGAAAAAAAAACCATGAAAATGGCGCAAAAATAAAATCGCACAAAAAAAATTGCACAAAAAATAAATCGCATAAAAAAGACAAAGAAAAACGGGTTGGACTGTTCTAGCTTTGGACTCAGTGTTTTCTTCACATATTTTAAAATAGACTCTAAAATTCCGAAGTATTGAAAACGAAAATAACTTTTGGAAAGTCAACTCGCACAACTATGTAGGTGCGTTGTCTACACGATATATTTCTTCTGAATTTCAATTACGTTTATTTAAATAAATTTTGAGATTTCCTTTTTGTCTGAAATAATCGCATTTCAATAAAATTGTGAAAAAAATATTATCTTTTTAAATGCATAATTTTTTTTTATGAAGTCTTTGAGTGTCACTGTTGCAACTTTCCTGTGCTACACTGTAACACCAAGGGTTGACCACACTTGGTATGGGCAGTCCCTTTAAATTAATTTATTCTAAGAATTAGATAATTTTTCGTTTGCATTTAAACCCTTAAGGCTGTTTATCCGTAAACCGTATGAGCTATCGAAAGTTGGTCGCAAATGCTTTGCCCGTACTCTGTACTGGCATTGATAATTTTTCTGTCTTTGATTTGTACCTTTTTTTAAAAAAATATCATATGTGTTTTTTTTATTTATTGATGGTATTTTGGGGTATTGATTGATATTATTTAGAAATGTTTTCGTTCGGCATTTTTTCCTTTTTTTTTCTAGTGAAAGCGAGAATTAGTATGGTATTTAGTTACAAACAATTAAAATCTGCCTCTTTTCTTATTCATTTTAGGAAATGACCACTTAAGGGGTTAAATACTCAGTTAAAGTTAACTCAGTTAAGGGGTTAACGCGTAAACCCTTTATTTTTTTTTAAAAAAACCCTATAAAATTGACGTGTGCTACGCTGTTATGTTTCTTGATTTCAAGCATTATCTTTGGCAAAAATTTTGTATTTCACAAAATCTTTCATGTGCATAAGATGTGTCATTTCTTTTAAATAAACATTACTTACATGTAGTTATTTATTTTTATTTTTATTTTTGAAAAAATGTACTCTTTTATACGTAGCATATATATATATATATAACATGAACCCATAAATTTCAATTTTTTTGTGTTAAAAGTTCACGTTATACTGCGGATTTTATAGTAAATAATTGCATTCTACTAAAAGGTATATATTATCCTGTTGTTGCTTAAGCCACTTATACGAGCGATGTCAGATCAATTCCCATGAAATTTATCGTGGAGGATGCTTAGTTGTTACGCGTACAGTTAGCCAAGTCTTTAATCTTTATACAGGTGGCAGTACGGTTTGGCTCGAACACATTCCAATTTTGAGAGATATCACATTTGGGAGAGGGTTGCATCTTTCTCATCTCTCTTCCCCTTCCACCAACCATTCGAGAGGGCTTCAGCAAGATTAAAATTTAGACTTCATCCATGCCGCAAGGGAACTATACATTTACAAACATCCATGTGTGTGTTCTCTATAATTCGTACCTAAGCCCTACGTCTCAGAGCAATTAGTCTTACAAACCATTTAAAGTACATTAATCTTCATAATTTTTTATTTAGGGTGTCATGGATAATTTTCGATTATATGTTATCAAAATGTACAGCATTTCATCGAATTATCAGAAAACGGAAAAACCCTAAGTTTAAAAATAGCAAATCTCAATGCACAAGGAAATCTGACAGTCACAGATGAAACAGAGAACGATATATTAAAAAAGCATTGTAAAAAAATCGTGAGATATTGATAACCGACATCATAATTACAAACCATGGTCAACTCACGAGGATAAAACCTGACCTGGCACCTCCGCTCCTAACTTTCAAATCTCACTAACTGGGGAACGTTTGACCCTCAATATATTTAATGTGCATCGGCTCCATTTGCAAGGTGAGTGTATAAAGGTACAGTGTTCATGATTAGGCTGTCACTGACCACTCGGCTACCACGACCCCTCTAAAAATTTAAGGTCTTATTTTTTTTATATATATATTTTCTTATATAGGGGTTAGTAACGCAAACGGCTATAGCGTAGGTCGTAGCCTCGAATGCCGAAGAAGGAAGAGATGCTTATAAAAGCATAGTGCCTGGGGGGCAGAGGGCAACTATCAAACATCCAACAAGGCGCAAATCCTCTGGAGAGGTTGTTGCAAAGCAGAAAATAGACGGGAGACCTCGGGCTACACCCTTCATCCAAAATGTTTTCCTTAAAATTTGGGGTGGAAACTAGGGAAACTGTACTGTCTTCTGAATGTTCGTGAAAGCTACGGGTAACGATCGATGCAAAAAAACTTAGTTCCTTCAAATAATGAAATTGTCGGCATGGTTCTGAAACCATCGTTCAGATGCCATCAGAAACATAAATCTCATACAGTTTTTATTACTACTAACTTCTCTTTCTATAAAATATGGCACTGGGGTCGAGCGAAGATTACTACTTTGATTAGGCCTATGCTTGTCTTAAGCAATGTATCCGTTGACGAAAGTAAAAGGATCAATATTTTATCTCTAAGAGAAATAATTCATTTCTCTAGATCTAAAATTGCATTGCAAAAACATATGCATCTGATTTTTAATAGATTTCCTGTACAATTTCATGTCAATCTTACCGTCTCTATTGCCTACATTTCAAGTACATTACAAAATGATCACCTGATACGGGGGAATTCTCTAGTCAATCTAAAATTGTTTTAAAATTAATATAGGTCCTATGGCAGGCTTTTATGAGCCAAGTGTTATGGTATCCGTTTGAAAGAAATCTCTCTGACTCAGGTAATAGCTAATTAAAACAGCTATTCTGTTTAAAATTCATAAAGAGCCCAAAACAGCAACTTTATATCAAACCAACACGAGGGCTGTAATTGGGTCGGAAGTAATAATTTCGAAATCAACCCATTTATGTCGAAGTTTGAAATTTTGGAAAAATTGCAATTATATAGAGACTGCCGACAATTTCATTATTTGAAGGAACTAAGTTTTTGCATCGATCGTTACCCGTAGCTTTCACGGGTATTCAGAAGACAGTACAGTTTCCCTAGTTTCCACCCCAAATTTTAAAGGAAAACATTTTGGATGAAGGGTGTAGCCCGGGTCTCCAAATCTGCTTTGCAACAACCTCTCAGAGGTTGCGCCTTGTTGGATGTTTGATAGTTGCCCTCTACCTTTAGGCACTATGCTTTATAAGCATCTCTTCCTTCTTCGGCATTCGAGGCTACGACCTACGCTATAGCCGTTTGCGTTACTAACCCTATATAAGAAAATATATATAAAAAAATAAGACCTTAAATTTTAGAGGGTCGTGGTAGCCGAGGTGGTCAGTGACAGCTTCAATGGGATTTGAAAGTTAGGAGCGGAGGTGCCAGGTCAGGTTTTATCCTCGTGAGTTGACCATGGTTTTGTAATTATGATGTCGATTTATCAATATCTCACGATTTTTACAATGCTTTTAATATATCGTTCTCTGTTTCATCTGTGACTGTCAGATTTCCTTGTGCATTGAGATTTGCTATTTTTAAACTTAGGGTTTTCCGTTTCTGATAATTCGATGAAATGCTGTACATTTTGATAACATATAATCGAAAATTATCCATGACTCCTAAATAAAAAATTATGAAGATTAATGTACTTTAAATGGTTTGTAAGACTAATTGCTCTGAGA
>BMAU01016847.1:0-11279 GCA_019973935.1 Trichonephila clavipes
AGCTGTATGTAATTAAGCCGGGCTATAGAGAGATAAAAGTAACGCGTCTGACAGTGGAAAGATGTGGAAGAAGTTTTGAAAGGGGATTTGTAATGACAAAGGGGTGTTGGAAAGCTAAAATCTTATTTTTTTGACAGTTTGAGATTTTTACATTTTCAAATTGTATAGATTTTAACCTTTTTAATAATACCTTACTTTAACCTCTAGGGTATTTAGAAGCCCTTAAAACGTATTTTTAAATAATCGTTGAATTTGGGCCACGCCCATTTTAATGGCGAAAATTGTAAACAAATTACTTTGTTATTGCTTAAAAGTGTAACGACTGATATAAACCAAAACATGTATCTTTTATTTTAAATTGAGCCTTTTATTTTTTTATTTCCTAGCCAATTAGAAGTATCACTGTATACATTAAAATCAATTTATCTCAAAATGTAAATTTTAATGTGCGATGTACCTTTTCTGAGAAACTACTGTTCACAGGTATGTAAATTTTTTATGAATTATTTATAATGATGTCTAATATACACTGGTGTGCAAAAATTAAGGACGAGACGGTTTTTTCAATATAACTTTGTACAAAAGCTTTCCAAATCAACACATTTAATACCGAACGATCCCCAATACGTAAGGACATGTGTAATGTAAGCAACACTTACTAAAAGAGAAATCAGAGGGATAAAAACAAGCTTTATTGAAAAAGTAGTATGGAGCGCAATGCGACTGAAGGCCAAAACATCCCTATGATGGGTGTCCAGCAAGAAACATCCGGTCTTTGGTAGGGGATATGATCTCCCCTGACTGCTAGGCAGGTTTCACAGCGTCTGCCCATGCTGAGAATGAGGGTGTCAATGAGTTGTTGAGGCATTGCTGCCCATTCGTCTTGCAGCGCCAATCGAAGCTCCCGAATCGTTACTGGTGGTAAGGTACGAGCTGCCAAGCGTCTGCCTAGAAAATCCTATACATACTCGACGGTATTGAGATCCGGAGATCGTGCCGGCCAATCCATACGTTCAATATCCTCACTCTCTAAGAGCTGTTCGGCAGCTACTGTGCGATGATATGGTGCATTGTCGTCCATGAAAAGGAACTGCAGGCCCATAGCGCCTCTAAAAAGACGCACATATGGAAGAATCTCGTTACAATAACGGGTCCCGTTGACTGAACCTGCGTCGAAGATGTAAAGGTCTGTACGACTACCAAGCATGATGCCTCCCCAAACGAGAACACCGCGACCTCCATACCTGTCCCTTTCAATGATGTTCGAGGGATGATTGCGGCTTCCCCGCTCTCTCCAGATGAGTATGCGATGAGAATCGCTACTCAAACTGAATCTGCTATCAACTGTAAAGAGTACTCGCCCCATTCATTGTCTCTCCAATTCCGGTGTTCCCGGCACCACAGAGAACGCCTTCTCCAATGGGCAGGTGTTAAAGGTACACACCGTACAGGGCGTCGTGCAAACAGACCACCACCGTGCAGTCTTCTGGCCACGGTAAAACGCGATATCGGTCGTCCAGTCGCCTGTGTCGTGTGTCTAGCGATTTCTCCCGCTGTCTGCCGCCTGTTTTTTCTGGCCTGTAAGACAATGTACCGGTCATCTGCGGTTGTGGCTCCTCGTGGACGACCACTACTGAACCCCCGGATAGCTGTTCATGTAGTTTGAAATTGTCTCCAAGTCGTGAAACGATGCTGTGAGCAATTCCGAACTCTGCAGCCACACTTGTCACACTGCGGCCTTCCTCCAACTTCCCAATGATTCGACCTCGGGTAAATGCATCCAGATGTCGTCTAACAGATTGATTATTCGCCATTTCTCGCTGAGGCAGCAACTCGGTGTGATTTTAACTGCTATACGGCATGCAATCTCTTTGCCAGAAATACTGATCTTACACCGACAACATGCTTTATACTACTCAGACACTCCACCATTACGTCTACCTGCATATCTGCGCATGTGCTACCGTACATCACCTTACTTAATCTCCTGATTGGTCTTTCTGTCCGCTCTGCCTCTTCGTTCAGCTGATATGCTAATTTTTCGACTTCGTCCTTAATTTTTGCACACCAGTGTATACTAAAATGAGCTTTTTGTAAAAAACTCAAAAATTTAATTTTTACAAATTTTTTAAGTAAAAAATGGGTCAAATTTCGCATTGTTTGATAAAATATTTCATAATTTATTAAAAAATTCAAAATTAGCTAAAAGCTCATTTTAGTATAATGAGAGAGATGTACTTTAATAGTATGAAAAATTTCAAGCATGTACATAAAACAGATTTTGAGAAAAGGTACATCGAAAACAGCCAATTTAACATTGTCAGTATAGAGAGAGAGAGAGGTTTCCAACTCCCCTTAATATAGAAATCACACACAACAGGAAGCGCTAACTAGAGGAGAAGGGAAATTTCTATGACAATATGTTATGCATTCAAATTTATTCGTGCAACGCAGGGGGTAAATGAAGGGAAAAGAAACCTGTCACACTGTGAAAAGTGAAAAAATTTCGAAAAAGGTAATTTTAATGACATCATTTTAGCAATCACACATCGTACGCGTACACGCCCGTACAAGGGTGCTGGTGTCATGAAGAAAAGAGGAAATTATCGTGGAAATTAAGTTATACACTCGGTAAAAGCCCGTGCAATGCCGGGCTAAGCAGAGGGGAAGAAACAAAAAAAGTCAAAGGAATTTCGAAAAAGAAAAAGGGAAGTGCTCTGATTTTTTGTGAAAGGAAAATTTTTAAAAGTAGAGGAAACCCGTGCAACGCTTTTGTCAGACTGTCAATGGTGTGATTTAAGTTAAAATTTCTATTTACATATAAGATTTCTTGGCTCTTTTTCTTTTAAACTGCTCACAGTAGTTTCATTAAAATCAGACCTTAATTGATGTATTTAATATAGCTGTTTGGTTTGAATTAATGTTATAATTTCTACTATGTGTATAAGGTTACTTTTATATTTGTTTTATTTCTTTTTCAATTTTAAATATTATAGATTTTTGATTATGTGTTGTTTTTTGTTGTTCAAAACTGTTTATGGCAATTTTATCAAAAATAGGGCTTACTTTTTCTGTTTTAGATAACCTTTTAATTTAAATTAATATTATAACTAGCTGTATGGCCCAGCATTGTATTGTGATAAAAAAAATGTTTGTACAGATAAGAGACGCACCTTGAAAAGATTTTCTCATATTTCCCTCTGGATTTCTTTAAGATTCAGCGTTAAAATGATTTTACGTGTCTCATGCCATCATGGTTTAATGTTGCTTCTGGTAATCTGTTCCTCACATAGTTTCTTGGAGATCATATGCATATTTTATGTTATACTGTCCATATATGATTTATATATTTTCACTTATCATTATGGTTATTTATCATTGTATGTACTCATTCGTTTGCTCTTTACAATAAAATTATAATATTTAATAGAAATATTGCAAAAAAGTATTGTCGCAATTAATTTTTGAGATACACGGTTTATTATTTGTTTCATTCAGTCCTGTTGTTGGTTCTGGACTATTTCAACGGGGACCTTTTTTATCCGTTTTAGGTGAATTTTAATTTTAGTTCCTAATAATTAATTTTTTTTAGTATTGAATTCATCTAATTCTCTTTTGCACTTTAAAAGTCAGAGTTAATCCAATTTTTGTCGTGTGGCATCATGGTTCTCTCTCTCTCTCAACCTTCCTTCTTACAATCTGTTCTTCATATAGATTTTTAAGGATTTTATGCATGTACATTTCCATGACATTTTCTTTGGTTGAAAAAAAAAGATGATTGATTTTCTTCCTCAGCAGATGCTGATCACTGTTGAACATCATTAAAGATATGCACAGTTATTTAGACTTGCATTCCAATGGTGAAATGAATTTAAAAAAATGGACGATATTGAACAATTTGTTGATACTAAAAAAAACAATGCAAAGAAAAATATCAGATTACCTTAAAATCCAGCATATGATGCTCACCTATACTTTTGAGCTGCATTTTTTAATGTTTGTTATGTTCGCCGTGTAATGCACATGCACACCCTCTTTTTTACGAAGAAACCTGAAAAATGTACGTATGCATTGCTCTCATGTTTTGAAGTCATTGTTCCAAGGTGTAGAAAAAAATAGTATACTTCTACATAGAATTACAACACTTTAAGTCATTTCCCATAGCAGAAACTTATTACTACTATTACTTTTCTGTTATAATTTTTATTTATATTTTCATTCTTTCATTTCTATTTACCTTTTTATCATGTCAATTTTCTCTCTTATACATTCAAATATATATTTGTATGAAAACATTATTTTTTGTGAAGCGAAGTTTCGATGTGAACATTCATTAAAAAATTATTTTTTAATTTTGGGTACACTGTTCTGGAATGTTTCTACCCTCTTTAAATTATATTATGCTTGCAAAAAAAGAAAACTGAATTTTATTTATTTTAATATTTAAACCTCGATACCAAAACCACAAAAAATCTAACATATTACGTGTAAAAAAACAAATCGGTCAGATTTTGGTGGAAAATGCCTTCAATTTGGCTGCGGGGACGCTAATATGCAAGTACTGAAAATAATTACTTATTCTTCAATGAAAATATCAGTGGGTTTCTTCGACAGTCTTCACTTCTTCCCTGCTTTTATTCTTATGTTCAATAATAATAATTACTGTTACACAAAGTTCCTTTGTGTTAGAAAAAACTTTATTCCTTCCTTTTCTTTGTTCAACGACAAATTCTAAATCCCACTTATTGTAACAATAAAGTAGAAAATCCTAGCTAGCAGTATAACAAGAAGAAAATAGTACTAAATTAAACTAATTGCTATTAACAGATTGGCAATATTTGTAAAAAACTACCTTCCATTTATGTCAACAATTGTTATTAACCAGATTTCTACATGTTGCTTTTCGGTTTGAATTAATGTTATAATTTCTACTATATGCTAGGTTACTTCGTATTTATTCATGTTTAAATTTTTCATATTTAAGAATTTCCATGAGTGTCTGTTTGTTCAATTATCACTATAATTAATTATCATTGTATTTCCTCATTTGTTTGTTCTTTGCAACAGAATAACACAAATATTTTTTTAACTAAAATTTTGCAAAAAGTATTGTTTAAAAAATTAATTTTTTTATCAACATGTGTGGTTTATTATTTCTCTCATTTAGAAGCGGTTGAATAAGATGCTGATCTCTGCCTCAGAAAACCCAATGAGGTGCTGATCTCTGCCTCAGAGCACGTTAGAAAACTTCTTGACACTTTCCATAACCAAGCCCTTCGCATGATCACTGGCGGAGTTAAAACTACTCCAGTACTTGCCATGCAGTTACTTTGCGACCTTCAGCCATTCACTAATATAATTGAGAAGAATGCTGCTATTCTCTTCAATAGACTTATTAGACTCCCAAATAATTCATTCTGGCGGGACTATGATTCCGATGGAGGACGTAATCTTAAGACTCAAAAGGGCTTTATTCAATGTGTTCGTGAGAACATTCAATATAAAGTCATTAATGATGTGCCCTTTGAATTACTGTCTTTTGCTAACCCACTCGACTACGCAATACTCGACATCAGATTGGACCTTGTTCTGAATGTGAGAAAACGTGATCTAAGTCCAACTGCTCTTCACCCATAGCTTTGGAAACTATCAATACCCGCTTCCCACCGGAGGAGTGGCTTCACATTTACACAGATGGCTCACTCTTGGACTTTGCCCAAGGCGCTGGCATTGGTGTTTTTAGTCACCTCTTCTCCTTCTATTTACACGCTGGCCCTTTGACAACTCACTTTGATGGTGAGGTTGAAGCTATACATATAGCCCTTCAGCAACTTGCTGTTCGTCTTCCCCCCATTGAAAGAGCTGTAATTCTTTCAGATTCTACTTCTGCCCTTCAGGCTTTGTCCAACTATAATGAGAATAATTGTTTACGTGTGCAGAACTGTAGAGAACTCCTGGGAAAGATAAAAGGAAAGATCGTCTTTCAATGGGTACCATCCCACTGTGGTCTTTGGGGAAATGAGAGGGCAGACTTTTTGGCAAAAAAGGGAACGGGTATCCTTCAGAACTTTGCAGAGACCTGACACTTCATTCTGCCAAACTGGAAATTAAAAGGATTTTTAGGGAATCATTTCGCCTTACAGCTTCTCGTGTTGCTCGTAATAAGCCTTGGAGTACACTATGTAAGAAATCCCACGGTATTCCAAGTTCTCCTCGTGCTGCTGCTGTGGCTAAATTTAGACTTTTAACCGGACATGACTGCCTTTGTGCTCATCGTTTCGTTTTAATTTAGTGACTTCACCTATCTGCGTTTTGTGTCACTGGACAAGACATGACTGCCGCTCATTTGGACGAGTGCTCTGCACTGAATGATCTTAACTGCATTGTAAAAAGGTATTGGAGAGCCCGTTGCCTAATGACCTGATGGTCAATGGCCTGGCATTTGTAAAATAAAAATTATTTCTCTCATTAGGTTCAGTATGGTTTTTTTTCAACGTAGGTCTGTTTTAGGTAGTTTATTTTAGTCCTTACTAATTTAATTTTTTCACTATTGTATTACACATCTGAATTTTATATTAAATGTAAGATAGATGTTAAATAGTATTATTCCATTCCTCATGTGATATTAATTTAATGCTACAGAAAATTTAATTTAAGGCTTTATTACAATAAAGGCTTATTTTATCTATTTTTTACAATTTTAGTTTGTACTAATTTTATTTTTTTCCAGTTGAAGGCTTCCTAATGTATGTTATTTATATTAATATTTTAAGGAAATTGTTTATTACATAATTATTTTCTTTTGGCTTATCTATTTCAGATTATTTCACTCATAGTTCCCATAGCAGAAACATACTACTGTTATTACTTTTCTGTTATAATTTTTATTTATATTTTCATCCTTTCATTTCCATTTACCGTTTTAGCAAGTTAATTTTCTCTCTTATATTCAAATATGCATTTTTATGAAATCCTTCTTTTCTGTGAAGAGAAATTGCAATGAGAACACTCATTAAAAAATTATTTTTTACTTTTGGATACAGTGCTCTGCAATGACTCTACCTTCTTTAAAATATATTATGTTTGCAGAAAAAGCTAAATTTTATTCATTGCGCTGCAGGGACACAACGAACGATTTTCCTTACTGTATATGCTGTTGGACTATTAGTTTTGTTTGTTGCCATTTTTTAATTTAATAAATGAATTTATATTTGAAAAAACTGTATATTACCCATTGTCATCCACTACAAGTAAAAAAATAAATAAAATCCATGTCCACATATATTATGGTTCATTATTAATTGCCATCTTTATTTTCTATGCCTTTTATGATACTTCAAGTATTCTCTATTCTAACCATTTCTGAGAAACAGGTTCCTAAAATGGCTCAATTTAACATTGTTGGTATAGGGGGGTACCGACTGCCTTAACATATCTAAAATATCGGTGAAATTTAATAACACTCTTTCTAAAGAAACTCTTAAATAATATTCCAATTTTTTTTATGAAAGACTTCTTTATATTCTTTTTTTTTTTTTTCAAAATCCTTTTTTGTCATATCCTTCTATAGCAGATTACAAATATACATGTTAATTCACTTCAGTTTCATCTTTCTCAATAAAAAGTGAAACTTTTAAAAAGTCATTATTCGAAAGGTCAATTACTTCTCGTAAAAGAGTGCAAATGAAAGGGTCTTTTTAGCAATTCCAAGAACAGTTGATTAAACTAATATTCGCAAGAAGGAACAGCCGATGTGATTAAGCAGTTTAAATCCAAACAGCCACTGAAGAAAAGCATTGTAAGTACTCTTGATGTTGTCCAGGCAGTGTCTGATAAGACTAAAGTTAAAGTCCAAACAGCAAAAGAGCAGCGACTGATATGACCAAATCTTAGCTCAAGCAGCCACTGAAGAGCAGCGCTGTAAGTACACTTGCTGGTGTCCAGGCAGTGACTGATGCGACTAAATTTGTGCTCTAAACTGCCACTGAAGAGCAGCGACTGATGTTAAAAAAACTTTAGTCCACGCAGCCACTGAAGTGCAGCGGTGTAAGTAAACTTGATGGCGTCCAGGCAAATAACTGATGTGACTAAACTTGTAGTCCAAGCAGCCACTAATGAGACAGGCAATGCAAATAGATGCTGATATGACTTGTGCTTGGCTACACATGAGTTTTGGTTAGCTAAATTCTGAATCCAAACAGCATCATGAGAATTGGGATTAAAAGAAATCCTCCACCTGACTTCTTAAAGGAAAACATTTTAATAAATAAATATTTTTTTTATTCGTACGTATACAAAAATGCTGGATTAAATCACTGTATCGTGATATAAATTAAAGTTGTATAGCATTCAAATGTAACTCTTGAAATTTAATTTAGCTTGAAGAATTTAAAGGAAAACGCTATGAAATTAATGTGAAATTTTGATATTTTTGAGAAATTTAATCTACGCTTTTACTTTATACGTGTATTCTAATCTAAGTGACTCTAAAAAATAAAACATATTCTCTTCTCTACGCTTTTGCAAAATCTCGGCATACTTAGTCGGATACCTTAATTCAAAACATTTTGGGTAATTTCTTAGCCAGTTAACTGTAGTGCCTCTGTTTGAAACTGCACAACTATGTACGTCACGGAAATTGAATGATGACGAGTATGCTCGTCAATCACAGATTAGGTTGCGATGTTAAAATACTGAATCAAAAAGATGGCTTTATTTTATAAAATTGCCAATTTTACTACTAATACTTATTTATTTTGATATCATAAACATATATTACACATGTGAAAGGTTTCCACCTCTTTCTAGGGCACCTAGATAAATAGGAGGTAGAGAAGAAACATTCTTTATGATCCAATCAATATATTTATTGATCTCACAATATAACGACAGAAATTCAACTAATAACAATAAGAGAATATTTCGGTGCTAACCGCGAAAGAGGCGACCGAAAGGAGCAATGACAAAAATACACGTAAGATTAGGCGGCGATCCTTACTTTATATAGGATCTAATCTATTATCCGATTTATAATCTAATAATTATTTAATCTCAGTGATAAATCGTCACTTTAAATCTCTCTCGTAATAAATATTTATTCACAATAATTCAATAATCATACCTGTCAGTTACAATCTCACCTGATTTCTGGTTTATCTCCTCACATACTCTCTATTCTAACTAGAAAACTTCGACTATATATGTAGTAAACTTAATTTGCATGCCACGATTTTTTTCTACCGAAGGGTTGGTTGTGAATAACACGAATTCATAGCCCAAAGATTTTCCAAGAGGATTAGTGGAAGGATAACGAATATACAGGGTGATTATAAAAAAACTTTGCCAACATCTGCACTTCAAGCGTCCGTTCTATTTAACCGATCAAGATGATATTTCAAATAAAGTTCTTTTGAGATATGCGCTCGAGATTCTGTGAATGGCAACACAGTGGCCCTCGCGGTTACAGTTATAGTGACAGAAACTCGAAATTTTCGAATGGCAACACCCACTTTTTACCATCGCAAAATGTTCAGCACATGCGAAAACCCTAAATAGCGTTAAAACGGTACCGATATGTCTACAAACGGACGTGTTATGCAAACACAAAAAAGAGTTCTGAAAACCGTCCAATAAAACACGATCTGGGCGCACGCAATAAATTTGCATATGACAGAGTCAAGATACCAATCATAGAGTCAAGAACGCCGGTCGCCAGATATTCAGCGTAGGAAACCTATAAAATACCAAGCGGGTATGCGAAGTCGTCATTCGGGAACTCGCACATGCCGACGATATGGTTCTTCCTGGGAAAGTTCGCGGTGAATTGATCAAACTCTATTACCAAAATGGGATGAACGCTGCGGAAGCCTTGCGTGTGTATCACCGCAATCATCGACAACGACGCGGCCCAGGTACTCTGCAAGCTCTGCGTGATTTAGTGCGGAAATTCGAAGATACAGGCTGCACCTGTAACAAACCTCGCTCCGGACGGCCAACTGTTTCTGAGGACGTTGTCATGGAAGTGCACCATACAGTGACTGCAGGACACAGAAACCGCAAGAGGCATAGCGCGCGTGTTGGATATTCCGAACTCAACGGTCCGCAAGCTCTTGCGCTCGGTACTTCACATGTTTCCCTATCGGTTCAGGCGCGTCCAGATGTTGGAGCCGGGTGACCCACAACAACGTCTGGACTTCGCAAATGAATTTTTGTTACGATATGATGCGGATAACGACTGGCCACTTCGCATACTATGGACGGACGAGGCGCATTTCACCTTAAATGGCAGCATTAACACAAAGAATTGTGTGCACTGGGGAGAGACGAATCCTCACGCTGTGGCGCCAGTACCATTATTTGACGCCAAAGTGACTGTGTGGTGCGGCATTACAGCTACATTTGTTCTGGGCCCGTTCTTCTTTGAGGAAGCGACCCCGACTGGCCCTGCAACATGTTCTGTAATGGGCTCTCGGTATGCAGCCATGCTGAAAAATTATGTCTTACCGGAGTTGCGTCGGCGGAATGCACTCAATGACATTGTTTGATGCAAGATGGCGCACCTCCACATATAGCAAGGTCTGTTAAAAGGCTCCTGGATCAGCATTTTGGTGATCGCATCATCTCACGCTATTATCCTTTTCCGTGGCCTGCGCGATCCCCAGATCTGACGCCTATGGATTTCTGGTTTTGGGGCTATCTCAAATCCACAGTTTATCTGTGCAATCCTCAAACATTGTCGGACTTAAAGGATTCTATACGGCGTGAGATTGGAAACATTCCTCGTGCCATGTTGCGTGCAGCGATATTGTCCACCGTCTCCCGCATGCAATGCGTAATTGCCTGTGATGGCACTCATGTGGAAAATGTTTGAAATTAATACAGATTTTTTTTCTCTATGTGTTCTCATCATTGAGCAGTGTCTTGTCTCTGTCGTATGCGTTATTCCTCCGTGCGCCTTGAAGAACTGTTTGTATGTGTATAACACGTCGGTTTTCGGACATATCGGTGCCGTTTCAACGCTATTTAGGGTTTTCGCATGTGCTGAACATTTTGCGATGGTAAAACGTAGGCGTTGCTATTCGAAAATTTCGAGTTTCTGTCACTATAACCGTAACCGCGAGCGCCACTTTGTTGCCATTCACAGAATCTCGGGCGCATATCTCAAAAGAACTATATTTGAAATATCATCTTGATCGGTTAAATAGAACAGGCGCTAGAAGTGCAGATGTTGGCAAAGTTTCTTTATAATCACCCTGTATATATAGATCTGTCACACACAT
>BMAU01016848.1:0-15639 GCA_019973935.1 Trichonephila clavipes
GCATCGTTATTTTGAAAAAGCGTATGAACGAGTAATTTTTTGATATTGATTCTCAGTCTAATTCAGTGCTTCTCAAATTTGCAATACTCGCGACCCAATATTCAATCATTATTTTCAACGCGCCCCCCCCATAGAATAACAAGTACTGAATTCAATAATACTATACTTTGACGCTAGGGCCGTGGGTAGCCTAGTGGTTAGAGCATCGGACTCCAGACCGGAAGGCCTGGGTTCGATGCCCGATGCCACCAAACACCCTCCGAGTACACACGGAGTACGTGCTCGTTGAATCAGTGGGTCCGTAGTCTTGTGGGCTTAATCACGAGCACAGGGACTGGAGAATATTTCCCTCCCCTTCAGTTAACATGCAGAAATTGTGGAGGTGGAGATAGAGGTCGTGAGTAGTTAAAATATACCGGTTCTGGAACAGTGGAGCCGCATGCAAACAAAAGTGGGTGGAAGTCCCCCCTCCCGATCTGAACCGGGAAGATGGTTTGTGATTGATAAGGGTTTCGGGGATCTGTACTGATAAGAAATGCACGCTTTTAGCGATAACGAGTTATATTCTGATATAGTTTTAATTAAATGATTATGATTTTTTTAATTACGTCATTGGAAGCAAATTTTAATTGGGATAAAGTGACAAATTTTTCTGTACATATGATTATTTTTATATAATTCCGTATAAATCTATTTCTGAAAATCATGATATACGTGTTGAATGATTATTTGTTATATTTCAAATTTGATGCTTTGTGCTTGTGATTTCTGAAACAGAGGATTGAAAATTAGGCAAACGAAAGGGGAGTGGAAATTCCCCTGGTCTGAACGGGAGGATGGTACCCCCTCCGCTCTGATAAGGGTTTCGGGGCTCTGTAAATGGGTGCTAGAAATGCGTGTTTTTAGAGATAACAATTTATATTCTTATATAGTTTTAACTAAATGGGTAGAATTCTGATTTTTTTAAGTACGTCATTGAAGCAAATTTTAATTAGGATAAAGGGTCAAACTTTTCCGTACATATAAATATTTGTATATAATTCTGATAAAGTCTATTTCTGAAAATTATGATATACGTGTTGAATTATTGTTTATTACATTTCAAATTTGATACTTTGTGCATAACTAAAATATATTTTTCATTGATTTTTGCATGTATTTTTTTTATAATTCTGAGATAACTTAAAAATACTATGCTTATATAAAGTAAAAGTTCTGCATATGTTTTTCGCTTGCAAAGTAGTTTCCTTACATGAAACATCCCTTTCCTATGATAATATATGCGGACCTTGTAATTCTCTGGTAAAACTTTCTTTGTTAGACGAATCTTAGAAATAAAATTAATTAATTCTTTTCCTCCCAAAATTATTTGGCGTTATGGAATTTATCCAAAATTGTTTGATAAGATGTCTGACATAGAATTTCATGAAGGCATGCCTTTCGATGTAGAAGATATTACTAATGCTTTCGTAATAATAAATGACTTAATGAAAGAAGTAGATGACAAAAAAACTTTCAAACTTGTTCACGAAAGGAAGCCATCATAGAGATATTTCCGTAATATTTATTTTACAAAATATTTTTTGCAATGAAAAACAAATTATAGGAATATTTTTTTAAATACTTCCTGCCTAAGTTGTTTTAAAAATGTTAGAGACAAGCAATAGATCTCTTGTCTAGCAAGACAAATGTATCCATCTCAATCGAAATTTATGATTGGAAAACTATACGAAATACAAATGCTGCAAATTTGACTATCCACTTTGTGAGAGATAGAAAAATAAAAACTTTCGTTCGAATCATTTAATGAATTTTTCAAAAGAAAAAATTTTCCTAGAGTTTTGTTACGAATATAAATATCTCGAACAAAAACATTGTATGCAAAACCTTGTCATGGATAGAATATTAAGTGTGGTTTGTGTTCTTCAACATTTGTTTTTAATTTTTAGTCTGTTTCCCTTCTTGTTCCTTACACTTAAAATATATTAATATGAGTAAAGTAATTAAAAAGTTGAAAAATATTGAAAAAAGTTGAAAAGTATTGAAAAAGATGAAAAATATTGAAATATTTAGAATATTGTTGGTGGATTTGAGTATTTAAGTTCAGAGCAATAGTGATAAAATTTCTTTTTTTTTCATATTAATCTTAAAATAATAATAACTTTATAAATTTAAATATATGGTAAACTTATAAAAAAATTCAAAGCAAAAATCTTATTCATCTTATAATAATAATAATACAAACACAAAATATGAGAACAATATTGTATTTATTCACCTTCTAAAATTTATTCTTACATTATATCATTTCTTAAAATATTGATACCATCTTTCAAAATTGTTGTTTGCTCGTTTTCGATGTTCAGTATTAAAATCTATATAATTTTTTAACCGAGGACTTTGTTTGAATTTTACAAATTGATGTATTTTTTTTTAAATTTTAAACCTAATTGTACATATAATTTCAAATTTCTATAATGAACATATTTAGTTTTATTTCTGAAGTTAGAGCCAATTTTTCCACAGACTCGATTCTAAAATACTGAATTCTTTAGCAATATTTTTAGTATAGGAGGAACATTCAGAGACACTTTAACTTTTCTGAGCTAATGGATAGCAGTTATGCAAATCGTGCAATTAATCTGGATATTCTAACTTAAAAAGTACAACTTATATCCGAATCGTCTGGTACATCCATGAAGTTAACGTATTCATCAGTCCAGGAAAAGTCGTGTGTAGACAAATTTTGCGACATTGCTCAACCATATAGATTGTTTGCATCTAAATATATAATGTAACTACTAGGTAGGCTTGAATCATAGGTTGATAAATACACATTGTTAGCCTTAGCGTAGCGATGACCAATCATCGCAACACCTCCGCGAATTCCTTTTTCGATGAATAAAGGCATGTCTATATCCGTTAAAAGCTCCATTTTTTGTCATTTTATGCTTGCCATACCAAACCAGGAACCATATATGTATTACATGGATCAATTTTGTAGTAATTCTGGCACAGAGTTCTAAAGTTTTCAAATATGTCTGAAAATAATACGTCTACGGTTACACACAAATCACGATCATCTCCCATTGTGCGCATTTGAAATATGTTCCATCTATGGTGAGCATATTCGTAGTCTTCTCTGGATACATTTTTATTTGTTAGACTGTTGAAAAAAAGCTGATTGAGGGAGGGAGCTGCGTTTCATAAAATTTAGAAAAGGAATCAAAATATTCATATGAATAGCAACCCTTTCTAGTTATAAATTGTGCATTACTTGCAAAATACCTATCCCAAAGATGAAATTTACAAGGCTTTAAAGTTGGGCAAGTTTCTCTAGAGAAGTATTTAAAAATTGAAAAGAGTTAATGAAACGTAATGACCTCAGAGGGAAAAAAAAAAAAAACCCCCTTCAAGCGTTATTCCGTACTTCCTCGTGCTTCATTTGGATCATTTGACATAATTAAATTGAATTTTGATTTTTTAAAAATCAACTAAAAGTTTTGATTTCCTTTTTTTTTCAATGCATTCCCGACATAGTGAATTCAAGCCTACCTAGTAGTTACATTATATATTTAGATGCAAACAATCTATATGGTTGAGCAATGTCGCAAAATTTGTCTACACACGACTTTTCCTGACTGATGAATACGTTAACTTCATGGATGTACCAGACGATTCGGATATAAGTTGTACTTTTAAGTTAGAATATCCAGATTAATTGCACGATTTGCATAACTGCTATCCATTAGCTCCAGAAAAAGTTAAAGTGTCTCTGAATGTTCCTCCTATACTAAAAATATTGCTAAAGAATTCAGTATTTTAGAATCGAAGTCTGTGGAAGAATTGGCTCCTAACTTCAGAAATAAAACTAAATATGTTCATTATAGAAATTTGAAATTATATGTACAATTAGGTTTAAAAATTTAAAAAAATACATCAATTTCTAAAATTCAAACAAAGTCCTAGGTTAAAAATTATATAGATTTTAATACTGAAACATCGAAAACGAGCAAACAACAATTTTGAAAAATATCTCTTTAAACATTTAAACAATGCCGTGTTTGGTAAAACAATGAAAATTTACGCAAAAAGTTAAGATTTATCTAGTGAATAGAGAGAAAAGAGCTAAGAAATTCATAGCATCTCCATCATTTCATGCTTATAAAATAATTAATAACGACCTTGTATCTATTCAAAGAAAATTCACTTCTTTTTATTGAAATGACCCATATATTTGCTTCCAAATCATTTTCTTTATAATCCTTTAACTAATAATGTTCTCGGAAAAATGACAGATGAGTTAAATGGTATGGTAGCAACTGAGTTCGTAGGTCTCAATGCAAAAATGTACAGCATAAAAACATTAACTTTAGAAAAAAATACAGCAAAAGAGATACATATATCTATTTTAAAAGTAAAATTTCTCATGAAGACTATAAAAATTGCCTCATAAATAAGTATAGAAGTCGTGAAGAGTTTAAACCCATTAACAGTTCTATACATCAAATACATTCTGTAAAAAGTAAAAAAAATTCACTTTGCCCCTTCGATAAGATATATTCTTGAAGATGGTATTACAACTTTAGCTTTCGGTAACTGCCATATAAATGAAAACTAATATTTTATATAAATGAGAATTTAATTAAATAGTTTCTTTTATAAATATTGATTTCTGTATATATCTTATTCTTTCATGTTTAAGAATGTAAATGTTTCCTCTTCATTTTATGCATATACCTGTCGAATGTATTTATTATTCATATTGAATGATGTTACTTATTTCAATGCTTCTCATATAATACATTTTAAAAAATATAAGATTAAATTAAGTTTTTTCTGTTAGCACATTGTTTTATAAAAGGAAAATTGTTGAGATCTGAAGGACTTTATTTATTGAGAAATGGATTAACCAAGGGATATTCCTTATTTCTATGTGGTCATTATTTTATATTTTTCTTGTTGAAAATCAGTAAAAGGCTTTTCAATGAATTATATTTTATATGAATTTGTTCGTAGCAAACAGAAAGATTTCAGATTGTATCAATATATTAAGAAATGATATAATGTAAGAATAAATTTTAGAAGGTGAATAAATACAATATTGTTCTCATATTTTGTGTTTGTATTATTATTATTATAAGATGAATAAGATTTTGCTTTGAATTTTTTTATAAGTTTACCATATATTTAAATTTATAAAGTTATTATTATTTTAAGATTAATATGAAAAAAAGAAATTTTATCACTATTGCTCTGAACTTAAATACTCAAATCCACCAACAATATTCTAAATATTTCAATATTTTTCATCTTTTTTCAATACTTTTCAACTTTTTTTTCAATATTTTTTCAACTTTTTAAATTACTTTACTCATATTAATATATTTAAGTGTAAGGAACAAGAAGGGAAACAGACTAAAAATTAAAAACAAATGTTGAAGAACACAAACCACACTTAATATTCTATCCATGACAAAGGTTTTGCATACAATGTTTTTGTTCCGAGATATTTATATTCGTAACAAAACTCTAGGAAAATTTTTTCTTTTGAAAAATTCATTAAATGATTCGAACGAAAGTTTTTATTTTTCTATCTCTCACAAAGTGGATAGTCAAATTTGCAGCATTTGTATTTCGTATAGTTTTCCAATCATAAATTTCGATTGAGATGGATACATTTGTCTTGCTAGACAAGAGATCTATTGCTTGTCTCTAACATTTTTAAAACAACTTAGGCAGGAAGTATTTAAAAAATATTCCTATAATTTGTTTTTCATTGCAAAAAATATTTTGTAAAATAAATATTACGGAAATATCTCTATGATGGCTTCCTTTCGTGAACAAGTTTGAAAGTTTTTTTTTTTTGTCATCTACTTCTTTCATTAAGTCATTTATTATTACGAAAGCATTAGTAATATCTTCTACATCGAAAGGCATGCCTTCATGAAATTCTATGTCAGACATCTTATCAAACAATTTTGGATAAATTCCATAACGCCAAATAATTTTGGGAGGAAAAAAAATTAATTAATTTTATTTCTAAGATTCGTCTAACAAAGAAAGTTTTACCAGAGAATTACAAGGTCCGCATATATTATCATAGGAAAGGGATGTTTCATGTAAGGAAACTACTTTGCAAGCGAAAAAACATATGCAGAACTTTTACTTTATATAAGCATAGTATTTTTTAAGTTATCTCAGAATTATAAAAAATACATGCAAAATCAATGAAAATATATTTTAGTTATGCACAAAGTATCAAATTTGAAATGTAATAAACAATAATTCAACACGTATATCATAATTTTCAGAAATAGACTTTATCAGAATTATATACAAATATTTATATGTACAGAAAAGTTTGACCCTTTATCCTAATTAAAATTTGCTTCCAATGACGTACTTAAAAAAAATCAGAATTCTACCCATTTAGTTAAAACTATATAAGAATATAAATTGTTATCTCTAAAAACATGCATTTCTAGCACCCATTTACAGAGCCCCGAAACCCTTATCAGAGCGGAGGGGGTACCATCCTCCCGGTTCAGACCGGGGAATTTCCACTCCCCTTTCGTTTGCCTAATTTTCAATCCTCTGTTTCAGAAATCACAAGCACAAAGCATCAAATTTGAAATATAACAAATACTCATTCAACACGTATATCATGATTTTCAGAAATAGATGTATACGGAATGATATAAAAATAATCATATGTACAGAAAAATTTGACTCTTTATCCCAATTAAAATTTGCTTTCAATGACGTAATTAAAAAAATCATAATCATTTAATTAAAACTATATCAGAATATAACTCGTTATCGCTAAAAGCGTGCATTTCTTATCAGTACAGATCCCCGAAACCCTTATCAATCACAAACCATCTTCCCGGTTCAGATCGGGGGACTTCCACCCACTTTTGTTTGCATGCGGCTCCACCGGCTCCACTGTTCCAGAACCGGTATATTATAACTACTGTCGTGTCGCCATCAATCGTCCCTTCAGGGAACTTCGCCGAGCTAAAATCGTACTGTCACCTGTATGGTGCTCAAGGCCAACGACAGGCGTACCTCTTGCCCATGCCACGATGAATTTCGTGGGCCTCGATCTGACTGCGTCAGACAGGTGGCATAAGAAAACAACAACAACAATACTTTGACGCTAAAACTACGATACGACTTTAACATCTTAAGCCCCCCCCCCATGTATATAAACACGTCTCTCAAAGCCAAAGCCTTTATTTCTCCAGACGTATATATACGTCTTTCCGAAGAACGATTTTTTTCTGTGCACTGCTATCCGTAAAGTTATTCCAAGACTTTGGAATACAATAAAAGAGGTCCTTGACAATGTTTGCGAATGATTTACTTATTCCAGACTATTTTTTTCTCCTTTATTCCTACCCCTCCCTCAATATATCACATACGCGTGCCTACGTGGAAAACGGTTGGCATTGGGAAGCAAATCACGAAACTTATGATCGGCAGTCAAGGCTTAATTATAAACGGCACAAAAATTATTAAGATAAGTGTTAATTTTTGTTATAAATTATATGTATGACAAACCCATGGGGTCACTGGTAATTAATAAACTTGTTTTTAACTTAGAATTGTTTAATTAATTATAAAATACATTGTGTAGCTCTGATATATTTATAAGTGTAATATATCAGTTATAAAATGTGTATTTTATGTTTTATTATGTCAGAATGTATTTTGTTTGTTTACTTACAGTAAATTAATAATTTTTTTCTATAATCTTTTGTACTCGACTTTTCAATAGGCTTGCGCCCCTCCCCCCGCTTGTAGAGTTCTCACGCCCCCCAAAGGGGGGTGCCCCACAGTTTGAGAAACACTGGTCTAATTAGAACATGGGTACTCAACCTTTTTTTCTGCTGGGCCGCAACATGAGAATTAATGGAGGGGGGAGAGAAATGCTTTTAGACCAAGATAACATAGAAAACTTAAAATGGAGAAATTGATCAAAATATTAAAAATTCTATTTTGCTTTTTTTAATTATTATTTTTTTATATTTTTTATTTTTGGCACTAAATTTTCTAAATTGGGACCCTTTAAGAATAACTCTTTCACAATTTCTACATTAGTAAATGACTTCATAAGATTACCAACGATATAACAAATTTTCTGAGGTGCCTTTGTTACCACTGTGACATTACTACTGACTAAACACATTTTTGCTGTTGTAGAGATTATTCAAGAAAGCCTATTTATCACCTCTTAAAAGAGATCTTCGAGGAAAAGTGTCACTGAATGTGTGATTCCTGTTTATTGGTATTTTTTAAAAATACAACACTTTCGCGTGACAAAATAGAACAATTTCTGAACCCCATGCTTGTTTTTCACTACAAAATAGTCAACTGACCGGGCCACTTAAAAAGGCCCAGTGGGCCGCAGGCTGAGGATCGCTGAATCAGAATATACACACAATGTTTTTTTTTCAAATGGGCCTACGAATTGGTATTTTACCATTGCAGATTTAGTTCATTCTTCGGGAGCTGGTATCTCTTTTTAGGGTGGCACCATATAGGTAGATACCAATTGCCTCGATGTAATTTTGATGCCCAGTTTCCTTCCAGAGAGAGGCACCTGAGCTCTAACGATGCGAAATTGAGCAATTAATTTATTTTGCCGAGAGCACCTAATCCAGACAGCCACTCTAGGAATTTTACACATGCCGCATATTCATACGACATGGACGCTGTCGATTCTTTGAGTTATCAACTCCCCCCATCTTGCGCCGGGGTCAAACCTGCAAACTTGGGTGACCAAGGGCAGCACCTAACCAACTTCGCCACCCGGTCAGCAAATATCCATATAAAACTGATTGTGTGAATAACATTATTAGAATAAAAAAGTATTTAACCCTTTATCGACTGACGGTACTTATGAGTACCACTCACTTTAAAATTACATAAAATAACCATTTTTACGAATATTCTGGCGATACTTAGCAGGAATATTCTTTAATATCCACTTTTTCAAGATATATGACAGCACGGGTTCTATGATGAGTATTTTAGTGAGGAAAGCGAATAGTTTCATAGCAGTAATTGCGTTTTCAGCTGACGGCGTTTTCAGTGGATTGCGAAGATTATCATTTTTGTCCCGGAAAAATAGTTAATGTCAAAATTTAAGTGTCTCATTTTTTTGTATGTTAATGAAGACCTTATAAAACGATTTGACAATTTATGTTAAGTGAACAATGTATATAATTAATCTTATAACTGAATATCTTTAATTAATTAGCTCTAACGGATTAAATTTCCCAAAGTTGAGTATTTTGTTTATGTATATACCTTAAATTTCAATGTAGTGATCCAAAAAAAATATTACATGGAAAAAACTGCAGTAAATCATAATGCGGTCGATAAAGGGTTAAATGCAATCTTTTGTCAAAAAAATGAAGAAAGAATGATATATATTATCAAGACGTTCTCGCTTTTTTTAAAAAGAAAAATGCTTCTACAATAATAATATTTTGCCGTTTCTTTAGCTGAGATTTCTATACCAGGGTTGAATTAGGACTTTTGACAAATTCACATTTTCAGTTACGATCAAACTGAAATAATAAAGGGTGGTTTTTTGTTTTTCTTTTGTTAAAATTTCTTTAATGTTAAAATTAGATATATCCATTTTTAAATTACATATTTCAAAAAAATTAATTCAACCCCGATATAGATGTGCTAGCTTACATATCGGCAAAATATTATTATTATAGAAGCATTTTTCCTAAAAGAAGATTGTTCCGAAAATATACCATTCTTTCTTTATTTTTTGCCAAAAAGATTTTTTTTTCTTGTCATACTATTAAAAAAAATACATACTTTTTTTCTGATTAAACTGACTCTAAAAAATATTAAAAACTAATCATTTATACCCTTTTTCAAAACATAGTTCGAACATAGTCACCTTCAATTTTTCAGTAGATATCTTAATTGGATTTTATCAATATAAATGATGTTATACAAAACATGTGAAGAAAAAAAGTAAGACTTTTCACAAGGTGTTTGTAAATACTTCTATAAAGACAGAAAAGACGTTCTTTTTTTTAAAAAAAAAAGTTCTCTATCCTGTCTAACAGGGGTAAAAACGCCACGTCCAACAAAGGATTCTTTCAACATGTTTTAGCGAAACAAAGTCCTCCGTAATTCTTCTTCCAGGATTAAGGGGACGCGGTACGATTTAAACAAAAATCTTTGATTTTATGGTTTTTACAGTTTTTTCCTTGTAACCTATGTATATGCAATACGTAGGACAGAATATTTACTCAAAATATCACAAAAAGCAATCCATTTAATTTTTTAAAAAATTAAAAATTTATGAGGTAATTTTAAAACGCTACTCTTCGTACAATAATTGACGTACACACAGGAAATTTGATTTACATATTTGTCAAACCATGTACAACAAAAGTTGGTATGGGTTTGGGGATAACATGATTCAAATTCTAAAAAAATTTTTATGAATTATTATGAAAAAATCCCTAAAAAACGTATAAATTCTAAGTTCAACTATTTTTAAAAAATAAGTATTGCTTTGATTCAAAAATACATACCAACTTTTGTTATATATATTAATAGCAATCTATAAAAAAAAATTCAAAACATTTCATGCAATAGAAAAAAAGCCTTAGCATTTTAAATGAAAGAAAACAAACGATTTTTTTGTTCCGAGATAAATCAATTTAAAGTTTTTATTTACTGTAAAAAGATATATATAAGTGCAATAAAATTACTAAAAAATTACTGTATGTACTACATGCACATGATAAAAGTTTTATAAAGTTATTATATGAAAATTATAATTTTATATGTTTAAAATTTAAAATTTTCAGTACCTTACATTTTTAAAAATTGCGATAAATAACATACGAACCCATTTCACGATGATTTCAAAATAATTCTAGTTAACATCTTCATATTTTTTTTTTTTTACATTTATGTTTATAAAAACCCAGGACTATATGTAATCCCTTCTTTTTCTTTGAATATTTTTCTTTTCGCATATTGGCTAGTTTTACTTTTCGACGTGCTATGCGAAAAGCAAGATTACTTTGACGATTTCTTTCTTTTTACGTCTGTAATCACGTGTGGCAGCAATTTTTACTGCTTCTTCACCAAGATCCAAATTAGCTGCCTTTTGTATTTCTTTTAAGGCTTTTAAAGTACCAAAGTTATACTCTGATACCGCCTCAGAAACAGCTATATTTACACGTCGTGATTTCGCTGAAGTTTCCTTAGAGCACTTACTCCAAATCACGCTATGCAAACTCGTTGCTGTTCTGAGTCAGACATCTGGCACATCCTTTCAAAAGACTATCAGAAGCTAATCTTTGATATATTGGAACAATTTTTGTCAAATAATCTGATTTATTGGTGTTCCAATATTAAACTTATGT
This sequence comes from Trichonephila clavipes, assembly GCA_019973935.1. Classification (NCBI taxonomy): domain Eukaryota; kingdom Metazoa; phylum Arthropoda; class Arachnida; order Araneae; family Nephilidae; genus Trichonephila; species Trichonephila clavipes. Next base: position 11,421 of record BMAU01016848.1, read on the forward strand.
GGTGCAGGTTTTTCACCTTTAGCTAAGGCTCTTCGATAAAAACACCACGAATCTTTGCCAGGAGGGCATTTCATGTGCATTGATTTTTATCTGTCGAGATACTGTGATAAAGCGTGGCATATATGGATTTTTTCATGCCCTGAATATCTCCTTTATTTTCCAGAATAGCTTTCTGATAGTACTGCGTTAGTTTTTTTATCGTTGTTTCTTTTAGACTGTCATAAGATTTTCCTCCTAAAGTGATACCTTTAGCTCTCCAATCTTTCACAAGATTGCGTAAGCTGGTGCCTAACCTTTTGCTTACGTGATTAATACACTCCTCTTTTAAAATCTCAACGTCTGGTCCATATATTTTTAGGCTATTTAAAAATTTATGAGTTTTAGCATCACCATCAGATAACAATGTTGTGTAACGGAAACCACATGCTTCTGATCGAGACCAAATTTTAGCTGCAGCCTTCATTTCCATTGCTCCTGATGTCCCAACGTGGTTAATCTGGCAGGAATTTTTGTGGCCAGAATACCAAACATCGTATTCAGCTGTAGTTTCGCCTAATTCATTTTTCGCACTTATACATGTTGGACAGTACTTGCTCATAATTTCATAGTCAATAACATATCCTGTTAAAGTGTCAACTACACACCCAATACCGATTTGGGATGTGTGTCCTCGGGTCAACCATGTCCCATCAAATGAAACAGCAATATCAGTAATAGTATTTGACCCATTTTGATCCAGTTTTCTGTACGCATTTTGAACGCTGTTATGTACATAGTTCAACACAGTTTGGGAAGCAAGAGAGTATGCTGAGTTGATGTAACATTTAATTTCATTAAAAGTTTTACTTGACATCAAAGGCATATTGAGAAACATGCAAAATTTTTCAACCGATGCATGGCCCCCACTGATTGCAAGAAATGCTTGAACAGCACGAACATTCACATCGAAAGGTGTAGAAGTATTTGTTTTTTTTTCAAGTCTTGGAGATGTAAAGCATTCCATTTTTTGCTCAGAACATGTTTTGCACACCAGTTTCAATTGATGAGAAAATCCATATTTATGTCCAAATTCAAGTTGTTTTAAAGTTGACTGGTTGCAGCTACCACAAAAAGTATACTTGAAAATATCACACAAGGCATTTTTGTCAACAATTATGTAACTTGGTCCATCATTGGTATCAGCAACATTTTCTTGTTCTAGTACACTTTTTTTTCTTGCATAGAAACTCTTTCATTTTTAAAAATGCTATCACCACTTGAGAGTTGAGCAACATTTGAATTGTGCTCTGAAATATCCATATTGTTTTCAGTTTTTGTTTCAGTACACCATCGCTTTTGAATACTCAATTTACTTGATTTGTTTTTCCTCTTCGTACGAGGCATGTTTCACTATTAAAAATGCTGTATTAGAATACGTTTATACATATAAAAAAACTGATAACGATAAAATGATTAGTCTTGAAAAAGACTTTTTTTGGTTAACGAAACTAAATATTTCAAAAATGTGAAATAAAAATTAGCAGAATAAAGAATGCAGTATAGCTCAACGAATGTAAACAAACATTAAGAATGGATTACAATCTCTTCACTTTATTTCAAAACTGCTTAACTGTGAAATTAGAATTAATTAATTTGGCTAGAAAATGAATAGTGCGTCTGCTAGAGCAGAATGATGTCAGAATGTAAATTCTGACGAGCATATTAGTTATCATAACTTTAATTTTTTTTTTTATTTAGAGCTCTGAAATTTTGTGAGATAATAGAGAAACGTATAAGGAATAATTTAGGCAAAAAAATTTTTTTTTTTTTTTGACCGATTTTCGTCAATTGAATCGTACCGTGTCCCCTTAAAAAAAAAAAGGGCAAAAAAGAAAAACCCCGCAACGTTGTTCGTAAAGAATTCCTGACGATGAGGCTTTTGTTCCATGACTGCAGCCCGCAGGGGCTCATTTATGAGACACCAGGGAAACGTTGCAAGGCCCGTTGGGGATGGCTGGCAGAGAGTTGTTAATGCACCGGGAAAAGCCGTGAATAATGAAATTTGCTGCTGCTGGATGATGTAGTAAAGTAATAAAAAAAAAACTGCAATGTTGTTTTTAGATAGTTCTTCAGGAACCTATTCGTATATCAAGTCCAAACAAATGGTTACGATTGAATTGGCCTAGGTTAGAATAAATATTACTTTTGGATTACACATGACCCAGTTTTGCTTCTTTAACACAGAGAAAAAAATGTAGCTGATATCTGAATTAAAGGATTTACCGCTAGAACTTCTAATGTTGTAAACTTATATTAGGATACTGTTCTATATTGTAATGACTTCAAAGAGCTCTTGAATACTATTTATTTTACAGTAAGAAAATTCATCAAAATTAGTTTCATTACAATTTGATTGTAAAATGAGTCCACAGAAAAAAGTTCTCTTTTGATGCAATGACTTATATCTCTCACATGAAATAATGACATAAATTGATACGTTAGAAAAAAATCCTACACATAGGATATGTAAAAAGGGTCCACAGTTCACTGTCGGTAATTTTACACCGAGTTCGGGTGAGCTCGCTGGCTCTATCCACCGTGCAGTTGCTGCTTCACAATCTCCACGGTTCAGAATCCGTCTTAATTCACGGACTCAGGTATAGCTGTCTCACAAGTCTATCACTGGAGGGGCCTCAAGCCGTTCCCTCAAGTAAACTCTCCTTTTGGTACTCCCTCGCTCTTCTTATATATCTCTAGACTCTCACAATCCCTCACTTCCTAATCCCTCTATGATCTCTTGTTCGTAGGTCGCCTATGTCGGGAGTCTGTCTCAGCTCATTTAATCTCTTGCCCGTTGGCCGAAGATGGCTGGAGCTTGTCTCGGCTCATTAGATCTCTTGCCCGTTGGCCGAAGATGGCTGAAGCTTGTCTCGGCTCATATTGTCTCAGATGCGCTGTCGTCACTGCATCGTGAGAAAACGAAAGCACACAATGGTACGGTGTCTCTTTTGACGGTCGAGATAGCCAGGGAAAAAAGGGTCAGAATTTCTGACCACTTACTTGCGAAATTCTTTCCCAGAAATTAGGGAAACGACTGGAATTTTCCCATGTCTGTCGGCACCACTCTTAGCAATTAGGGGAAAGAGACCAGCTTCATCACAATATAAAATAAATTAGCACCAATATTTAACGAATTTTAAACATTAAAACGACTTATATTACTTCGACTACGTATTGATAGCAAATGAGAGAGCGCGAGGTGCGATAAATCTGTCGAGATCCAAAGTCCTCAAGTTAGTCTGGTTAGAAATTTGGACACTGGCGTGCCAACTCAGGTATCATCCTCATCAGGTGTCACTGAATAGGAGCGGTAACCAATTGGTCATGATCTTAGCACTCATGGCGGTCATTATTAAGGCTGTTTTCGGCTAATGTTAAAGAATAGGACCCAAATTCGGAATCTTTTTTCAGATATGAAAGTGCTCAAACATTAATATTATATTCCGGCTTCGATCTCCTGTAGAGAATCACTTACTTTATCATACTACTCATTTTTATCCTAGTTGACATATTTTTTCTTTTATAAAATGTGTTTCACATTTTTTCTCCTATACCGTCATGCTAAAAGAGCTCTCCCTTTACATGTTAAAGGGAAAAACCAATTATTTATGAAATATTTTGAAATTTTAAAAACACTATAATTATAAACAAATGCACGATTTACAATGTCACACATTTTTATGAAAATGGAGATATTTTTTCTGTCCGAAAATGTGTTCAGCATTAAGTTCACGCTCTTTATATGGCGAAAACAGCCTTAAATCGTGCATTTCAGTCCTAGATTCTCTAATACCGGCCGAGTAAAGGGGTTTATGCATAGGGACGTTTTAAGACAGGGGTCAATTGGGCCAGGGTTTTGACTCGGATTCAATAAGATGACGATCCGAATGATTTTAACCAACAAATATTATTCCTGGACTTATTCTCCAAAAACTGGGAATTACGAAATACACGGCAACTGACAAGATTGCATTCTATATCACGTCCGTGTTTAGACTGTCTACCACCATGCGTCGCCATTTATTCGAAAGGTGGGAGTCGGTTTGTACCTAGGTTTGTGAAATTGTGAGTCATGTACATTTATTTGTTCGTACGAGTATTTGCGAACATTACGTCTGCTTAAAAGGTTCGCAGGTAGGACCTACTTTCGCACAGGAGCCCAAGGTCTAAAGAAATTTTA
>BMAU01016849.1:0-268503 GCA_019973935.1 Trichonephila clavipes
GAAGTTACGTATTGCTTATTGAATAGGATCTAAATTTAGAACATTTTAAACTTAAAGTGCTCTATTATGTGAAAGGAAATTTTATTTAAAAATCCTCTTATCTTTCTAATTTCAGAACAAAATAATTCCATCTTCCGATCATAAAATATGTAAGATTCTGTCTCCTATGTTACTATACCCTAAATAAGTTTAAGGATTTTCTATGTTAAAAATGGAGATTTTAGGGGAGCACTTCTTGCTTGTATACATGGGAGATTTCTCTTTCTTTCTTTTAGAACAGTTTTTTTAAACATACCGAGCTGCGCTACGATCTGCCATAAATTATTGTGGATAAATGCCACTCAATTTTATCTGCTAATTCACTTCCATTTCCATCCATTTGAAAACTTAACTCCAAATTTGATTTGAGGTCTTTTACATTAGAGCGAAAATAACTTGCCAGCATATTTTCATGGAAATTTTAAAGAAAGAATTGTAAGCACTCGCAATGCTTGGAATCGTAAAAGGTTTTGCGATCTCTGGTAAATGCTATATCAAATTTTGTAGCCCTTATTCTTCACATTGATGTTATCTCTTTACAATTAAGAAAGAACTGTTGAGGGACTTTAATCCTTGGAATGGAGTTAGGATTCAGATTTTAAGATTTTTAAAAACGATTTCAAACCCGCTATCATTCTTTTTTCCTTCTGTTGCTTGCGGGTTGCAATAACCAAGCGGTGCTAACGAACCCCGAGACCCGGTTCTGAAATCTAGGTGACAACGCTGCACTGATCTGAAGTACTTCGCATGCGTGAATGCCACGCCAGGTTCATTCGGTGAGTTACCTCTCGACGAGAGGTGGACTGCCTTCCGAGAAGCGGAGTTTTGAGTGCTAGTTTTTGTGCACCCAGCCCGGATGCGATAGTTGGATGCTATCACAGAGCCAATATCTGGCTTCTTATTTTTTACAAGTGTCATCAGAGCTCGGAGGCTGTTGATTTGCTTAAAGTAATGACACAAATTGTATAGGGAGGCTCTTATGTTGTTGTTGTTTCCAATCCCCTTTGAGCAGGGAAAGCCTACACCAAGTCCACATTTGATTACTCTAATAGTCTCATGTACACTGGTGCCTGCTCTTCATACAAGTCCGCCTATCTGTAGGAAATGCACCAGCAGTCCAGAAGATAAGCAGGAGAGAGCAGGGGCCAGGTAAAGACTTTACCCCCTACACAAAAGTCATACTACGCAGGTGACCGTTCTAAAGCGCGCGCCAAGGCCGTCTGATGAGCCCTGGAACTCCTGCACTGTATAGATAGGCCAGGACTGGCTGCGTACCAGTGGTGAGCAGGAGGGTTTCGCCAAGTCAAATTCATTTATTTCTTTGAAGGAATGAATTTCCGTATGGGTTAAGACAGTGGAACTGGGGTTAGGAGATCCGCATCCCCTACCAGCCAGCTCATCATCAGCTTCGTTCCCAGGCACACCCACATGTGATGGAATCCACTGGAGACATACTTTGGTTTCTCTGACCAAGCCTATTTAATTTGGATAAAATATCTAGACCAGTACTGTCCATAAATTTTATGTTGTATGATTATGATACAATAAACTATTGAAAAAAATTATTCAAGAGTCATCACTGGATGACAACGCCAGAATATTACAGTGGTCATGGTTTCAGTTTCAGCAGAAGGTAGATATAACCTTGGTAATTATACCGCTCCATTTCTTAATAAGAGCATCATGCAGGTTGTTTAGCGAGGATCAATAATAGGTACTATTGATAATCTGACTGTTCTCCAGGTAAATTGTTAAAAATGACTCCACGACAGTAAAAACGCAAACAAATAAATAATAGCAGATACTTCTCCATGCTTCTGCATATTGAGGAGAGGTGGAGAAGGAAATTCCCCATTCTTTTAGGCTCTAGATCGTATTGATAGATCTAAATGAGGGTTGCCAAACGATCAAAAAGAGAAAAAATTCCCTCTTTACTTTGTTCTAAAAGATTAAACATCTCTCTTACCAGGTTGAAAAGTAGTCTGTAATCAAGAACTCAACATACTGCCATTTTTGACACGTACATTCTTCGTGAATAACTTACCACACACACTGCCTTAACTAACAGGGGAGGGCACAACTATGAAAATTCATTTGGGGACGAGGCTTTGTGTAGTAGTAGTATTCCTCTAGGTGCTTAACCCTTAATGTAATAGCGCCGAATGGCCAGTCAATTCGGAGAAAATAGCCTCCGAAATCCATGCTGAGCTTTAACACAATTAAATTTTAATTGCCTCTGGCGACGCAGTAGCATTGTTGGTGGAGTACCTGTTTACCACTCGACCGGCCAAGGTTCAAGTCACGTGATCGTTTAAAAATTAAATAAATTTATTTTAAAAAAAAGATTTATTAAATATTAAATGATATTTTAGATAATTAGATTTTAAAAATTAAATTAATTGCTGTAATTATATAAATTTTTATAAGTTATAAATATAATTAATAAATAATATTTATTATAAAAATATATTATAATAAATATTAAATGATATTTTACATAAAAATTAGTTACAAATAGTTTTATAATATGAAGTACAATATATTATAAGTAAAATATTATAAAACATTATAATAATATATAAAATATATTATAATAATTATTTATAAAAAAATATTGTATAATTAATATAATAAAAATAATACGCATCTTATATTACATATTATTAATTTAATTGTTTTATAAATATATAAAATATTTAATGAGTCCGGGGTCGAAAGTTCACCATTCTTGTATCGTGCTTCTTTTGATTTTGTCGATTTTCAGAAGCAAAACACAGTAAAAAACTAATTTTTGAATAAATAATTAGCATTAATTAATAAAATTAATCGTTAATAACTAGTAATTAATTACATTTTACGTACTATATACTTAGAATTATAATCAATTGGAAAAAAAAATCAAGGGCTTTGGGGGGGTCCGGCCCCCTAGGTCCCCCCTTTGTGTGCGCCACTGGTATCCGCCTATATGGTGTTACACTAAAAGGAGACACCAGCTTCTCCAGGAATGTACTAGGTATGCAAAGGTTAAAGTACCAATCCGCAGCCCATTAGAAATAAAAAAAAACCCGTTTATTGAGTATTTTATATACTATTTAAATACAAATGATGTATCGATTTATATTTATATTTTTTACATCAAATTGAAAATTCAAAGAAAACGTTTTTTGAAGAGGTCTTGAATTAACATATTCCATTATATTACTTATGTACTACTATAGTGCAATTAAATAAACATATTCTAATTATAATTTTGAGTCAACTGGCAAGTTGTATTTTTTAGAAAAATTTTACCTGAACTTTTAAAAAATATTACCCCAATTTTATCTCGATTTCTCACTTTTTATCAACAATTTTAAAATTAGACTATAATATACAATAAATAATCCCCCAAAAGAGCACCGCTTAACCATAGATCACATCGTCGAAACCACCTGCAGCAACAAAAGACTGGCGTTATTTTCATTTCACGTAGGTCACCTTAGCAGTTTCCTATTGTTCCATCGACGAGCAAGAGATTTCACTCGACGATAAAGCCCTATCTCTTTTATTTCTAAACGCCCTCGACTACCCTTGACCTTGGGCATACGTAACTGCGTAGTTCTTTTTTACCAGTTAGTCAAAATGTCCCTTTTTTGTTCATTAACCGCTGATTTTAGGAAGCAATTTTGTTGCAGCAAACCTCGAACTCGATGCAACCGGTGCAGTGGTCGCCGTTTTCAGACTGGAAATATTTATGGTGTAAGTGAACTCAATGCACTTGCGTATTCTTTTATTTGCGATTATGGACTCTGTCTTGATTAGGGGTGTTATTATGTTTTAATGGCTGTTATTGCATAGATCCCTTGTCCATTTAAACGGTGCTGCTCAAGGTTGTTTTTTAGCATGTGGTTTTTGTTTGGAGTTGTTTTGTTTTTGGGAATATATTCGTGTGAATATACTTTTTTAGTCTTCGTTACGAAAATTTTCGTTTTGTTGTGTTATATAGGGGATCTATAAAAAGAATCATTAAGAAGCTTGAGCCAATTTGGAGATGGCAGGAAAGGCAATTACGCCCGGTACTTATAAAATAATATTTAATTTGATTATTATTTAGATATTAAATTGTACAGAGAGAGATAAATTTTGCTCCAAGTGTTAATTTCATATTAATTTTGCATAGTAATCAATAGCTCATTTGCTTTTTCACTCTCCATGATTCTTTTAAATTACCTGAATATTAACTAATCATTGAGTGGCCGTCGTTAGCCTAGTGGTCGAGGTCACGAATTCGTGGTCAGCATGTCCTAAGTTCGAGCCAAGGGCCACTGAAAACCCGCCGTGTAGAGAGGACCGATGCGGTCAATCTAAATTTGTCGAGGCTCAAAGTCCTTCCATTGGCGTGTTGTGGGAGTTCGGCGAGGGGGTAGCTTATGTATCGTCCTCCTCACTTGATCATGGCTGAAAATTAGGAGTTTCGTCACCAATGGCCCTCGCTTTGCTTTATATTACGGAGGTTAATTAACACTCACTCACTCACTCATTGATAAATATTGAAACAGAACGCACATTTACACTCAAGTGCCCCTACATTAGGCAGAGTTCAGCACCATTCTCCATCATTTTGTTTAATTAATTAGCAAATGTTCTCGTAATTGTATTAATTACTCACCTGAAAATAATACCTTAGCTTTATTATTAATGTTTTCATATTTATTAATTGTTGATTTAAGGGCAGTTCGAAAGCTAAAAAATTTTTTTGACAATTTGAGATTTTTACATTTTTAAATTGTACAGATTTTAACCTTTCTAAAAATACCTTACTTTAACCTCTAGGGCAATTAGAAGCCTTTAATACCTATTTTTAAATAATGGTTGAAACTGGACCGCACCCATTTGAATGGCGAAAAATGTAAACAAAGCGCTTCGTTTTTACATAACAGTTGAACGTCTGATGTAAACCAAAACATGTATCTTTTATTGTAGATTGAGCCTTCTATTTCTTTTTTATTTCCTAGCCGATTAGAAGTCTAACTGTATACATTAAAATCAATTTATCTCAAAATGTAAATTTTGATGTTCGATGTACATTTTCGGAGAAACTATTCTTCACAGGTATGTAAATTTTTTATATATTTATAATGTAACGTCGTGAGTAGATGACAAAAAAATTTCTCACAGCCTAATTTTAAAATAAAAGTATTATTTATTTGCTTCTCAGGTTACTATAAATGAAGCAATAAAGTCCAAATTATACGACAAGCCGGTGCATTCTGTCTATATCACGGGAGATCAATCCTTTGTCCGAAAGGACAAATCTCTCTAAACCATGGATCCCAGTCCTCCAACGCCACCGGCGTTTAGGGTCTCTCCTCTCTTTCGGCTCCAATCCCTATCCTCCACCGTCCAAGTCTTTTTTCAGGGCTCTTTTTTCAAGTTCTCTCCATCCAGGGCTCTCTCTTCGTGTCCTAAAAAAACCCTTTTAAACACCAGGGGCGGATCCACAACACGCCCCTCGTCTCTTCTCATTGGCAGGCCACAAAAGTCTCCTCTCGTCCCCGGGCTTCATTAGAGTCCTATTTGTGAGGCACACACAAATACACTCCCGGGCCATCTGGCATCTAAGGGTGCCAGGATTCTCATCCGACATCTGGACACATTTGTCCATCACACCATCTTTGCACTATAAACCCATTCTCTCGACACCGTCCGAGGCGACGGGATTCTTTTTAGACAGGCTTCGCCTATTGTCAATGGGGTGCCGGCTCTCCTTTTACATTATGACTGCCAGTCTAGGTGTCGGCGCTTCCCCGAGATCAAACAATAAGCAATGACCCCATGGCTACCTGCATTTGTCACTTAACATCTGGTCGGGGCCATAAAACTTAGCGTGAATAGAAGGGTATGGTTCGCACCACGGGAAGTCGTTACAATAATGATGACTTATATATACTAAAATGAGCTTTTTGTAAAAAACTCAAAAATTTATTTTTTACAAATTTTTTTGTGTGAAAAATGGGTCAAATTTCGCAAGATTTGATAAAATATTTCATAAATTATTTAAAAAATTCAAAATTAGCTAAAAGCTCATTTTAGTATAATGAGAATGGTGTACTTTAATTATATGAAAAATTTCAAGTATGTACATATAACTGATTTTGAGAAAAGGTACATCAAAAACAGCCAATTTAACATTGTTAGTAAAAAGGGAGAGAGAGGTCCCCAACTCATCTTAAACTTATTCTCTTGGGACCTACGAGGACTACACTCCTAAACTTGCTGCCAAGTTCTCTATTCTAACTCACAATAAAGCAACACTAGGGCTATTGGTGACGGACCTCGTGATTTCTAACCTTGATCAAGTGAGGAGGATGACACTTAAGCTTTATTTCCCTCTCCCAAATACCACGCTATACCAATGAAAAGACGTTGAGCCTCTACAGATTTAACGTGCGTTAGTCCTTCTACACTACAGATCAAAGGCTCGAACTCGTGACCACTAGGCTACCACGGCCACCAGGCATCGAACCAAGACTGATGCTTAGGAATATGGTGAAAATACCGGGAATGCTACACATTTAAGGTCTTGTGTGTGGTATATGTTATCGTAAATAGAGACTTCGCCTACCTTCGTAAGGGTATTTAACACTTCAATAGTTTACGGATTAGCAGGGACGTCTTAAGACTTCTTGAGGCCCTGGGCCACTACTTAATGTAGACCCCACATATCACCTTTAAAAGTAAACAATACATAGCATGCGTTGTCAAATACTCTTACAAACAATAACCCGAAACAAATAAATGCGCAGGATTTACAATCGCACATACGTGGACGACGGTCATCACATGTAGCCAGTTGATATATCGTCCGATGTTCAGGGACTTCTTAAGACATGGGCCTCGCCCTCGGTAGGAGCCTCGCATCGTTCACGATCTGTCTTAATAAGGTGATAATCAGGTGTAGCGAATGTTGTTCCGGCACCATTTGATTATATCGGAGACCAGAAGCGAATGATGTTGCTGCCTGAGGAAGTGGGGGAGAAGGGTTTCCTAGAATCCCGTTCCCCTACGTTCCGGATAGACTCGTCTAGAAAAGGACATGCGCGAGGACTGGTTTGGAGGGTCCCGACTGGAGGAAGAAGGCAAAAACGTTCGCTGGATATAAGATTGTTTTTTAGAATGTCTGTAAATAAATTATACATATTTATATCTCTAGCCTGACTGTGAGTTTTCGTACTCAATACGTCACACAGGATAATTTTAATGGTCAAATGGCCCTTACATATTTTCCGAAAAACAGGGAATTTCATACTGCCTGTCAACTGGCAAAAGTAGTAAGACTGTATTATTATGTGATGACCGTTGTCCATGTCTAAGCCTAGGCCTAATACCCGAATCAATCATTCAGCTCACTGAGTCGAAATGCGGCTATCAGTCGAGCTGGTTTGTGCCTATGTTTTTGGGAATCTGAATCGTGCACATTGATTAGTTTCAAATTACCGTTTGAACGAGTATTTGACAATGCATGCTATATAATATCTACTTTTAAGGATCCCAAGTAGGGCCTGCCTTTGCATAGGGGCACAGGGCCTCAAATAATCTTAAGATTTCTCTGGACCCAGGGCCTCAAGGAGTCTTAAGACGTCCCTGCCGATATTCCCAGTTTTTCGGAGAATACAACCAGAAATAACATTTGACCTTTAAAATTATTCGAATTATGATCTTCTTAAGGCTGAGGCGAGAACGAGACGAGGCGCCTCTTGTGGCAAACCCAGCTATCATATGCCTTAAGACGTCCCTGAGGATTAGGTGCTCGATATTCTTAAGTAATTTCGCGAAGCATCAGAGACTGTTATATGTTCAAATTCATCATGCAACTTATTGATTTTAGCTAAGTGTTTGCTCGTATTCAATCTTTGTCATTTAACTGTACTATAGAGTCATAGAGATCGCCTCGAATAGTCCATTCGTTAGAGAGATTTTAATTTGAAGTTATTAAGTTTTAGCTTGTAAAGAATTTTTGGGCTCACTGTCTTTTTAGGACATTTGAGGTGGATGGTGAATTGGCTTTGCTAAAGAGGTGGGTGAATGAGACTTAAAATTTTGGAAAGAAAATTAATGATCTTCAAATTCTTACAAAATAAATTATCTTTTGTGCGAGCTTTTCGTGCATTTACTCCTGAAACGACAGCGTATACCAAGAATTTCATGCTGTTACGTTATGCTTTTACGATTGCATCATAATTTTTTATGAACCTCATCCATATCAAGTGATATGTTCATGCATTAATAAACATTGCGAGTAGTAAAAAATCTGATATTCACATGATTTCCAGAAAAATTTCACTGTTGTTTATATGCATAACAAGCCTAGTATTCAAACAACTATTTGGAAATCCTATTATGTTCAATAAGCATTTTCAAACAATATGTCTTTTCGTAAATTTGAGCTATGTGATAGTGAAAGTCAATCAGAAATTAAATTTCAGGAGATATTTTTAACTCCAAAATTTCATAATAATGTTAGCTAATTGTTTTATTAGTTGTTTTTATTTTTGTTAAATTATAATAATCTAATTTATGATATATTCTGAATAATCTTAAAATAATTTATTAAAAACAATAAAGGTCTCATTCATTATTAAAAAAATCATTTTGTTCATACAATGATTTTGAACATTTAGTGTTCAATATTTTACTATACAATGCAATTCTTTCACAAGTTCATAATATTTATGATATTTTGAAACATAATTGCACAATTTATTTTAATATTCACATTAATTTATTTCTTAAAACTATTATATTGGTAAAATATTAACACTCGTAGGAAAAACGACATATATCAAGATGGAGTTATATGAATGGAACGAAATTGCGTATCCATATACCTTTTGATAGAATATGCAAATGATTTACTTTGCGGTTAAAGACTGACAAACTGGAGTTTCAACGCATTTCAACCGAACCCAATGAATGGTGTATAAAACAGAGGACCTTCCATGCGAATAAAGTTCCGTCGACCCACGTGGACTGCACTAATGTCTCAGCAGGGGCGTAACGGAGAATATTAAGGCCCCCTGCAAAGTCATGCTTTGGGCCCCAAGCTAGATCTTACGTACTGGGCATCACTCAGGCTTTGGGCCCTCTAGCGTTCTGGGCCCCTCCCACGGCGCGGGGGTGTACGTTACGCCATTGTCTCAGAGATGGATTCTTTAATAATATGTGTGAGAAGATTAACACATTTGAGTAAGAGCGTGCAACTGGATTGAAGGAAGCAGGGTGGTCAAATCACAGGATAATTTAAAATTTGTGTAGGAGTGATAATATAACATTAATCGATGTCAACAGGATGGGGTGAACCATAGCCTCACAAAGCATCGATAGACAGAGATAGACGACATTACTTAAGAACAGTGGATTTCCTGATCAACCATTCTCTATATTTATTATACAATATTGAACCTGGCATTAACTGCAATGCCATCTATAGGCGACTCTTTGAACAAGGGCTGAGGTCGCTATATGAACTACCCCACCTCTTGGAATTTTCTTGGACGCGTTCGTATTGGCGCATTCGATTTAGAATCTTACAGAATGTGAAGTAGAATTGTTTTTATCGATGAGTCTCACTTCAAACTGAGCCCCTAAGACCAACGAAGACGTATTTGGAGATGTCTGGGACGGCATTGGGATACTTACCTGAATGTTGTTTGTGACACAGTCAAACAATGGGGAGTTTTTGTATGGGATGCCATTACATTTGGTAACTGGAGCGCTTTGATTGCCCCCGAGACATCCTTAGAACAGGGCGGTACGTCGTTGTGATTTGAAACCCTATAGTGTTGTGCTTTTCCTTCTAAGAGCCCATGGACTTCCAATTCAACTGGTTAATGCCCGGCCGCCCATGACATGCCATTCTTCTGCTTGTGTTTTCTTGATTCTCCAATACTTCCGTGGACAATGTGATTGCCGATTGGAATGTGTACAATAAGCAATCCCTCAGGATATCCTCTAACTCTGCAAATCTATGCCAACCGAATAACAAATTACATAAGGGCCGGATTTGAGCGGACGCATTGATTTTTTTGTTTTGCTCTTATAGCTGTATTTCCAGAATAAAACACTTAATTCCCAAGATACTGTTCATGTTTCATTTTTCAATACGTGTACATTTCATTTAACTTCGGGTAACATTTTTGGTGTAACGCTTTTCCTGTTTTGTTGGGAAACAACGAATGTGTATGCTAAATTTCGTTTTTCAATACCATGCAAATCGGTGCCGGTTTAAGGTCATTTTGGGACCTGGGTGCAGAAGATCTACGGACCTTCTTAGAACTGTAGAATCCAAGGACAGGCTCTTGGATCCGGTTAAGTTTGGCTTATCTGGCCCCTTCGAGGCCCCGCGACCCTGGATGCCCGCTCCAAGCGCCCAATGGATAAATCTACACTGATACAAATGCAAAAAGTGTTGCGGTCAGCGTGAAACCTGTTATCTACGTAAAAGGTATGAATTATTTATTTATACTCCAAATTTTAAACAGTAAAGAGTGAGAGAAAAATCACGTTCAGTTTTTGAAAACAGTGTTAGAAAAAGTAATTTTAAGAATAATGTTGAATACGGAATGTCTTCAATATGTCATTTAAGTGCATAAAATTACATTCGAATAATTATGTCTTCAGGGACTGCGAAGTGTCACTAAATTGACGCAGCAATAGGTGTGTCGCAACACGTTATCAAGAAGTTTAAAAAAGGCCACTGCTCTTCGACAGCATGCTGGGAAAGGGACAGAGGAGCTTTATACGACTCTCCAGAGTATAGAAATGCATCTATAGAAGGAAAAGGGAGTTTAATTACTTCTCTTGGAGAAATAGATGCACACTTTTTAAATGTTATTGGCACTCTTGTATTCGGCAGAAACATTTCTTACTGGTGAAATTGTATTGGTTTTTGTTCAACATGATAGAAGCTTGTTATATGTCTCTACAACTGTTCCGTTGTTGGTGAGTATTAATATAGCGTGTAATAACCGTTAGGATTAGCAATAACGTTCAAGACTGATCATCGCTGATGAATTCCGATTCACTACCAAAAACATCAGCTATTGTAAATATATATATATATATATATATATATATATATATATATATATATATATATATACACTGCTGGACAATTGCTAAGGACGGATCACAAATTGCTATGTAGCATAACATTAAGCGAGACATGAGGCCTCGTAGGATAAAATATAGTTGTCACTTGTTCAGACATTAGAATAAATAATATTTATTGTTCTGGAAAGTACAAAAGCTGTGAAACATCTGAAAGAAAAAAAATGTTCATTTGATCTGCGTACGGAGAAATGGGACAATGCTTCTAAAAGTCAGCAGGCACCTTAAAGAAAGGTATCAGTACGGGATATGTCCACCGTGGAGTGTGATGCAACATTCCACACGTCGTACCATACTTTGCACAACATTATCTAGCAGCTGTTGAGGCAATTTATCCCATTCCTCTGTGAGTGCACGGATGAGGGTGTTCTTGTTTGTCGGAGGATAGTTTCGACCAGCAACTTGCCTCCCCAAAGCATCTTACACATTTTCAATGGGGTTTAGATCTGGAGAACGCGCTGGCCATATGAGACGTTGAATACCCTCGCTGTCTAGACAATCCTGAACAGCGAGTGTTCGATGACATGTTGCGTTGTCGTCCATAAAAACAAATTTATCACCGACAGCAACACGGAAAAGACGAACATGAGGAAGTAGAACTTCATCAATGTATCGTTGGCCCGTCATAGTCCCATTCGCAACCACATGTAGGCGCGTGCGGCCATTGATGATGATGCCGGCCCACACCATGATACTGCATGTCGGATATCGGTCCTTTTCTTGGATATTTTCTGGACGATAAGCAGTACCACTCTCGCGCCAGATCAGTTGGCGTCTACAATCCGATGACAGACTGAACCTACTCTCATTTGAGAATAGTACGCATGCCCAGTCCTGTTCAGTCCAATTGTGATGCTCGCAACACCATTGCAAACGGGCAGTACGGTGCTGTCTGGTCAATGGGACACACACAACAGGTCTGCGTGCGTATAGTCCTCCTCCGCTCAAACGTCTGGCAAAAGTTTTTCGAGAGATCTGCTTTCCTGAGGCAGCAAGAAACTGATTTGCCACCTGCTGAGCTGTGGTGCGCCTGTTCCTTTTTGCTGATAGGACGATATATCTGTCTTCTGCAGGCGTCGTACTTCTAACACGACCTCTCCCGTGCCGTCTACTACACATTCCAGTAGTTTTAAATGACTTCCACAGCCGTGAAACAACGCTGTGAGCGATGTCGAACTCCCTGGCAACATCTGTTATTTTTCGCCCTTCTTCGATCCTTCCAATAATTCGGCCACGCATAAAATCATCTATGTGATGTCGGGAAGACATGCCAAAAATTTTAAGTTCGTCTATTAAATCTTTCCTGTAAAACTTTGACTTGAAACAACAACTATCCACACGCGTCAAAACCTTTAAAGCTCTTATGAACGCTATCACGTGATGAACAGACGTGGAAAAAATATTTGCATACTCATACTTCTTCTTACTAATATCCCGCACTTATTTTTATTGTCCACGTTTTGCTTCCTTTCATTTTGTGGTTGCTATGGATGATAGTGTTATCCGTCCTTAGCAATTGTCCAGCAGTGTATAATATATATATATATAATATATATATATATAATATATATATATATAATATATATATATTATATATATATAATATATATATAATATATATAATATATATAATATATATATATATATAATATATATATATATAATATATATATATATATATATATATATATATATAATATATATATAATATATATATAAGGGTTGCATAAATGAAAAGTGGACAAGTTGAGTAAATAGAATACCTTTCTCAAAATTAGAAGAATGTGCCATGGTTGTTGTAACACAAGTCCCATCATTTCTGTAGCAGGTCTATGCCTCACTCTAGAAAGAACGTGGTTGATTCTCGAATAAGTCCGGCCCAACTTCCTTCACTTCTTCGTTCAAATGGAAAAATAATACTCTCTTAACTGGCCCAAAAGCTTAGAAGTTACAGGGTGGTAAACCGCGATTGTACGATGGGTGTTCTAACATTTTCCAACGGAGTTTTTAAAGTTGCCTTGGTTTCACGGGAGACGTGAGGGGCAGACATTGTCATGGAGATCCAGTATCGTTTGCTGCGCTTCTCTAAAACTTTTACACCAACTGTTCCCAGACGTTCGACTTAAACAGTGCTCCCCATAGACTGCCACTATCCGTTCGATAGATCTCCGCATTAAACTCTTCTCCTGCAGTCAGAAACCGTACTACCACGTGTTTCGATTTGGACGCATCCTTATGACACATGACTTTACTTTTGATTAATTTCTTTTACCACTAACAGGTTTCATTGTTAAATGTCGTATGCAGTGTACACTTCCTACCATCCTTCGTGTCCCTGTTTGGTGGCTCTGCTATAGCTGCGCTCAATCTGACGCAATCATATGTATCTTTTCATTTGGGCAATCCTTATATGAATCAAAATGTCTAGGAAACTTGATATTATGGAGAGAGACGAGATGTAATACTGTATATTATTCTTTATACACTAATACTACACTCCATTTAACATTTTCGTTGTACTTGTGGGGATATAATAGTGTTTCATAGATTTTTCATGACTTAATTTTTTTTTTTACTAAAGAACACCTTCATTCATTCTTTACTTTCTATATAACGAAATACGTATCATTTTGCTTAATATATTATGCAAAATAGTATTACTAATCGTGTGTGCTAAGTAACTGCATTCATAAATATATCTCCTAATGTTTATTAAGAAAAATGTCTATTTTCTAGCTTATTGTAACCATAAGTATATTTAAAACTAAACAATTTCGATAATATTTCACAAAAATGTAGAATGGACTCCATAGAGTACTATTTCTAAAAATGTTTTATAGCCATAAAAGTAGAGGGAATAAATTTCTTAAAAAACATTGATAAGTATTATTAATAGGTATCTAATCACACACGAACTTGTGGCCGACTTGTTATGATTTCGAGATATATCGTGACACTGAAGACTCGCCTTGTATAGGAGTTTATGCACGTTAAATCTGTCGTGGTTTAGTGTCCTCTTATTGGCGTGATTTGGTATTAGGAGAGGGAGTTATATATAATGTCATGGCCATTGGGAGGAATTCCTTAATATTAGATGTATTTTCTAAGATGGTTGATGTTGCATATTTAATGCTATCGATGAGGCCAGTCCTTTATGGAATAAAATCTATTTATTTCTCATCTTGAGCCCCACAAGCATACACATATTAAACACAAAATGACACAACGCAGAACAAAGAAAACTAAGATACTACACGCTGCAGCCGGCTACATGATTACGGACAAAGAGCAAAAGAGGCGGAATATTTTCCAGAAATCTCACTCTTTATACTAAGTGGGAAATCGTATGATCTGGGTGGGTGGATGGATGTAATTCCAAAGGTTCCCGTTAAGCGGGTACCTAGTTAAGATAATTAAACAGTTGTCCTGAAGGACTCGACCAAAGATAAATCAAAAGCTATTAAATTACCGGGAATTATTACATATATATCATCTCAAGTATTGCATATATATCATCCTTATCACTTGACCGAGGCTCAAAATTACGAGGTCCGTCTGCAATAGCTTTACAGTGCAAAATTAATAAATATTCATTCGCTCTCTCACAAATTGATGGGAGTTACAATCGTTGCAGTGATATTTAGAATCTGACAATAAGATAAAGAATAAAGTTTATCCGAGAACTTTCCAAAATAGGATTCATTTTCAAGCCAATAAGTGTCTAGGCTTATGCAAGGAATTACTAAGTAGTTGATGAATCTAATATTTAAACTGGAAGTGAAAATCTCCGCACTGAGAAACGCCACTTTCTCAGCTAATTACTATCAACTATCTATATATATTCCCCTACTCATCTCTCTTTAACGTATTTTTATACATGAGACTAATCTGAATGTTCTGTTCCCATTGTAAGAAGGTTCAGTTTAACTCTAAGGGAAACTTTAAAGAATATTGCTTCATGAGATAGAACCCACTCTTATTGTGTGTGTCAACTTATTGAATCTCCAAATATTATACTTAATTATCAAGTGCCCTTTTTCATTAAATATTGAGTATACCTTTTGGATAGCACATCACTTATTTCTGATATGTGGCTTCTCAGAAAATAATGGATATTTAAAGTAAATTTAAATTTTTAATTTGAAAATGTAAAGCGGATGATAATTTAAAATTTAAGAATTTTAGAAAAATTTAAAAATATTAATGATGTACTAGTTTTTTAACAATAATCATCAAACTTATTTGCATTGAAAATAAGTTCCAATTTAAGTGTTTGAAACTGTTTGTCCACTAAAACGTGTTAGAAAACAATAAAAAAAAACTCATTGAAATAAATTTAAGTTTATGCTTATGACTAATATGCATTTACACAAACGCGAAATGAAGGTAATTACATCCGTAATATTAGCACAAAAGAGGGAGTTCCTAGTTTTATGTGTGTGAAAAACATTTTTGCTTGTCTGAACTATTCAGACATATGATTAATATTCTATATGAACACTGCACAAATTTGAATTATGAATGTAAATTTAAAGAAAGCAAAAGTGTAGAAAATGCAGGACGTTATACAAATATTCTTGAAACATTTTAAAAATTCATTAGATGGATGTGTTATTACTCATGATACATGTTGTAATGAACGTCCCGAGCGGTCCATTAGTGTGAAAGTGTCGGAAGGAAGATTGGACATATTCAAAAGAACCTCTATTTATTTACACTTATCAACAACAACAACACAAATTCAATAATCTAAGGTAAGAATATGTGAATAATAAGTTAACAAATATTCTTACCAAACTAAGTTAAGAATAAGTTGCCAAATATGTGAAGCAATAGCGAAGTAGACGAGATATTAGAAGACTTTAACAATAAATCGGATCACTTACGTTCAGATAATACACATATTGATGATTCAGATAGTACACAATACACTTCTAATTCCAATTGATCTAATCCAATTTAATCGTTAATTGACCAAATCGTCAATCTTATTATTACTCAAATAAACTACGACGTGCACACGCCTAGCTTCACGTTTAATCAATCACTGCTATCTGTTAGCAGTCTAACCTTTATCTCACTAACTCGAAAGTGTAATCTTTATATACAAGTCTTAATTTACAAAACCACATCTTCTTCGGGGGAGGAAGGTTTTTAATAGAATAATTTTTAAAGACCCATTATCCCCAAGGGGGACTATTAGGGGAAACGCAGATAGACCTGTTACAATGTAAAAGGGATTAAATGTTTATTTCTCAAAGATAGTTAAGTACTCCTTTAAAAAAGGAAGGTAATGACGGAGAGAGAGAGAGAGAGAGAGAGAGAGAGAGAGAGAGAGAGGGATAGGAAAGAGTTTAAAGACTTTTGTTAACAAAATTTTATAATGAAATGTTATTTTTATTTTATTAATGAAAAATTTATAAAATATTTCGAACAATGGATTATTCTCGATTTTCTAGAAATCGATTGTGTCTTTTGTGAAATTAAATTTTCCTTTCGATTTAATCTTTTGATGTTAAACAATTTCAAAAAAAGTACTTGCTACCCTGCAAAGTTATCGTAAGTACAGATCGTATTATGTTTGAAAGCTCGTAGCGTAATGAAAATTTTACAATGATAAACGTTTTCAAGGATATAGTCAATAGTCTGTTTGCGTGTTCAAGACCCTGTGCCACGAATACCATCCAAAAATAATTGTAAGTTTGCGATAATTGTCAGGTTTAATTGCGGCAGCATTTAAAATCCCTTATGTAACATGCCATCGAAATAAGAAAAACGAGATTCAGAAATAAAAGGTTAATTTAACCACTCGAAAATAGCTTAAAGATCTACCATGAGTAATATTCATTCAGGAAGTTCTAATAAGATAATAGCAAAATTTTAAATTTCTCGGGAGACTTCTCAATTGTCTCTTTTATGCGAATGTAGTAATTAATAAACATATTTTAACAGTTTATGAAATAAATGATTTTTTTCTTAAAAATTACTGTACTCCTTCAGATATTGGTGAATATTCATTGAGTATTAAAAATATGTTTTTAAATGAGCCAAATAATTTCTCGTATTATGAATTCAATTAACTTGGGTTGTTTTATAATTCAGTTGATGAACTTTTATTGCGAATTTAATAAATGTAAAAAAAACCATTCCTGTTTTAATTGTTTACTATCTTTTGTTAAAGAACTGAGAATTCTTCGTTATTGAAACTTCTTTAAGAACAGCCCGTATTGTTGAAAAAAATCTCTATCACGAAAATACCTAGACCTATGAAGCTTAAGCAAATAGAGTAAAGCTAAAACTGTTAATTATCATGCAAACTTCGAGAGAATAGTTTTAAAAAAACCTTCGATCTTAGAGAACCTGTAATGACATTTTTGAATATTGACTAAAATTTAGAAAATTTCTCTGTAATTGTGAGTCTTTGATGATTTTTGTCGCATACTAGTTTTCACCACTGCTGTGTATGTTGATGGTTTCATCTAAAAGAGTTTTCGAAACATTTTTGTACTGAAAGAAATTTTAATTATTTGCTTTTAAGATTATTAAGATTCTGATAAATTTAAACCGTGACGAATGTGAATATTTGCATCCAACAAAGAAACGCTTTTTAACTGTTATATAAAATGTCTCTATTGACCTTGGTAATGCTAGGGTATTGTTGAGGCATTTCATTTGAACTGCCCATCTGCAGGTGCTATAGACATTTGGCCTTGGGTCATTTATTAAGCGCCTTTAACTCTTATTATTGATAGTTTTAATTTACGGGAGAAGGATCGCTTCATATGCTCCTCCTAAAGAAAAATGCCTTTTTATTGCAGAGGGATTTTGTGAATGATATTTAAAAAAGAATGTTTTTCAGTCATTACTGTAATTGATAAGCATCCGTTATTGAACCGGGCACCATTTGAAAAGTTTCCATTAACAGTTTCTAGTTGAGATACATGACCTATTCGACACATGCATTGTAACTATTGATATCACTAGTTATTTTGTGAGCGAAGTGTCTTATCCAGACTTTGAAATAATATATGCTGGTTGTATATTCTCTCAGTAGTATTAAGCTGTTCTATAATGGAGTGTTCAATTTGTGGGTCATTTCTAAAGAGTCCGGTTTTTTATGACTGCTAGAGGCTGTGTGAGACCCAGGGTTTTATGGCTGTGGAGTATATATGATTTGAACAGAGTAGATTTGTAGGTCATCAACAATGCGCCTTATAACTGAAAAGGAATTCCCCGTCTGATCAGTTAGTCAGCGCTTTTTTATTCCTGTCATTGTTAGTTTCGAATTGCGGAAGAAAGATTCTCGCATATACGAGAGTGAGTCGGAAAATAAGTTTCCCCTATCGACTGTGGTCAGAGTTGTGTATGAAAATCAAAACATAGAATGAGATGTTAAAGGTAAGACATAATTTTATTTTTCCGCATAAGTACCGAGTACATTGAGATATTTGTCATACCGCTTGGTTAGCATCAAAAAGCCCTCCAACAAAAATTCATAGCTTTGCATACGGAAGAAGCGTTTAACGGCTATGGGCGAACGACGAAACAGCAGGTGAACGCGCAAGACACCAATGCACCATTGGGTAGAGGTCGACCGCGATCAAGAAGATGGATTCGGAAAAAGTGGCCTGGGTTTTTCAAATCTGGCGTTATGTTATTGGATGATAATACGAGACCTCACTCGGCGACGGCTATGCAATCCATATTGCAACTCTTGGTTAGGAGCACCTATCAATTCGCCATTGAGTCCTGATCTCCCACTAAGTGACTTTCCTCTGTTTCCGTTTTGAAGAAGAATCTCGAAGGAAGTCGCTTTGGAAGCAACGCTGAAGTCAAACAAGCCGTTAAAAGCTTCTTCCGTATGCAAAACCCTGAGTTTTCCCTGGAAGGGTTTTTGAAGCTCATCAAGCGGAATGACAAATGTCTCAATGTACTTGGTACTTATGTGGGAAAATAGAGTTATGTCTTATCTTTAAAATGTTGCATTCTATTTTTTGACTTTCATACACAACTCTGACCACAGTCGAGGGGCTGCGGTAGCCCAGTGGTTAAGGTATCCAACCATGGCAGGCATGTCATGAGTTCGATCCCAGTACCACTAAAGACCCGCCGTGTAGGGCAGCGATGCACGTTAAATCTGTCGAGAGCTGAAACGTCCTCCCGTTGGTGTGGTGTGGTAGTTAGGAGAGGGGGTGCCAGCTCAGGTGTCGTCCACGTCACTTGACCATGGTTCAAAATTACGTGGTCCGTCGCCAAAAGCCCTCGTGTAGCTGAACAGTGCGACGTTAATATTAACTCACTCACTGACCACAGTCGACAAGTGAAACTTTTTTCCGACTCACCCTCGTATTTGACTTTAAGTGAAAGGTTTTGAAAATTTACAAATACGATAAAAATAAGCTCTGTTTTTTATTAAAATTTAAATTTTCTCGAACCTTATTCATTTATTCAACCGAAAATTCTTTTTTGTAACATGTTTTTAGATAGTATCCACAAAAATCACTGTTAAAATATATATTTTTCCTCCTTGCTCTTAGATCGCTCCTGATGATGGACTTCTCGTCCCGTCACATGATGATTCCCCCCGAGTCCATCAAGAAAGAGATTCTGGAGGATTCCTCCCAAGAAGCTCTTCTCTCCATCCAGAAAGTACCATCCCTAAGTGACCTGTCCAAAGAGAACTCGCTGGGTGAGTGCATAATTCTATAAAAGTTAAACTATCATATACACAATTTTCTGAGGGTTAATGGGAATGAGTGGAAGACATTCACACGAAAAAGAATACAATCTCTCTATTCATTTTCATAAACTCTCTTGATGCTATAATTCACTTTCTACAGGCAGAAATTTTGTATTAAAGAGAAAAGTATTTTCACATGTTTTTGTCTGATGGAAGCTCCAGTTGGGTAACTGATAAATTATACAGGGTGTCCGAGCTGAAAATATCCTAAAGTTATGGCTTATTATTACGGAATTAACCATCAGAATGTAATAAACTATTCATCCGTGAATTGGAAATTTCTCCGAGATTTTTTTAGTCTAGTCCGCATGTGCTCGTATTATCCGGCAATCGCAGGTGATCAAATTGTTACACTGACTACATTAGTAAAGATGTAGTTACCACAGCAAAAAGTGCAGTGCGTACTTTGATAAACAGAATTTAAATCAGTCACGCGTGCACAGCGACGTGTTCGAACAGAATGGAATGTCGATCCTCCGACATCAAAATCTATCCACCAATCGGTAAGAGCCTTAAGAGACGGAACTGTGATATCTCGAACTGGCATGTATCCCTAAGTTTTCGTGATAAAAGACATAGTTGGTCGTGTGCGTGATTCATTTTGTAGGAGTCCTGTTAAGTCTATTAGGCAAGCCATTAACGACATTCCATTACGTTCGAATACGTCACAGTACACTCGTCACTGATTTAAATTCCGTTAACTAAAGTACGCACTGCACTTCTTACTATGGCGTCCACATCTTTACTAATGAAGTCTGTGTAGCAAGTTTATCGTCTGTGATTGTGGAATAATGCGAGCACATGCGGCTGATCGAACTAGACCCAAATAATCTCGGAGGGGTTTCCAATCCACGGATGAACAGTTTATTGCATTCTGAGGGATAGTTTCGTAATAATAAGCCATAAGTTTTGGATACTTTATTCCAGGACACCACGTATTGTTGGTTTAATTATATTTAAAGATGCATTGTAATAATTCTTTACTTTTTAAAATTGAATTGAACTATTTGTTTTTTCTTTGTAAATCTGTACTTAAATTACTTGTAAAACTATTACAGTAAAAACCCCGCTTAACGCGGGGTATACGTTCCATCAAAGTAGAGCGTAATATGAAACATCGTTAAACGAGGTTATCTCATCGTGTAAATAATGGGGTTATGGGAAGAAGGGTAGAAAATTGGTCCAGTATTTTACCATTAAATTTATTAATTATGTGTTTTTGACTCTGAAACAAAAATTTATTTCTTACAAATATGGAAACATAATAAACAAATATACACATAAAAATAAATAAAATTCTAAGTCAGTATGTTTACATTTCAGATCATTCAGTCTCTTCTGTATTTCTAATGTTCTGCCTTTTTATCAAGAAAGTAGATTGGCCTATGGCATATTGCGTTTAATTTCGTCGTTAATCCATAAGGAAAGTCGTTTTTCCATTTCCTCTATTGTATTATTTCTAGAACGAGTAATTCTAATTGTAGAGCTTTTCGTAGTTGCTGTTGCCGATGACAGTACTTTTTCTTTATTCTTAAAAAGGGTCCTTATTGTTGAAGTTGCCAAATTTAATGCAGTACCGATTTGAGATTGACTCTCACCAGTATCTAATCTTCTAATCACTTGCATTTTAGTTTCTAGTGAAATACTTTTTCTTGTTGCTTTATTTTCGTGTTTTTTATTATCACCCATGATAAAAACTAAAAATCATAATATTTGTCACTATAGCAATCGTTATATTATATAAATTTATACTTACAATAACGTCAACAAATTTGTGAAACGATAAAAATGCGTTCGTATAACACCGCAGGAAAGAAGAAACACAGATAAATTGCTTCGAATATCGGGAAGCCTAAGAGTGCATGCAATTTCGGGGAATACCACGTGGCCGCGGTAGCCGAGTGGTATAGGTATCGGATCGTGGCTTGCCTGGTCACGAGTTCGATCCCAGTACCACTAAAGACCCGCCGTGTAGGGCAGCGATGCACGTTAAATCTGTCGAGAGCTGAAACGTCCTCCCGTTGGTATGGTGGGGTGGTTAGGAGAGGGGGGTGCCAGCTCAGGTGTCGTCCACGTCACTTGACCATGGTTCAAAATTACGTGGTCCGTCGCCAAAAGCCCTCGTGTAGCTGAACAGTGCGACGTTAATATTAAATCAAATCAATCAATCGGGGAATACCACAATTCAAATAAAAGAGCGTTAAACCGAAACAGCGTTAAGCGGGTCTTGCTGTATTCTTTTATTTATCCCTACAGTATTAGGAAAATTCTTAGCATGTAGTTTATTTTAAACACCCTCTGCCCACTTATTTGTCATCCTGTTATTTTACCCCTTGATAAAAAATAACTTTTAAATTTTTTTTATTTTCGATAAATATTGTTTGAGTGACTAGGTCTCCGGGCTATTCGCTTTATAACTTCAAGACATTATTAACTGAGCTTAGTTTCCTTGGGATATTTATATTCACTTTCCTTGCAATAGCGAGGAAGGAAAATTTAATTTAATAATATAATCTCAGAGCTTAAATTTTTATTTCATATTCTTTTAAAACGATTCAATTATGTTTAATAAAACAGAAATAATTGAATGAAAATTATTAATTTAGATTCATGAGTTTTTGAAGAAAAAGTAATTTTTAGCAGCAAACTGTATATATTGCACGTTATGTATGATAATGGTTTAAGATAAACACGAAAGTCTGAAAAACGCAATTTCAGCAGCAATGGAAAAATTCGAATAAAGTTTAATGTTAAGAGTTAAAAATGTTGGAATCTGAATTTATATATTGAGATGACGGAATATACGTGAGGTAATACGTTAAGAGTCCGAACGAAGATAATTTGCCGAATGCATGAGAGCGATAGATTTTTTTTTCAACGAAATTATGTAAGTTTTCATTACAGCGAAAATAATTCGTAGTAATAACTGTATTATTTTCTGGGCTATCTGTATTAAAAGAACTGAAATAAATAAGACGAAAAGTACTTATATAAAGACAAAGAATGCCAAAGTTTTAGTCAAGTTATGTACAAAGGAAAAGAAAATAGAGGAAAAAAAAAAAAAGAAAACAGAGAGCCCATTCTTTTTTAAATATAGCTACAAAACAATCATAAAAAATGGAGTCGCACTAAAAAAAAAATACCAGCTCCTGGGGAAAGTACTAGGTCTGCAAAGGTAGAAATACCAATACGCAGCCCCATTACACAGGAAAAAAATCATAAAAAATCATGTTTTTTAACAGTACATGATACGATAAATATTTCATAACCTTAATGTTTTTTGTTAATTAAAATGTAAAATCATTAATAATTGTTAAATAAATTAGACTATATAAATTCAATAAATATTGGAAATACGAAAAGAAAATATTTTTAAAAAACGCAGATGATTAATTTTATTAATGGAAATTAGTTACATTTTGGAAAGTGATACAACTTTCATTAAATATTTCCTTAAGGTATCTGACTACCCCCTAAGCTCATGATTTTTTTTTAAAAAAAATGACAAATTTTCTTATGATTTTATTTTACATGCTCCCTTATTAGCTTTATAAAGATACCAAGTTTTTTATTTTCCATTCAGTAGAACAAAAACAAGTGTTTAAGTAAAAGCAGATGCTATATCTATATATATGTCAAACTTTAAAATGCGTTTTACTCGAAATGTGTTTTTTTTCGAAAAACTCGAACGGGACAGCGATTGCTCAAAAAGTTTTAAAAATAATTTGCTGAAATTTTTTATGTATGTTCTGTGTATAATAGTAGCAGTGTTTTAACCTTCAGATTTATCAACCACTGCTTTATTACAAAATTTACAGTTCTTTATGTGAATATAATCACTTTTTTTTAAGCAATTTCATATAACTAAGATAAAGTGCTGTAGTTTTTGTAAAAATTGAAATATCTCTTATCCTGAAGGTCATTTCAAAAAGGAATAGCAAAGTAATACATCAAAATTGAAAAATTGAGAATTTGTTCATTTACTATTTGCACAGAGCGGACCCCGTTTATGTAACTTTTGTCAATTTTTACCCATTTTTTCCCATTTTAGTAGCAATAACTTATTTTTCAGTTCTTAATTTTAGCATTTTTTTTCTTAAAATGTACTAAATTAATCTAAAAACCGCAAAAAAAATCTCCATATCTCTATATTTTAAAAAAAAGTTGTCGCAAGTAGTCGATTACCTTACAAAAAACATTTAGTACTTTATTTCTGAAATATATGAAAAATGGTTATCAACCTGGACTAACTCACTACTTTTAGTGGCGTTGTCTTTTTTTTTTTGAGAGAGAGAGGAGAAGAGAGACGTATCATGACTACTTATATACATAAAAAAAAAAAAGTATATGAGAGAAAGATGTTTTTTTAGGGATTCTAATTCAAGCGCGAGACACACGCTTCATTTACCAAACTTCTTCCCTTGTTATCTACCTCGCTTGATTGATAGATGCTCTGGTAGTTAGCCAAACCTTTTCTTCCACGAAGGTGGTCTCCAGTCTCGAGGGTGGCCTGAAATTCGAACGCACCAATCTACTTCCGACTCAAATGTGGACTCAAACCTTCAATTTGGGTAGTAAAGTCTCTTGCTTGTGATATATCATGGCAGATTTGGCAATGATATTATTTCTGAAGACGTTTCTTGCCAAAGCGATTTTTTTTTATCTTAGTTGAAATGTATGTACTTTAACAGACATTTAATACTTATTAGAATACCATAAGGAATAGATAGTATGGATATTTATGAAGATGTACTTTTAAGAATTAATCTAAATAATTTATTCGCGATTTTTTTGTCTTTTAAACTGTCGTGTTTCGTAACATCACTAATGTATTGAATGATAATGATAGTAACAAGTAATCAGCATCACCCCATTTTTAAAAGTTTTTGCTCGTATAGTTATTTTAGGTTTATATAAAAACATTTAGTTTGTTTTTTGTGAGAGAATAAGTAAATGTGCGCCCTATAGTACCTATAATTACACATTTAAGTGAGATTTGAAGAAACAAGATTTTGACATCTTTGCGTGATATCTCATATTAGCAGATTTTAGACCTGATGGTAGGGATTGGCAAAAGCGTGAGCTGCATGTCGCTCTTTGCATAGACGGTTGCGGCTCTTCAGATTTCAGCCTCTGCGTATTAAAAAGTAATTGCACCTGTTAAAAACCTGTTTTCCTTTACTGTTGTCTATTGACACAATTTACCATTATTTGTGTATACACTAAAACATGTGACTAGCTTAAAGCAGTTTATTGAGAAAGAGTCAAAAGTATTAGTATTAACTCTAAGGCACTATATATATTTCCAATTTATTATTAAAAATGACACCATGGGAAAACACTTCTAAAAAAATTTCAAACAACCTTTACTTATTTGTATACATGATTTCGAGGATGGGCGAGAGATACATTAAAACCCCCAACAGAAGTGATTGGAATGCATTCCATATTTCGAGGGATGTTGAAGGAAGGGATTTATGGAAAGTGTTAAAATGACTTTTATACACAAGAACGGCCAATGTTATTTTAATTATTAAGGTTATCGTGAAATTCCAAAATAAAACACGTTATTATTGGAACGGAAATTTTTTCATGGAGCTTGGATATTGAATTCTCAACATTATGATATTTTGACAATGGTGGCTCTTGCACCAAGCCAAAGAAATAAAAACTTCTTCAATTATTTTTAGTTTTGAAAAAAACTGAAAATGCAAATTCGCGCGTGAAACTTCATTTAAGTATTATTTGATCACGACCGATACTGGACCCACTGCCCCCTATAATGGCTCTTTGACATTTTAGATATTTTCTCGAGAGAGTTTGCCGATTTCTTTCTTTGGGAATTTCTTGTAATAGAGAGAGAGAGGCGAGGAATGCAGAAGTAATCAATGATGAAATTTCCATTATAGTACAATAAATACTCCAGAATTTTCGAGAGTTCCTGTGCACATTCTCTGAAATAAAAAACAACAATTTCACTTTAAATATAACAACTAACATTATTAACTTGAAACAAATGCATATAGAGGAGATCAGAAATTATTTAAAAATTTTTTGCAATTGTCTTACTAATACTAAGCGTTGTAAAGTAACATATTTTCATTTATTTTTTCGAAAATTGAAAAAACTAAGGCATAACAATGAATTATATTATTTTCAGCTGATTCAAGGTAAATAAAAAATATCTAACTTTTCAGTTACTGGAATTAACACATTAAAGTAATAAAATTAAAAATTACCTTTCTGCACAATAAAATGCATTTGTAAATCTATTTAAAAGTATTCTCTAAATTAACTTTCGATACTAAATAAGAACTGAGTGGTTTTAAGTAAGTATTATTTTAAAGATTCCAGGTGGTTTTAGGGATGTCTTCGAAAACATAAAAAATATACAAGCGCATTTTGAGAGAAAAAAATGTCCCAATTTTCATGAAAATTTGTAACATTATAAGTCATACATTTGTCCATAACATAGTGTTTTTAAAACTGAAATATTACCTCAATAATTAATTTTTGATTACAACGTGTAATTGAACAGCTTATCTAGTACTAAGAAAAAGTTGAAAAATGCAAAACATATTTTGTATAAAAAAAATGGATCAACTCATTCAAAAAGGAGTAGAGACCGAATATGCTGCTTTTAAAATTTAATCAAAACCAGAACATAATATTAATGTTGGAGTACTTTAGTATCAGAACAAATATTCCAAATTTGGGTCCTATATTTTAATATAGCGTGAAGACAGCCTTAAAGTTCTCCTGTTGG
Source organism: Trichonephila clavipes (assembly GCA_019973935.1). Taxonomy (NCBI): domain Eukaryota; kingdom Metazoa; phylum Arthropoda; class Arachnida; order Araneae; family Nephilidae; genus Trichonephila; species Trichonephila clavipes. Next base: position 26,694 of record BMAU01016849.1, read on the forward strand.
TTGAATTTCTGTTTTATATTGGTCAAAGATCAATTTTAACGTGTGTGTGTGAATGAGATTTGAACCACAAATATTAATTCATTGTTTCTCTACACATAAATTGCGTTTTAACTGCTTGATTCATTGATGATCTGCGGTTTAGACAAAACAGGAAGAAGCAATCGTATTCATGACCATTGTTACTTACTAAGCTGTTAATAGTCTTTTGATTCATAGTAACTTGAATCATTCATTAAAAAGGAAAATAAAATAAATTTTGCTTTTTTTTACACGTATACTTTGTTCTTTTAAATGACATCTTTGCAAATAGGTTATTACTGAAAAGTAATAGTTGAAATGGCATTTATTTACATTGTAAATGGCATTGAGTTATTTACTTTTAAAACTTTCCTCAAAGAAAATTTAATCATCACACGATACTTATATTCTTGGCAAATTTTTCATGATTCCTATAATGCACATGTATATGTATGGCTGCGGTAGACTAATGGTCACAGAAACGTGACCAATTCGAGCTGCTGAAGATCTGCTATGTGGAGAGTGGGTGGTGTGGAAGTTTGGAGAGTGGGAGGCTAGCTGAAGTATCGTGCTCATCACTTAAACCATCCATCACCAATCCGCCTCATGTTGTCTTAGCATGCGACGTTACTAAAAAAATCAAATCTCCTTTCTCTCTTTCAGAAGGCCGCTGTAGCCAGGGACGTTTTAAGACTCTTTGAGGCCCTGGGCCCAAATAGATCTTAAGATTTTTTGAGGCCCTGGACTCAAATGAACCTGGAGATTTTTTGAGGCCCTGGGCCCAGATAAATCGTAAGATTTTTTGAGGCCCTGGGCCCCCTATGCAAAAGTAGGCCTTACGAGTGGCGTAACGGAGAATATTTGGGCCCCCTGCTAAATCAGGTTTGGGTCCCAAGTTAGATTTTACAAATGGTAGGTACTTAGCGGCAGCCAGGCTTTGGGCCTCCAAGTTGGATTTTATAAAGGGTAGGTATTTGAAGGCAGTCAGGCTCTCGGGCCCCCTAGAACCCTGCCCCCGGCAATGCGGGGGTGTACGTTAAGCCACTGGGTCCTACCCGAGATCTTTAAAAGTAAACAGCATATAGCATGAACGGTAAAATATTCGTTCAAACGGTTATTTGAAGCAAACAAACGTGCACAACTCACAATCTAAGAACCTAGGCACAAACCAGCTCAACCGATGGCCGCATTTCCATGAAATGAGTTGAATGATTATTTCTGGTATTAGGCCTAGGCCTATACTTGGACAACGGTCATCACAAAATAATACAGAATAATAATTCCCTGTTTTTCGGAGAATATGTAGGGAAATAGAATTTGACCACACATTGAAATTATCCGAATCATGATCTTATTAAGACAAAGGCGAGAATGAAACGAGGCCCTGGGCCCAGGCCTTAAGACGCCCCTGACTGTAGCCTAGTGGTTATGGTGGTGAACTCGTGTCTGGAGTGTCATGGGTTCGTGTCCTAGTGCCATTGAAGATCCACCGTGTAGAAGGGCCGATGAACGTTAAATCTGTCGAGGTTCAATGTCCTCCCGTTGGTGTGGTAGTTAAGAGGGTAGGGAGGGTGCCTGCTCAGGTATACTCTTCACTAAGCCGAAGCTCAAAATTACGAGGCTCGTCTTTCATAGCCCTCGAGTACTTTTATAATGCAACAATAATAAACACTCCACTCACTCATCCTACAATGCACATAAAAGTTTTAGTTTTTTTCAGCTTATTCTAAATTTTTTTTAAATATATTCTTTGAATCCTAAAACAAATAAAAATATGACAAAACTCGTAAGCGCTAAGAAATATTTATATATAGAAAAAAATTTACAGAATTTTTATAAACAACATTAAGAAATAGTTGTCTTTTTCTTTATTGTAGAAATCTAAGAAATGAAATTAAGGCCTGAAAAAAATGATTTTAAAAAAGAGAAATTATCAAGTTCAATATATTCGCTGCTTAAATTTTATCGAATTTCATATCGATTTTATAACTCCGGTCATTTTTTGTCTAACAATATTCTTTTTTATAACAAGCTTTTAAAAGTTTCACTTGTATGTAATGGAATCTGTGAATTCTATTTTTACCCACTTTAAAAGGTCAGATTAATTCGAAATTTTGCACACTTGTCAAGGACCGATGACAATACGATAATTTCAGAATTTTGTTTCATTGTCTTGATCAGGATCCTCATAAATAAGGATTTTAAGGATTTCGAGATTTGGTGACTAATTTATTATATCGTTTTCGGATTTGGCGACTAATTCATTAATATCATTTCCAGATTTGGCGACTAATTCATTATATCGTTTCCAATAAAACAAAAAAAAGTGTTCTTTATGTGAAAAAGGGTAGGGTGGGTGCGTAGTTTTTCTGAAAATGGAAATAAAGAAAAAGACTCGTGCATGGGAATATAATTTATGTTGTTACTGCGAAATATTTTTTATTTTTATAAAAAATATTTAGTCGTTTATAAAAGTGATACGAATTAACATTATAGTAATACGTTTAAAAGGTGATAAATTTATGTTCTAACTGATAAGTATTTTTTATTTTGATAAGGCAAAATGTTTAAAAGTGATTGTATGAATTAACATTATAGCAATGCGTTTAAAAGGTAATAATACGATTGACATTTAATATTTCTTCTTAACACACTTTTATTAGTTAGACCTGTATCTATGGAGACGGAATCCTTAGAATATATAACGATACTAGCGGGTGTACCCGTTCTTCGCACGGGTGAACTGAAAAATTAAACACAGATTGAAGGATAAAGAAGTTTTTAATGAGTTAATTTTACGTGAATTGCAAATTAAACAAAAAAGCTTTTTGCGTAGCTCAGCTAAACAAACAAAAAAAGAGAGAGAGAAGTAAAACACCTTTGTTAAATTTTAAGTACGTAGATCAAATAGCTGATAAAAAGGATTGTTTTTTTATTTATAACTCCCCGTAACACTCTTGAGGGTCGATTTTTGAAAATACCTTCCTAAGCTGATCTCTGCTCAGCAAAAATAACACATTGTTAAAAGTTTTGTGTAATTAACGCTTAAAATAGTGTAAATAATTTTTATCTGAAAGTATAATACATTAATATTACTTTCTGTAGTATTTATTTTATTTTAAAATTGTAATATTCGCAAGCAATGCCGTTTCTTAAATTATAATGACGATTCAATAAAAAACATAGCGAAATGTTAACGATAGAGTAAAGTTGGCAAATGCCTAGCTACTTTCATAACTCGAGCTTTATTAGAGCTTTGTAAGACCCGCCGTGTAGGGGAGAAATGCACTTTAATACTTTATCCAACCGCATTATGATTTACTGCAGTTTTCATACAATTTTTTTTGGATCACTACATTTGAAATTAAGGGAACAAAATACTTCAGTTCGGAAAATTTAATCCGTTAGAGCTAATAAATTAATTAAAGATATTCCACTGTAAAATTAATTATATATACCGTTCACTTAAAATAAGTAGTCAAACAATTTTCTAAGGTCTTCATCAACATACAAAAACATAAGACACTTAAATTTTCACAAACTATTTTTTCCGCTAAAATACTCATCATGGAACCCGTGCTGCTATATATCTTGGAAGAGTGGATTTCAAAGAATATTCCTGCTAAGTATTGGTAGAATATTCCTTCTAAGTTGGTGTGGTGTGGTAGTTAGGAGAAGAGGGTGCCAGTCAGGTGTCATCCACGTCACTTGACCATGGTTCAAAATTACGTGATCCGTTGCCAAAAACCCTCATGTAGCTGAACAGTGCGACGTTAATATTCACTCGTTCCAAAAAATACAGTACAGTAGTTTTAATTATTTTTATACTTAAAAATGCAATATCTGCCTATTCAATTAAAATTATAGCGGTATAATTAACTACTAACCACAAACAAATTTTGAAAATTTGTCCAAATGATGCAGTGTGAAAGAGAAAGTTTATTTCCTTTAAGTATCAGAACTGATAAAAGAGAGCATTTATTTGGAAAAAAGTTCAATTTCTTACTACCAAATGTGCATAATAAAATGTTAAAAAAAAAGAGAGATTTATAACAACCTCTCCCTACAAAACTTAATTTGATTCTAAAATAAAAAAATAGGCATTGTATCAGAGTAATTAATTAAAAGCGAGCACCTTGCGTAGCCAAAACAAAAAAAAAAAGGTTTTTCACAAACAAAAGATAGATATATGCTGACGTGGGCTTTTTTTTTTGCAGCGCATGCCAGAATTGCTAGCAGATGACAGAATTTTTTCCTACTTACTTGACAAATATCGTTATATTTTGGACACTTCATACAATAACTTTATAAATTATAGTCTATGCTATAAATTATAGCCTATGTGCTATTCTGATGTATAAGCTATATTACTGTAAAGTTTCATTAAAATCCATTCAGTAGTTTTTGCGTGAAAGACCCACAAAGATATTCACAAACTTTCGCATTTATAATATATATTAGATGAGACTCATTCGAGGTCCGGTAAACGGAGACAATACTCTTCAGATCCATTAATTAATATCCATTGAAGAGCAAGACTAATTCTAGCAGCGACATAATTCTGGCTCCAATTATCAAACTCAACAATAAATTCAACAAAGAATAAATGATAGTTTTAAAAACTAAAAAAACACGCTTTTATTTTAGATCGAACTAAAAAATGAAAAATAAATTATAGTTAAAAAAAAGACTAAAAAACACGCTTTTATAGTGAATCGAACTAAAAAGTTAATAAAAAATTCTTAATATAAGAATAAAATGATTAACGAGAAGATTATAATGCCATTGTGATAAAAGCGTGGTTTGTGCTTTGTACTACAATTTTACGCTAACTCAGCATTTCGGAATAGAACTAGTAAGAAATTACACTGCTGGACAATTGCTAAGGACGGATAACACTATCATCCATAGCAACCACAAAATGAAAGGAAGCAAAATGTGAAAATTAGAATAAGTGCGGGATATTAGTAAGAAGAAGTATGAGTATGCAATTTTTTTTCCCCACGTCTGTTCATCGCGTGATAGCGTTCATAAGAGCTTTAAAGGTTTTGACGCGTGTGGGCAGTTGTTGTTTCAAGTCAAAGTTTTACAGGAAAGATTTAATAGACGAACTTAAAATTTTTGGCATATCTTCCCGACATCACATAGATGATTTTATGCGTGGCCGAATTATTGGAAAGATCGAAGAAGGGCGAAAAATAACAGATGTTGCCAGGGAGTTCGACATCGCTCACAGCGTTGTTTCACGGCTGTGGAAGTCATTTAAATCTACTGGAATGTGTAGTAGACGGCACGGGGGAGGTCGTGTTAGAAGTACGACGCCTGCAGAAAACAGATATATCGTCCTATACCAGCAAAAAGGAACAGGCGCACCACAGCTCACCAGGTAGCAAATCAGTTTCTTGCTGCCTCAGGAAAGCAGATCTCCCGAAAAACTGTTGCCAGACGTTGGAGGGGAGGAGGACTATACGCACGCAGACCTGTTGTGTGTGTCCCATTGACTAGACAGCACCGTACTGCCCGTTGGCAATGGCGTCGTGAGCATCACAATTGGACTGAACAGGACTGGGCATGCGTACTATTCTCAGATGAGAGTAGGTTCAGTCTGTCATCGGATTGTAGACGCCAACTGATCTGGCGCGAGAGTGGTACTGCTTATCGTCCAGAAAATATCCAGGAAAAGGACCGATATCCGACATGCAGTATCATGGTGTGGGCGGGCATCATCATCAATGGCCGCACGCGCCTACATGTGGTTGCGAATGGGACTATAACGGGCCAACGATACATTGATGAAGTTCTACTTCCTCATGTTCGTCTTTTCCGTGGTGCTGTCGGTGATAAATTTGTTTTTATGGACGATAACGCAACATGTCATCGAACACTCGCTGTTCAGGATTGTCTAGACAGCGAGGGTATTCAACGTCTCGTATGGCCAGCGCGTTCTCCAGATCTAAACCCCATTGAAAATGTGTAGGATGCTTTGGGGAGGCAAGTTGCTGGTCGAAACTATCCTCCGACAAACAAGAACACCCTCATCCGTGCACTCACAGAGGAATGGGATAAATTGCCTCAACAGGTGCTAGATAATGTGCAAAGTATGGTACGACGTGTGGAATGTTGCATCACACTCCACGGTGGACATATCCCGTACTGATACCTTTCTTTAAGGTGCCTGCTGACTTTTAGATGCATTGTCCCATTTCTCCGTACGCAGATCAAATGAACATTTTTTTTCTTTCAGATGTTTCACAGCTTTTGTACTTTCCAGAACAATAAATATTATTTATTCTAATGTCTGAACAATGTGACAACTATATTTTATCCTACGAGGCCTCATGTCTCGCTTAATGTTATGCTACATAGCAATTTGTGATCCGTCCTTAGCAATTGTCCAGCAGTGTATAACAATTTAGAGCACCCCACGCTTTTATCCCGATGACATTAATTTTCCCGTTAATCATTTTATTCTTATATCAAGAATTATTTTTTTACTTTTTAGTTCGATTCACACCATAAAAGCGTGTTTTTTAGTAATTTTTTAAAAACTCTAATTTATTAATTTTACTACTGTTTAAGTATACAGAATTGTTTGTTGACGCCTTGTTTAAAACTGTGGAATGATAAATTAATTTATTAAATATTATTATAAGAGAATGCTTGCATAAGCTGTTAATCTGAATTTTACGATCAAAACACGCAATGCGTTATTTTTTATAGCAAGAGCGTTTATTCATTGTTTTGAACTTCATCGTAAATAAAATCAATACCATTCAAGTAAGTTATGGGTCTTTCTGATTTACGTCAATGTCAGACTTTAAGGCCTTTTTTACCACAAATCATTGCAGATCATAATTCACAAACAAGCAACAGTCGTATACTAAAATCGTGCTCAAACGTAGAAAGAAAATAAATGAATCATGCTTTTGACAGTGTTAATGTTGTTCTAAAAATAATTCTTTTTTAAACGTTTTTGGACAGCGAAAACGTTTCATTGTCTTCATCGTTTCGACAAAATTATGAAAAAATTAAAAGGATTTCTTTATAACTCAATATAGTTATAGATAAACAAGTAATGAAAAAAAAGTTTGTCGATTCCTACTTACATCAACAAAGAAAAAATTTATTTTAGCTACTTTTTATTAAATAGTTACAATTAATATAAATATGTATATACATAGGAAAGAATCACAACATTGAGTGGTAATTAATTTTTATTAATTATCATTTAAGTAGCGTATTGTCATCCAAAACAATCTTGTATATAATATTTCAGTTCATCTGAACGCTTTAAAACATGTGTCAAAACTTGAAAATGTTTTTTCTCAAGTCGCCAAAAGGGTCGCTAAGTCGCCAAAAATGATGTCAACGTGGCTGTATTTGTAATTCTTTAAATAATTAGTTTTAATCAATTAATTTTTATTAGTTATAATTAAATTATTGTATTGTCATCCAAAATAATCATGTACATAAAATTTCAGCTCAATTGAGCGCTTTAAAATGTACTTTATTAACGATTGAAAATTCCACCAAGATAAATAAATAAATAAATATAGAGAGAGTATGAGCTATTAATAGAAATTGAATAATGAAATCAGATGTTCGGAAGTAGTTTTGACAGAAAACAGTTATCAATAGTATATGTTTTTATTACAAGCCTTTTTCAGATTTGATGTACGCATTACATGAAAAGTATTTGTTAACGCGTTTTGATCAACTAAAAAGGAAGGGTTTTTCTTTTAAGTCAGTATTAATTTGTTGTAGATTTAAAAAAATCCTTTTGTTATAGAAAATTGATTGAAAAGTTCATTAGATTTAAGTAACCCTTAATATATTCAGTATCTCATAGTTATTTATATGGGGGCTTACAGTAGTGACAAGCCCAGTGGCTGAGTGGTTAGTGCATCGCATTTCCACACCACAGGTCCGAGGTTCAAATCCTGGGCTGGGCAAGGTTGACTCAGCCTTTCATTCCTTCAGAGGGTCGATAAATGAGTACCAAGCTTGCTTGGAACTTAACACTGGGGGGTTCGCGAGAGACTGACCACCTGACCGGACTTTGCACCTCAAGTCCCAAGGTCACATATACTGAGTTGGGAACATTAGCCCTTGGCCCTCATGAGCTGTTGCGCCACTGAGTTAAGTTATAGCAGTGACAGCTCTAAAACTAATCAGTATTGAATCTCACCGAGACTTCTTTAATAGGCCAGTAAAAAAGGATACTGTTTCTGACGTAAGTACATTATTTAAATGTAGCTTATAATGTTTATCATCGTGAAAATAAGTGCATTACAATATTGTCTGGGGGCCCGGACCCCCATAGCCCTTGATTTTTTTTTCCGATTGATTATAATTCTAAGTACATAGTACGTAAAATTTAATTAAATATTTGTTATTGATGATTAATTTTTCCTTCATGCTAATTATTTATTTAATAATTAGTTTTTTACTGTTTTTTTTTCCCGAAAATCGACAAAATCAAAAGGAGCATGATACAAGAATGGTGAACTTTCGACCCCGGACCCCCCTTGAAAAATTCCTATGTGCGCCACTGGTACCGTTGGTATGAAAGTTAGTGCGTGTTAAAAGCAGTGGCGCGTAACATGCACGCTCGCAAGGTGGCGGTTTTCTGTAGTAAATAGTTTTGTGTTGTGTTAGTATTTAGTTTTATTATTTTCCCAAGTCACACACACATTTATTTGACGGCACGTCTATACCTCTTTAAGCATTTCTTGAGAAAAAATGGCACGTTAATCCATAACGGTTCGCCACCCTTGTTCTAGGGCAGGGATGGCGAACCAGTGGCACGCGTGCCATCAATGGCACGCGGCACAATGTTTTGGGCACACCAGTGATCAAATTTTTCGCATTTTATTTCAAAATAACAAAGTTTAATATGAAGTATTACGAACAAACGCGAGTGATTCGTCGCGGACCGGCTGGGAGCACACTCGTTTGTTATTGTCTTGCTTAGTTACGTCGTGGGCAACATTTGCTTATGATGCATAATTTGTCTACGCACAGCATAGTCAATTTCGTCGACACAACTGTATTTTAAAGTTTATTTGTGTTATATTTACGATTTTTAACTATTATTTAACATGGCTAGTTCAACAAAAGAACAAAAAGTGCAAGATAGTAAGTGTAATAGAGAATTTCAAACTGGGTGAATCTAGAAATACACTGGTGTGCAAAAATTAAGGACGAGACGGTTTTTTCAATATAACTTTGTACAAAAGCTTTCCAAATCAACACATTTAATACCGTAAGATCCCCAATACGTAAGGACATGTGTAATGTAAGCAACACTTACTAAAAGAGAAAACAGAGGGATAAAAAGAAGCTTGATTGAAAAAGTAGCATGGAGCGCAATACGACTAAAGGCCGAAACATCCCTGTGATGGGTGTCCAGCAAGAAACATCCGGTCTTTAGTAGGGGATATGATCTCCCCTGACTGCTAGGCAGGTTTCACAGCGTCTGCCCATGCTGAGAATGAGGGTGTCAATGAGTTGTTGAGGCATTGCTGCCCATTCGTCTTGCAGCGCCAATCGAAGCTCCCGAATCGTTACTGGTGTAAGGTACGATCTGCCAAGCGTCTGCCTAGAAAATCCCATACATGCTCGATGGGATTGAGATCCGGAGATCGTGCCGGCCAATCCATACGTTCAATACTCTTACTCTTAAGAGCTGTTCGGCAGCTACTGTGCGATGACATGGTGCATTGTCGTCCATGAAAAGGAACTGCAGACCCATAGCGCCTCTAAAAAGACGCACATATGGAAGAAGAATCTCGTTACAATAACGGGTCCCGTTGACTGAACCTGCGTCGAAGATGTGAAGGTCTGTACGACTACCAAGCATGATGCCTCCCCAAAGGAGAACACCGCGACCTCCATACCTGTCCCTTTCAATGATGTTCGAGTGATGATTGCACCTTCCCCGCTCTCTCCAGATGAGTATGCGATGAGAATCGCTACTCAAACTGAATCTGCTCTCATCTGTAAAGAGTACTCGTCCCCATTCATTGTCTCTCCAATTCCGGTGTTCCCGGCACCACAGAGAACGCCTTCTCCGATGAGCAGGCGTTAAAGATACACACTGTACAGGGCGTCGTGCAAACAGACCACCACCGTGCAGTCTTCTGGCCACTCCAAGCCTTAAATAGCGCTTTGAGGTGGCGCCACAGGCGCGCGTGATGTGTGTCTGCGCTGAAATTCTAATCATTTACATATCTCTCACCTCCGCTAATGCATGTTGTAAATTTCATGTTATTTGCATGTTTCCTTCAGGGTGTTGCATTTACGGTGACCAGCAGTGTAGATCAACATGTTATATGTACTTTATGTCAAGGCAACTAAAAGAAGTATTACATTTATTATTAATTCTAATCTGATTGATAATATATAATTTACCTCATTAATAATAGTTTTTGATCCAAGTGTCACCTCAACCCGTGCATTACATTTAGTAACTGGGTTATGTGCTTGCTTTTTTTCTCACAAATTGTCGAAGTTTACGTCTATTGATACTATCTACAGTCGCATTTCATATTCTGCGTTTGACTTGTTTTTATACTTTGTTTTTGAATCCTCTCACGTTGAGAAATATATTTCACTTAAACACAATGTCAGGCCCAGTGGTTGAGTGGCAGCGTATCGCGCTTCCATACCACAAGTCCGGGTTCTATTCGCGGGCTTGTCAAGGTCGACTCAGTCTTTTATCCATACTGCAGTTGGTCGATAAATGAGTACCAAGCTTGCTTGGGGACTTAAACACTGGGGGATCTCGCTTCAGTCTGACCACCTGATCGGGACATCCGCTCATATACCTCAGCGCCCAATGGTCATATATATTGGGATGGGCACTAGACCCTGGCCCTCATGGGCTGTTGCGCCACTGAGTTTGTTTTTTAAACAGAATCTTTTAAATGGCATTAAAATGTTGATAGCTGTATGAGAAATACTGTGTATTTTTAATGAATTTACAACATAAAATTTAGGAGCTGTTCTTGCTTAAATTTATAGATTTTAACATCGAATCTGTTGATAAGTTGTTACCTCTCCTTCATTATAGGCGTTTTTTCCCACATTTGCAAAAGCGCATTTTCCATTACAAAATTAGTTATGCAAAACACTGTGTTAATTAACGAGCATAAAATTATCTCGCGGAAAATAATAACAATAGAAATATTCACAATATAAACAATAGAATATTCACAACACAGAAATGAAGTGAGGAACTCCCTAAATTGTGTTTTGTGCGACTCCAAACAGCCGTTGATCTAGGAGCATTCGAGCAAAAAAGTGTCTTGAACTTACTAGTTGTGAGGATATTGTCTAAAAGTATTGAAGAGCCCGTAAGCTGATGGCTAAGGTACTAATGATCATCATTTGTAAAACAAATGAATAAAATATCATCTTTTGTTTGCAAAATTGTCTTGTATCTATTCTGATTTATTACAGAACCCTCTAACTGTCATGTGATATGTCTTTCTTATTCTTGTTCAAAATTATTCATCCATTCTGTCCAATTTGCTTTATTACTTCTTAAATATATGCAGAATACGGATATAATATAGTACGGGTAGTAGTACAATATAACGGATAATAGTACGGATATAATATATTCGTACTATTGTTTCACCTGCTTACGACGAAAGTAAACTCAAAAGAAGAAAAGCTCTTTTGTAAGCCGTTTTATGATTTTGTGTAAGCATGATATTGAAAGCGACCCATTTAGAAACTATTCATCTATCAGCTAAAATGTATTCAGTATACTAATAAAAATACAATGGCTTTCTGAGCATAAGTATGAACAGCATGGTAAGTAAGAACTGAAGGAGTGTTTAAATTACAACCTTACATAGCATTTTGTCCAGAAAGGAACATATTGTGTGGAAGAAATCACTAAATTACACACAGCTAAATTATTCAAAATGTAACATTGTGAAAGAGGCATCCTGTAGAGCAAGAATTAGGGTGTGTTGGCATAACAATATATTTCAATTCGTACTATTCAATGGAGTTTGCATCTGGGTGAATTTTAGTAAAACAGTACAATACAGATGTAAGCAGATACATGGTTTGGGTTACTCTATTGGGTTTCACTCCATTCCCTTAAAACACTTTGCTCTGTCTGTACAATAAACTAGTTCTCAGTGTCTATAGTCAAGGGTTGCCTGCGGCCAAGTTTTAACAGGACATTGTAAATCCGAACGTGGCACAAAGCATTCCTTTCTTATGAGGCTCTTCTGTTTTCTTGGCCCTCCCTTTTTCTTGATCTTCAACCCATTGAAAACATGCTGTCAATGATTGATAAACGACTATTCCAGCGTACATTATCTGTTACTATGCTAAATGAGCTTCATTCGCATATGGGGTCAACATGTGGGTTGAAACAAATCCAAGCTCTACTACTGCCGAGGAGGCTTGTCGCAGCATGAAATCATGGTATAGCTTCACCAAACACTAATTTCTCCTCGCACTGGAACTTGGACAGGCTGTTATTTTAACCATGAAATGATAACCATAAAAGCGTGGACAGAGAGAGAGATCTCCGATTTATCGAATACAGTTTGGCTTTCATATTTCTTATCTACCACGATGCTGCCCTTTGGGGATGGTAAGATATTTTCGTTTACTGAAAATCGTAACATTTTCCTTCCTTATAAAAATAAGGAAGGTTTTGGGTTTTTTAAAAATTCTATTGTATATTGTTATGTTAGTTTTTGTGTGATTAATTCGTTATTAAGATAAGTGCTGGTTTATCAATTGGGGACTTGGGGTAGGGATGGCATTCTGAGATCGATTAATCGAAAAATCGATTTCTCGAGTAAAAAAATCGATTTGTAGCACTGAATCGATGCAGTGAGTCGATATTTAATCCTAGAAAATTGACATTCGATTTTTTTGTTTTGATAAAAACATAACAATTATTTACAATTAGTTGAATGTACTATCTTTAAAACCAGTATATTACGGTATTGACGGTTAAAGGCTAAATAACTAAAAAACCCGCGAGCTGCCTGTGTGCTTAGTTTCCTTCGCCTCTCTTTAATAAACAAATAAAAAAAAGTTACGTTTTTAATCTTTGCCTTCTTGTATTTGCTGATATTGGGTCATTTGTTGAGGCCTTGATTGACTGACTGTCGTAATATACTGTGATTAGCGAAATAAATATTCATTTTTATGTAGTGTTTGTTACGGAATAATAAGTAATTTGGGGATCATCTGTTCCTTGTGAGCGCCTTTTTTATGATTGCCAACAGCATCGCAAGTGATGAGCGGAACCGCTTGGATCCCAGTAGACTTACTTGACAGACTGCTGTTTTTAAAAAGCTTACATACTAAGCATTGGGAACTATAGGTTATATTTTCTATTTTACAAATTTTTTAATGTAACAAATATATTTAGAAAATAAATGTCTTTTTATACCAGATACTCTTTGATATGGTTATAAAAACAATTGTAATTGTCAAATTCGCTGACTTTACTGATAAGAGACCGTTTGTTATGGTATCTTTCTTGCTTTTCATAAAATGGATTTATTGTAAATGCAGACTTGGAAAAAAATCGATCTTTTAGATCTCGATTTTTCGTGAATCGATTCATCAGGTTACGATTCGAATCGATTTAAAAATCGATCTTTTTCGGAATGAATCGCCATCTCTAGCTTGGGGCCCGGTGAAGCCCAGAAGGGCTCGGATAAACTGGATTTAATCAGATTTTCTGGTTATATATATATATATATATATATATATATATATATATATATATATATATATATATATATATATATATATATAAAAATTTCTATCCACCAGTGCCAAGGGGCCTTCAGATCTTCAGCGCCCTGGGCCCGAACTGAATTTAAATCGGCCCTGGTTTAAAGTTTTCTTGTTGATTCGTAAATAAATTATATGCAAATAGTTTTTAAAATTATAATCTTTGAAAATATGAAATTTCTCAACAAAAAGAAAGATTAAATTATACGGACAAGAAACTACAATAATTTCGTTGTTACTTGGAAATTCAAAAGGCTCTGTTCTATTGCTGTTTTTGCATATTGTTAATACATTTTCGAATCCAGTACTCTTATTCTTTATAAGTTTTAATTTAATTATAACGATTGGGAGCAAATAAATTTCGAACTAAATTATTAGTCTTTGGTACTTGATAATTGTCATTTAAAAAATAAGCTAATATATCAACTTTAGATTTCTGAAATAAACTTATGATTAAAAGTGGAACATGCTTTAAATACATGTCAAAAAACATCTTGGTATAATTTTTTTAATGAACTTTCTGAAATGTAAACAAATAAAATTTATTTTCTTCACTTTGTAATAAAAGTATAAATGTTAATATTTAATGAGAAATCATTTTTATTTTTTGAACCTGCTTTTTTCCATTTAGTTTTAATTTTCAAAATTTATTTTAATTACTTTCGAGTAAATACTACAAACGTACAGGTTTTTTCTTATCAAGTAAAATCATTGATAGGTTAAAGTAATGTAATGTCTGGTCTCTGATTTGAAGTTGGCACTTCCTTTGAAGAGATCTCGGTTTCGAAAAACAAGCGATAATAATCAATTCCCTGGAATCCTCCTGTACATGTTTGATTATTCATATTTTCGGAGGAAATGACGTGCGATACCAGCCGTTGCGTGGTTTTCCGTTTGTCGCAATTTTTGCAAATTATCCATGCTGACAGTCGAGTGAAAAGAATGCACTTTTTAACTTTATTTTTCACGCAAGGCCAACTTTTATGTAGCCATTGAAATTTTCATTGAGTTTTCGTGAATTGAGCAGAGTAACAAGTTACTATGATAAAATTTCAAAAATGCTCCCAGCCCCTTTCTGAAATTTAAAAAACTTTAGAAAAAACAGTATGTATTAAGGTATCCGACTAAGTTCGGAACCGTGATTTTTAAAAAGCGCATAAATGAATAATTTTTATGATATTTAGTGTCACTTAGATTAAAATACATGAATAATGCCATCCCAGGTGGGATTTGAACCCACTGGATTAAAAGTCCAACGCGCTATCCATTGCGCTACAGGGACACAACGAACGATTTTCCTTTCTATATATGCTATTTAATTATTACTTTCGTTTGTTACTATTTATTCATTTTTTAATTTAACTAATGAGTTAGTATTTTAAAAAACTGTATTAAAATCAAGTGTCATCCACTACAAATTTTTAAAAATGTATTTGAACTTGAATGGATGAATAGAAAGTATATTTTATTAACAATTGGAAATTTGAACGATATATATATATATATATATATATATATATATATATATATATATATATATATATATATATATATATATGTGGGAGACAACAAGGGGTCCAAGACGTTTGTCTTACTTCACATTTATTTTAAAATTAAACAAATTAATTAAAAAGGTAGCTATTTTAACAGATAAGTTTGACGATGATATGCAGAAGGTAACGCCTGCTCGCGCACCTCTCTCGTTCTCCCTTCTCCTCTCTTAAAAGTTTTGGTTCTACTTTCACTAGTTCAAAAGTTTCCACAGTTTCAGTTCTCATTAGCTGCGCCTGCGCGCGAAGACTGTGTTTTGCTTTTGGCTGCATGCCACAACGGCCAGCCTGACTGTACGCTGTCCGCAGCGGTACGTCTTCCTTTTTTCCTTTTTCATCGAGACCAGAGGAGAATCTGAAACATACAAAAAAGACGGAACAGACAAGGACTATACGACAAATACATAGAGATTTAACATATCATAATTTTTCTGAACTAGACAGTTTCTCCATCATGTGAAGGCACCTCTTCGACATCCGGAAGGTTCCACAGGAAAACATTGTGTTTCACAGGCATAAGAACGTCTTTTTTAATGAGTTCTTTGGTTGAACGCATCGATATTTTCCTCTCTAGAGTTCTGGACGTCTGTTCAAAACGATTTCTCTTTTTCCTTCGTTTCCACTGCCAAGGCTCAAAGATTTTCCGGAGCATTGTAAACCGACGATGTTTACTCTCCATAGGTGAAGGGTTGGGTTGCTGGGAGTTGAAGTCCACGGAACTCGTTTTCATGGCACCATTTACTTTCTTACACAATACTATATCAGAACATTTTTCTCTTATAATACTCAATTTTAACTTAGTACTCTTAATTTTATTACATTTATAATCCTTAATTAGAGAACTCGAATCATTTCTAGTATTAAAGTTTTTAACATGTGACAAATCACAACTAGAGTTTTCTATCACATTTGAAAAAGAAACATTTGAAACAGAAACATTTGAATTAAAATGAACACCCAAAGAGGATCCACTTTCACTCAATAAAACATCGCTCTTTGCGTGGCCTAGTTTCTTTATTTCAGCATATACACTGGGATGTATAATAAATTCTTCGGTCAAGGTCGGTGATATTGCCGTTCGAACACTTAGACCGGAAGAGTGTTGATTAAGAGAAAGATTTATCGGTTTAACTTCTACCATACGCTGTTCGCCAAAACATGAACTTAATGTTATGATTTCTTCGGAAGGCTGGTTCACTCTAATTAGTGAGGAATTTAAAACTGGGATCTGGCAACCTGAATCAATCAAGGCTGTTACGGGCTGATTTTCCACAAAAATGTGTACATATTGTAGTTGTGCAAATTCATCGCTATTTTGTTTTTCGCTCTCGACTTTCAAAGTATTCACGTTTATTCTATTATGGATGTGGTCGTTAGATTCTTTAGGTTTAAAACGCTTCTCACAGTCTCTTGCGCAATGAGATGAATCACCGCATATAAAGCAATTTTTATTTTCTCTTTCAAGATATTGGGGATAGTTCTCTTTAATCTTTGGTTTAAAGTTTTGTGATCTATTTTTAAAGGGGTCTTCGGTATATCCATAAGTAATAGGAATTTCTTTATGTGATCCGCTTCTAGATGAAATATAAATATCGCACTCTTTAGCTAAATCAATAGGCCTAAACCAATCTTCTGCTTCTCGAATGCGAATATGAATTGCAGTTTCCTTATTTAAAGTTTCAAATAATTTATCAGAAATTATAAGATCACATAGAGATTCAAAGGAATTAACTTTTCTTAACGAACAATAATATTGGAAGTTTGCCGTCAATCTTGCAACAAATTGGATGTATGTCTCGCCTGATGATTTTACAGCATTTTTAAATGAGTTTAAGCACTCGCGAGGGGTTAATTGGAATTCTCTGAGTACTATAGATTTTAGTTTTTCATAGTCATTTAATTCCTCTTCTTTAATATACAATAAGACATTATGAGCTCTTTCGCCCAGAAGATTTATTAAAATTTCAGATTTATATTCGTCATTTATTTTCTTGGTTAAAAATGCGCGTTCTAATGATTGGAAGAACAGATTAAAGTTTTCAGATCTGGTGGGAACAGGAAGAGATAAAGTTCTAATACTTTTTATCATATTTTCTATGTTAGTTTCGAACTGTTTTTCTTCGACTTTAGCTGCAGGATTTAAACTTAATGCTTTATTTTTAGCCGTTTGAAGTTCGATTTCTTTTTCTAATTTTGCTAACTGAAGTTTCGCGAGCTCAATTTTCTGTTTTTCTAAAGTTACCTCTCTTTCGTTTCGCGATACTCTCTCATCTATACAGTTTTGAATTAAAGTTTTAACGAAATCTGGATCACTTTCAAATGTACTACTGTTCTCAATTTTAGTCTTTAGTTTAGCTATGGTGTCCGTACTCTCCACAGTACCGTCTAGATCCTCAACAACTCTTATGAGATCCTCTTTAAGAGCGTTTTTATACATTTTAGAAAAATATGGAAAGATCCTACCTTTTTTTTTTTTTCTAGCTCTCTTGTTGCTCGCACGTACGATGTATCCAATAATTGAAGAAAAATTTCGATTCCACTGATTTCACCTCTTCGCAGGTAATATAGTTGAAATTGTTCGAATTGACACCTCTTCGCAGGTTATATGTGAGTGGTTCCAACCTCTACACAGGCGGAATTTTCGTCGATGGGTTCTAACCTCTACACAGGCGGAATTTTCACGCTGGATTCAAATGAAGAATGCAACCTCTACACAGGTTGAACGAAGTTTCCAAAAATGGCGGCGCGTCTCCTCCACGGACGGCTTTTTTTTTTTCACTGTCCAAACTTTGATCAAAATCGAAATTTTTTTTCAATCCCGGCTTCTACACAGGCGGAGTATTCATGCTGAGTTCAAACCTCTACACAGGTTGAACGAAGTTTCCAAAATGGCGGAGCGTCTCCTTCACGGACGCTTTTGTTCATTGTCCAAACTTTGGTTCAAAATCGAAATTTTTTCGATCGCGGCCGAGGCCCCATAATTTGTAGGAGACAACAAGGGGTCCAAGACGTTTGTCTTACTTCACATTTATTTTAAAATTAAACAAATTAATTAAAAAAGGTAGCTATTTTAACAGATAAGTTTGACGATATGATATGCAGAAGGTAACGCCTGCTCGCGCACCTCTCTCGTTCTCCTTTCTCCTCTCTTAAAAGTTTTGGTTCTACTTTCACTAGTTCAAAAGTTTCCACAGTTTCAGTTCTCATTAGCTGCGCCTGCGCGCGAAGACTGTGTTTTGCTTTTGGCTGCATGCCACATATATATATATTATAGTTCACTCTCTCCCTACAATACATATATATATATATATATATATATATATATATATATATATATATATATATATATATATATATATATATACACTGGTGCGCAAAAATAAGGACGAAGTCGAAAAATTAGCATATAAGCTGAACGAAGAGGCAGAGCGGACAGAAAGACCAATCAGGAGATTAAGTAAGGTGATGTACGGTAGCACATGCGCAGATATGCAGGTAGACGTAATGGGGGAGTGTCTGAGTAGTATAAAGCATGTTGTCGGTGTAAGATCAGTATTTCTGGCCAAGAGATTGCATGCCGTATAGCAGTTAAAATCACACCGAGTTGCTGCCTCAGTGAGAAATGGCGAATAATCAATCTGTTAGACGACATCTGGATGCTTTTACCCGAGGTCGAATCATTGGGAAGTTGGAGGAAGGCCGCAGTGTGACAAGTGTGGCTGCAGAGTTCGGAATTGCTCACAGCATCGTTTCACGACTTTGGAGACAATTTCAAACTACAGGAACAGCTATCCGGGGTTCAGTAGTGGTCGTCCACGAGGAACCGCACCCGCAGATGACCGGTACATTGTCTTACAAGCGAGAAGAAACAGGCGGCAGACAGCGGGAGAAATCGCTAGACACACGACACAGGCGACTGGACGACTGATATCGCGTTTTACCGTGGCCAGAAGACTGCTCGGTGGTGGTCTGTTTGCACGACGCCCTGTATGGTGTGTACCTTTAACGCCTGCCCATCGGAGAAGGCGTTCTCTGTGGTGCCGGGAACACCGGAATTGGAGAGACAATGAATGGGGACGAGTACTCTTTACAGATGAGAGCAGATTCAGTTTGAGTAGCTATTCTCATCGCATACTCATCTGGAGAGAGCGGGAAAGCCGCAATCATCCCTCGAACATCATTCAAAGGGACAGGTATGGAGGTCGCGGTGTTCTCGTTTGGGGAGGCATTATGCTTGGTAGTCGTACAGACCTTCACATCTTCGACGCAGGTTCAGTCAACGGAACCCGTTATTGTAACGAGATTCTTCTTCCATATGTGTGTCTTTTTAGAGGCGCTATGGGTCTGCAGTTCCTTTTCATGGACGACAATGCACCATGTCATCGCACAGTAGCTGCTGAACAGCTCTTAGAGAGTGAGGATATTGAATGTATGGATTGGCCGGCATGATCTCCGGATCTCAATCCCATCGAGCATGTATGGGTTTTTCTAGGCAGACGCTTGGCAGCTCGTACCTTACCACTTGGCTCGTACCTTAGTAACGATTCGGGAGCTTCGATTGGCGCTGCAAGACGAATGGGCAGCGATGCCTCAACAACTCATTGACACCCTCATTCTCAGCATGGGCAGACGCTGTGAAACCTGCCTAGCAGTCAGGGGAGATCATATCCCATACTAAAGACCGGATGTTTCTTGCTGGACACCCATCACAGGGATGTTTCGGCCTTTAGTCGTATTGCGCTCCATGCTACTTTTTCAATCAAGTTTCTTTTTATCCCTCTGTTTTCTCTTTTAGTAAGTGTTGCTTACATATTACACATGTCCTTACGTATTGGGGATCTTACGGTATTAAATGTGTTGATTTGGAAAAGCTTTTGTACAAAGTTATATTGAAAAAACCGTCTCGTCCTTAATTTTTGCACACCAGTATATATATATATATATATATATATATATATATATATATATATATATATAGGGAGAGAGTGAACTATAATAGTAGGAATTAAGGGTCAAGTATATTTTTGGTCAAAACTAATTAAATAATTAAAATTAAATTTGAAATGAAGGAGGCTCTTGCATATTTCAAGCGAGTGAGTGAATTTATGAATGCCGTAATATAAAGCAGCGCGAGGAGGTTGGTGACGGACCTCCTAATTTTCACCCTTGGTCTAGTTAGGAGGACGACGCCTGAGCTGCCCTCTCTCCGAACTCCACACCAACGGAAGGACTTTGAGCCTCGACAGATTTAAAATACATCTGCCCCCTCTTCACAGAGGGTCTTTATTGGCACTGTGCTCAAACTCATGACACGCCGCCCCTGAGGCCATGACCATGACCACTAGGCTGCTCAGCCATAGGACTTATTTTCAAAAAGAGGACAGTTTGTTAGAAATCGAGAATAATAACTGTACATCCTCTTAGGATGTAATATAGGAAACTTATATTCCAGAAACTTTGTAAGGTTTTAGTTTACCTCCATCCACGCGTTACAAAATAAAAGTTGTAATTTATTTTAGAACAAAACTATTTAAATTTACACTGTTTATGAATAATATCTGAAGTCTCAGCTTAGATATCTGTTTCAAAGGGAAAAAATTGTTCAATAGAAATATTCTTTCATGTGCTCGTAATTAAGAAATTACAGCAACGTGCGAGGAGTTAGCGGCTGTCCGCGTAATTTTAAGCAAGGTGAAAGTGATGGAATCAATATCCGAATTTTTACATTTATCTCTTTTTTCCAGACCACTCTTCTGAGCACTTTAAGGTTAATTTAGCTATTTTGAACATACAACAACCCATAATAACCACTAAAGCGATGACTTTTTTTGCCCAAAATGTTAAAAAAAGGCATATTGTTTTATTGTATATAATTAATCATAATACTTATAACAAAATGCGGAAATGAAAGAATTTTTATTTTAATTTTCAATTTTAAAATTTTCACACTATTATTTATTATAATTGTGGAACACAAAACACCCTAAATTTTTCTTTTGTGAGTACATTCTGCATGCTATGAAGAATATTTTATATATTTTAGAAGAATTTCTCACATACTTTCAAAAAAAAATGTCATGTTCGTACTTCTTTTTCAAACGGTTGAGGATTTTGTGTGTGTGTGCGGGAGGGACTCTAGGGCTGAACAAACCGTACCCTTGCCCGGGGCGGAAAATTTTAAGTGGGGCGCTTGGATCGAATTTGAAAAGGATTTTGTTTATTTATTTTTATTTATTATTTTTTTTGTTACAAAAAATGATATATTTTCTGAAATATTATTGGTGTGAATTTGGTATTTCATTTAACGTATCTTATTTTTTTTATTTTGTACTCTGTATATTCAATTACAGTTTTCTTTTATGTTCAAACTGGAAGGGGTTCGAGTGGGGAGTATATGTTAAATTATGAAATCTCATATGTTTACACATCTTTCACACGTAACTTTCTCCCCATTCCGGAGTGAGGTCACAACAGATACATTCCATTCACTCTTACAATGTCCAGTGTCAGCTATATCCAAGAGGGAAGAAGGGATAATAAGAGGTTTTGTGATAGATGGAGAGCCACAGAAGATGTTTTATTTTAGTCTTGTGCGTAGTTAAAACAAACACTTGTGATCTCCACCATCATTAGACTATTTTTAGAAGAAATTAGCCTGCTTAAATAGAAGATTTATTCTCTTATATTTTTACCCGTTTGAAATAATAACGAGTAACTATGTACTTCGAATTATTTTGAATTTTTAAAACTTAAAATAATATATAGAGAGAAAGAGAGAGGGGGAACGGGGCATTGGAGAGGAGCAGCAAAACTGCTAGAGCCGGTCCTGGTGTGTGCATATATATATATGCACACACAATTGGAAGCATAGTGTATAATACTCAGTTGGACATTGCAATGGGGACAAAGATAATATAGGCTTTTTTAGATTATTTTTTCATTTTATTCTTTCTAAAGCAACTCATTGCATATTGCCTTACCCCGTCCTTTATCGAATATTTTCAAGAATCTAAATTCATGCCTTCAATGAAAAATTCTCGCCTTCAACATAAAGAAAATCCCGGGTGAGACTTATTTAATACCATAAACAAACTGCATCTCTTAAACACACTAACACACTAATATAATCTCACCATAAGAATTAAAAATATGTGCAAATCAAAGACAGAAAGAAGAAAATATCAATGCCCGTACAGCGCATGGGCAAACCGATTGTGGCCAGCTTTCGGTATCCCGTACGGTGTACGTGCAAACCAGTTAAGGAGTTAATCAAGATTCTATTAATATCAGGGCAGTCGGGTCTCGAACATGTAATACTGCTCGAGAATCGCCCTCAATTTTCTTTAAGTTATTGATTTTTCTTCTGTTTTGAAAATTGGTCACACGTCAAGTCTTAAGCCTAAGAATCGTAAACTTGAGCACCGACTCCACTAAAATTCCTTGATCAGAATAATGATCTAAATCCCCACATTAAGTTTCATAAAAGGAGGAATAAATTCATCCTTGTCGTCATCACATGACAGAGGTCGTTAATTTATGCCCGACATTATATCTGCCAAATAGCAGGTTCGAATTCTTGTTTAACAAAAGAACAGCGATGTAGATGACTGATGGACAGTAAATCTGCAGAGGCTCACAATCCTTACGATGATATGGTGTAGAAATTTGGAGAGTGAAATACCCAGCTCAGTTGTTGTCCTCGCTATTTGCTTCAAATTACGATGCCTGTCACCAGTAACCCTCCTATTGCTTCAGAGTTGGACGGTGATAAATATCAAATAATATAATATATAATCGAATCATATTCAAGCGAATACGAAAAGGGAAGCATCAAAAATGGAAAATGCCGCTCCTCTCTCCAATGCCCCGTCCCCCTCTCTTTCTCTCTCTCTCTCTCTATTATTTTAAGTCTTAAAAATTCAAAATAATTAGCGAAGTTAAGTACTTTTTTATAATTGTAGAACACAAAACCTCCAAAATGTTTGCTTTTCATAAGTACCCTCTGTACGCTGTGAAGAGTATTTTAAAAAAAATTCTCTCATTTACAAAAAAAAAAATGTCATGTTCGTACCTCTTTTTTTCAAGCATTTGAGGATTTTGTGTATGCCTAAAGCACACACAATTGGAAGCATGGTGTAATACTAATTCTTGCATTGCAATGGGTACAGATCTAATATAGGATTTTTTGGATTATCTTTGCATATTCATTTGTTCTCGAGCAACGCATCTCTGCCAATCCCTATTCTGTATCGAATATTTTCAAGAGGCTAAATTCCTGCCTTCGGATAAAAAATTCCCGCCTTCACCACAAAGAAAATCCTGGATGAGAAGTATTTTAGAGTACTATAGACAAACTACATCTCTTAAAAACAGTAATCTTAATAATCTCTTTATAAGAATTGAAATATGTGCAAATCTAAGATAGAAAGAAGAAAATAAATCAGTGCCTGTACCAACAAACCGGTTGTGGCTAGCTTTTGGTAGCCTGTACGGTGTTCGGGCAAATCGGTTAACGGTTTAATTTCCCATGGTATTTCTTTTAAGTCTTCATCGTTTCAGATTTTTTTCTATTGACCTATTAAACTAACTACTACAATGTACGCAAATATCCATAAAATCTATTTTTTTTTTTACCTGGTTAAACTTTGGACTAGATAGAGGAAATCTTTTCGACCAATTATTGCAGAATTCTAATGAACAGACAACATATTAATCAAAAAGACTCTGAATAAGTATATATGACCCTATGTAAGATGTCTTATAATTGCTCTTTATAATTTAGTGTATTTTTAATTTTTCTTTGTCGCGTTTTCGTGATACCCTTATAATACTTGCCATTAATATTTCTCAGTCATTAGTCTCAGTACGAAGACAAAAAATTCATTATTTTTACATCACTTTTTGGTATGGTATGACCAGTAGCGCACACAGAATTTTTCCAAAGGATTAGGGGGTTTCCAGGGTTGAAAGTCCGCCATTCTTGTATCATGCTCCTTTTGATTTTGTCGATTTGGGGGAACAAAAAACTGTAAAAAACTGATTGAATAAATAATTTGTATTAATGAATAAAATTAATCATTAAAAACAAATATTTGCTTAAATTTTACGTGTTATATACTTAAAATTATAATCAATCGGGGGAAAAAATCAAGGGTTTAGGGGGGGGTCCGGACCCTTGGGACATCCCCCTTGTGTGCGCCACTGGGTATGACCTTTGTGTCCTTTTGGGGCTATCCACCTTACTTTAAACACCCCCATTAATATTCTTCATAATCGGTTGCTCGACATTTCTTCGACCTCTACGTCCCCACATCTGCTTATTCCAAGCACTGAGGCAGGCCATGCCATGACCTTAAACCTTATACTCTACTCACGTCGGCTTTGGATTAGCCACCGTAATTTACTCGATCAAAAGAGCTTGCCCTTTACTGATTCTATCTTCGTGCATCATCGATGCACGCGTTATTTGCCCTTTTCTTAATTGTCATCGAATGAGGCGGTGGTGATTGCGGACGATTCGCTCTGGCTAGCTGGCTGTACAAGTTGTACCCTGCGATGGAAAAGGGGTCACACTTCGCTCGGCCCTTTGTGCTCAAGTGGCCAAGTGGAGATCCTGTCCTCCGCCTTCTCCCACCTGTTGCCAATGCTTACCCTCCGTAGGCATAAAACAGTCTTGATTTCTCATTAACGACCGACTAAGAATGCCTGCCAGTTTGAAGAGAAAACGGCAAAAACGTTCTCCTTCGATTGGTGGAAGATTGAGATTCGTATTACCGTTTTGACAACTTTATTGCTCAGTGAATTTTCCTCGTCCTTTTTGTTCCAGTCAATATAAGACGCGAAAATATGACACATTGATATGTAATGGTTTCGAAAAAAAAAATAATGGATAAACTTTCTGAATTTTTATAATAATTGATGGAAAATTTCAGGTTGAATTCTTCAAGATAACTGTCAATAATCCTATATTTTGTAAATTTTAATAGGTTTTTTTTATCAGCGTTTCTCAAACTGTGGGGCGCACCCCCAAGGGGAAGTGATGACCCTGCGTGTGTGGGGGCAAGCATATCGAAAAGTCGAAAATTAAATAAAAATTAATTCACTGAAGAGAAGAGAAACAAAATACATTCTGACTCAGTTACACTGATATAATATACCGAAAAATCCGGCGTGTAATGCGCGCTCTCTTAACCCCCCAAAAAAAATAAGATAGAAACTTACGGGTGCGCGTTATACGCCAGGTATAAAAAATGATAGATTTAATAGTAAAAAAAAGGTATTAGCATTAAAAAAAATAGATTTCTACTTATATCGAATTAAAAGAAATTTTATAACATATGAACTTAAAAAGTTGTTCTTATAAGTATGCTGTTTTATCAAAAGTCTGCGGTAAAACTTCTAATAAATGACTTCAGAACATTAGAACATTGCACACACACATACATTTCAGGTTTTTTCGTAAAAAAAAAGGGAGAGGGGGCGTTATAAGAGAATATACTCTAAAGTTAACAATTGCAGTTTGAGATTATAAATGCGCATAATACGCCGGTGCCCCGAATTTTACGGTACTTATAATTGAATCAGTACTGCGTAATGTATTTGATAATGTATCAATACTAAGTTGGGGACAGGTTTAATAATTACTAGTGAATTCCATGGGCTTGTCATATACAAAATTATACACAAAATTTAATGCTTATATCGATCATTTGTATTGTTTAGAGTTAAAGTCGTATTAAAATCTTTTTGAAAAGAAGCGACTTACTCCTTCATTCATTAACTCATCACGAGATATCCAAAACTATTAGACCTACAGATTTGAAATTTGGCCATTATGTTTCTTTTGTTGAGTAGAGATCCGTTAAAAACGGATTTTGTGAAAGTCCACACCTAAGGAGTGTTGTGGGGACGTTATAGGCAACGCAATTCCAGTTTTTAAACTGTTAGACGTACAAACAGGAAATATAGCAAGCGTGTTTTTCTTTTTTGTTAGGTTAATATCCAGAAAAAACGAGTTTTTGACCAAAAGGGTGGTTACGGGGAAGCAATGGATTAAAAAATTTCACTCTTTGAGCTATTAGACCAGCAGATCTGAAATTTGCAAGACCTGTTCCATCTGTTCAGTTAACATTTGCCACGAACAAGTTTTACGAAAATTGAATCACAGGGGGTTTATGAGAAAAATGTAGATAAAAAATAAAGTTTGTGAACTATTAGACCTACAGACCTGAAATTTGGCACGCATGTTTATTTTGTCGAGTAGAGATCTATTAAAAGTGGGTTTTGCCGAAATCGACTATGAGGAGGGGGTATCGAAGATAAAAGATACTTCCATTATACTTCCATTTTAGAATTTCCAGTCCTATCGTTTTTAAATCAAAACATGAGGGCTATTAGATTGTTTTTCAATACAGTCGAAAACGTAGGACTGATTCTAGGACTTGGATATCAATGAATTAAAAACAGTACATAGTCATACAACATGGCATACTCAACGATGCGGGCAGGCAACGACTGATAATGTATAAATATCATTTACGCTTTTCTTTCTTTTTTTTCTTAGTTTAATGATAAAGCTTCAATTATGAATATTTTTCTCATTAGTTTCCCGCATGTTAGGCTACCGAACGCTGGATTGCCATTGTTGTTTCTGACTATTTAGTCCAGTGACTTCCAAAGTGGTCTATATCGACCTGCAAGGGGTCCATGTCAGTTAAAAATTCATTTCGGGGGCCATGGGATGTAAATGGGGGTCTACATGCAATAGTGGCTCTCATTAAACCAGATCGTGACAAATTTTAAAAGAAAATTTAATCAAGCGGAAGCCAGATTTTACCTATTTAACAGATGAACTAAATTTAATGTTAATTTGATTTGCAGTTTTAAGTGACAGCAAAATTTTTATTAAAAACAAGGATCATTTCAGTGTTTTTTCCCAGAATAAAGCTAAAGAAGTATAGTGTTCGAGGTCGTGAATTTTCACAATTTGTCACAGGCAATCTGTCGGGGTGTTTTAACCGACGTTCAACATTTAAATGCCCTTTATCCAAATTAAGTTTGAGAATGCTTTAACTGTTGTAATACAATAGCAGGCAATGAATTCATATGGTCTCATTGAAAAAAAAATAGTCTATTACAATAGGAAATGATCGGAATAGATACTAACGGAAATCTTAAACTAAAGTTTAGAAACGGATGTCAGTAATTTTGGCTTTAAAAAGACGTACATGTCATTTATCCCGAATTATGGAACATCATGAGAAAGTTTTTCATTGCTTTTCTTAGCAAAAAAGGAATAGACGTTTTCTTTTGGGCGTCTGGACTGTAAACAGTCCTCAATCCCATATCGTGAGAGTCTATGATGCTGGGCATGGCAAAAGTGGTGTTTTCCATTCTGCTGAGTGGCATGATGGTGATTGGTCGAGCGATGGAATCTGGGAGGCGTGGCTATGGTTCTTCATCTGGGTGGAAAGTTTTTGAGTTTTTTGGCTTGGCTGAGAGCTAAGAGATTGCTCTCTGATTGGATGCTGGATACAGTGAACATTGACTCCGATTGGCTGCCCCGGGGGCTGAGATTTAAATTATGGGGAGGAGCACGTCCAGTGGGGAGAGCAGGAGAAAAATATTGACAAAAATAAAGAAAGTGAAATTTTAGTAATTACGATGTGCAATAAAAATTGCACGAGAAAATAGAATTACGGGGGATTATAGGAGTCAAGAAGAATTCTTCTTGGTCTCTTTGTTTTGTCATTAGGGGTATATTGTGATAAATTTTGCATATTGATATTATTGGTTGCTTCTAAATCGTTAAAAAAGTTAATTGCAATATTCTGAATATGAAATTTGAAACTGTTAATTTTAAGAGCATTACGTATGTCGTCATTACGCATATATCTTATGGCTTTGACGATCATACGTATTAAAGAATTTTGCAGGGTATCAAGTATATTAATATTTGTTTTAGCGGCATAACCCCAAACTGGACATGCATAAGCTAAGATGGGACGCATAACAGCTGTATAGAGAAGCCCTTAGCAAAAAGGAGTTTCAGCGTGGTTGCCATTTTCCAAAACAAAAAAGAAAGAAAGAAACCTGAACACTACTAAAGGAGGAGATTTAGGGTAAAACCTGTCGAGATTCATACTAAATGTTGAAAATTAGTTACTAAAGCATAAGATTCATCCTTTCCATTGAAAGCATTTGTCTGTTCCTCAATTTTTTTGTGTATTAATTAAGTTTACATTGAATTTTTGCTTAATTAATTAACGCGTGCCTAAGTTTTAAACACTATAGTTCTTCACAGTAGAAATTTAATTCTTTTAAAATAAGTAGCTCTATACCAGCAGTCAAAAAGATATATAAATTGATAAGTTTGCAAAAATTCAATACAACGTAAGCCAGCATTTCTCAAACTGTGGACCGCGCCCCCTAGGGGGTAATAACTTGACGAGGGGGCGAGCATATTGAAAAGTCGAAAACAAAATATTATTTAAAAAAATATATTAATTTACCTATAAATTAAACAAAATACATTCTGACACAATAAAAAATAAAGTACATATTTACACTGATAAGAACCACTTATAAATGCATCAGTACTGCACAATGTATTTCATAATTAATTTTACAATAATAAGTTAAGAACATGTTTAATAATTACCAGTGACTCTATGGGCTTGTCATATATAAAATTGCATACAAAAATTAACACTCATCGTGATAATTTGTATAGTTTAACATTAATCCTTACTGCCGATTAAAAGTTGCGCGATTTGCTCCTCAGTGCCATCGTTTTCCAGAGAGGCGCGGATATGAGATGTATTGGTGAGGGGGAGAGAGAGAGAAAAGAGGGATAAATAAAAGTAAATCCTCTGAAATAAGAAAGTCCTTTGCAAACACGCGTTTCAAAGCCTTCGGAATAATTTTATAGATGGCAGTGCACAGAAAAGATCATACTTCGGATAGGCGTATATATACGTCCGGGGCAATTAACACTGGCTGAGCGAGACGCTTATATACGCCGGCGGAACTTAAGAAGTTAAAGTCGTATATTGTAGCCTTAGCGTAAAAGTATAGTATTACTGAATTCAATACATTGTTATTGTATGGGAAGGAAGGCGCAATGAAAATTGTGATTGAATATTGGGTCGCCAATATTGAAAGTTTGAGAAGCCCTGACGTAAGCAGAGGTCTGCCCCAAACTGAAAAACATGGCGAGAGGTCTATGAGAAAAAAAAGTTCGGAAACCTCTGGTTTAGTCGGTAGTTCCTTTGAAGACCTGACGGAAGGAAACATAAGACTGCTGCATGTTAAATGAAAGGAATCTTCAAACTCCTCAAGTAGTGGGAAAGTGAGATATCAACTCAGATGTCATCCTACTTGCCTTTTATTCAAAATTATGGAATACATTGCCGATTCTCAATCAGTTAACTGTGATTGACGAGTATACTCGTCATGGAGAATTTGCAGTTTTTCTCAATCAGTTGACGAGTATACTCGTTATGGAGAATTTCCAGTTTTTCTCAATCAGTTAACTGTGATTGACGAGTATACTCGTCATGAAGAATTTGTAGTTTTCTCAATCAGTTAACTGTGATTGACGAGTATACTCGTCATGGAGAATTTGCAGTTTTTTGTGTCATCATTTGAGTGTATTCGTCATGCATTCAAAACAGTGATCATTGGCTATTTAAATTATAATTTTTGAGGGAAAAAAGCATTCCTAAATTGCAAGATGTTTAGAATATTTTGAAGCCATGTAAGGGCGCCCCCATCGGTTGCCCTTCTCCTTAATTATCAGCGTGAGCTAGAGGTGTAGGAATAAATGAAGAACTAGAAGCAGACATGATCTTAATATGACTGTATTAAAATCTTTAACTTAAATGTCTAACAAATTACATAATAATATGTGAGAGATTCTACGGTGGCTAAACACACAATATATATAATACCGAAATAACGTAAACTGGACCACTATCAATACAAACTCGCCTAAGCTCTATTCCTAGACTATCACAGATCCGAATATTAAATAGTCACTCCTACCTTTAATGTAGTCTGAAGTAGCGATCACGATAATCCTAGATGAAGTTGCGTATTTACTGCAGTGAAATTGTATGCACCTTTACTTAAGGGCTCTATATCGCGTATAATTTCTGTTTCCTGTCACTTGACGTTTCCAAAACCTCTTCACGCTTGAACTACGGATTATCTTTACATTCCTCAAATTGCCACCCAGCTTACTCTGACTTCTGATATTTAAAAGCTTCCTAATTTGCATCTTTCCTTCACGCTTCACTTCTTGGATTTGGTTGGAAAAGAGTTGCCATTAATTCTGGCTCCAAAGAACCCAAAGGACATGTTAATGAAAAGACGCGTGAACCTGTCACAGCCAGGCAGGAATAAAACAGATAAATAAAACATGCGAAAAGTTTAAGCTGAACTCATGCTTCCCCGGCACCAGCTGAAACAGTGTATAAGTTCGCATAACAAATTAATTTATGTGTGATGATAGTGTTTTTTTTTAGATGTTATCGTAAACAGGCAAAGGCAAAAGTCGGAAAGTTGATTTATAATAGGGTTCCTTCAGGTATATTTAATTTTCCTTGCGTTTTTCGAGTAATATGTGCGCAATATATGTTTATGTTAACTAAATAAATGTTATTAATAAAATTGCAATTTTATAAAATAAACTCATTTTTTTAATCAAATATTTGAACAGTAACATTTACTCTGATTGACGAGTATACTATACATAGTTGTGCACCCTCAAATAGTGCTCTACAATTAACTGGTTTAGTGAATTGGTCAAACCAATCACAACCAGCCCGGGAGCCGTGGGTAACCTAGAGGTTAGAGCATCGGACTCCAGACAAGAAGGCCTGGGTTCGATGCCTGATGCCACCAAATACCCTCAGAGTACACACGGAGTACGTGCTCGTTAAATCAGTGGGTCCGAAAGTCTTGTGGGTTGAAATCACGAGTGCAAGGTACTGAAGAATATTTCCCTCCCATTCAGTTTCATGCCTAAATTGGGGAGGGGGAGATAGGTGGTGTCGCCATCTATCGTCCCTTCGGGGAATTTCGCCGAGATAATTCCTACTGTCACCTGTATGATGTTCAAGGCTAAGGCCAACGACAGGCGTACTTCTCGCCCCTTGCCACGATGGATTTCGTGGGACTCGATCTGACTACGTCAAACAGGTGGTATGAGCAACAACATCACCAGTCCGGCGAGTATTTGTCGTTATGGTTCGTTAAAGGATTTTAGTTCTAAATGAGTTTTATTAATATTCTCCATTTTATATTTCATTTAGACTACATTGCAGAGTTTATCAATGTAATATTTAACGAAGAACTTGAAGGAGAGATGTGTTTCGTTAATGTTTTCTAAAACTTATTAGAAAAATTCCAATTGCCAAAAAAGGATTTTCAACAAATGCTTTTAAATTATGTATCTAGGAGTGATTAATTATTGAAACCATTTAGCTTCTCATTACTAATACAACAAAAATCAGGTGGGTTTTTTTTTTTACAAATAAAATTTTATGTTCAGCACGAATATAATTTGATTTCTCCATTATTTAGGACTGTGATAAGCGACCCTTTTTAAGAGTGCTCCCTCTCCCCCTTCAAAAATTTCGGGGTCGGGACAAGGGTCAAAGTATAATTTATTATAAAAGATAAAAAAAATCCTATATTATCTAAAATAGTACTAATGTGATTAAAGCAGTTTAGATTCCGTACTTAATATCTCAATTTTTTAACTTAATTTAAAAGCAAATACGCCAGTTACAATTATTTTATGCATATTTATTTTAGAGCACAAGGATATCATTTTAATAAACTAAAAAAATCTTTTAAATTTTTAATATTAATTCAAGCGAATTTAATTTTGTATATTCGAAATAAATTCAAATTTCTATGAAAATTTTCGCATATGTGAAAGGGGGAGTATGAGCTAAAGGCAGAAGCGTAGCTACCACCTAATCAGCCGTATCAATGATACGGAGCCCACAAGCTAAAGGTCCCTCAAAATACATAAGCAAAAGAATCGCAGCATGTTGAAGGGCATCCAAGAAATTTTGATACACAGCCCAGTCACCTACGCCGGTGTCAGTGGCGTTACGACGAATATGAGCACCCCCTCCCCTTTCAAAGCTGGGTTATAGAACCCAAACTGTGCTTGGCGTCAGTCAGGCTTTGGGCCTCCTAGAATCCTGCCTCCCCCCCCCCGTGATGTGGGGGTTGTAGAGGTGTACGCTACGCCACTTGCAGGTGCCTAAAAGAGTTGTTTTTAAGCATTAAAAGTGAAAACTTTTTTCTGGGCTGTTATAAAATTTGCAAATGGTCAAATGAAACCTGTAAGAGGACCATAGTTTCCCCATTACTGATTTAAGAGAATTGTGTGGCTCATTTCCGGTAGCCGCGTGGTATAGGTATCGGATCTTGACTTGCCTTATCACGAGTTCGAGCCCAGTACTACTACAGACTCGCCTTGTAGGGCAGCGATGCACGTTAAATCTGTCGAGAGCTGAAACGTCCTCCCGTTGGTGTGGTGTGGTAGCTAGAAGAGGGGGGTGCCAGCTCAGGTGTCGTCCACGTCACTTTTGACCATGGTTCAAAATTACGTGGTCCGTCGCTAAAAGCCCTCATGTAGCTGAACAGTGCGACGTTAATATTCAATCAATCATTCAATCGTGGCCCATTTCCGTTTAAATTTTGTGGTCGTAGACGCCTAATGGTTATGGTTACGAATTCGTAGCAGGATAGACATAATTCCAACCCTAGTGCCACTGAAGGGAGGGGCTGATGCACGTTAAATCTATCGAGGCTTTAAGTTCTCCCGTTGTTATGGTTTGGTAGTTTGGAGAGCGGAACTCCAGCTCTGGTGTTCATCCTCGTCACTTGATCAAAATTCGAAATTACGAGGTCCTTCCCCATTGACCTTTTTGTTGCTTTTGGAGCAATGTTAACCTCTTAACTGCAGCCGGCGTATACAACCGTCTCATTTAACCAGTGCTTTGAGTGTCCCTGACGTATATATACGTTTTTCCTAAAAGCGATTCTATTATTTGCGCTGCTATCATTACAACTAATCCGAATGCTTTGGGAAAAAAATAAAATGACCTTGACGCTTTTTCGAAGGATTTACTTATTTCGGAAAAAATTTTGCTGATTTGAGCCTTTTCTTTTCCTCCCAATACACCCCGCGCCTATTTGAAAAACGGGGCGATGGGGAGTGAATCCCATAACTTTTAATTGGCAGTTAAGGGGTTAATGAACATTCCCTCACTTCTCTCGCTTAAGTTTTTTCCATTTTTTTTTCACTGTCAAATAGTTTATATTTCATTTCCTATATTTCTGTTCTAAATGGAATTTAAACTTCGCATATTAACTTGAAATATTGCGCATTTAAACATGCTTCTTAATACTAAGAACAGAATATCTTAATTCTTAGATACACATCTTCACACGTAACAATCAAATGAGTTCTTATGAATATTGACAATTTTTATCTGAAAATGAACTACGAATTTGAATATTATTATTTTTTTAATAATAAGTAGGCATTTGGTGAAAATATACTCAAGTCCAAAACTAAGGTCACAATGTTTTTCGTAATAATTTTAAAATTTCTCTAATAAAACTAATAGAATTTGTATTTTATATATTTGGAAGAATGGGTAGTATAATATCAACCTTCAAATTTAGAAAAAATGTTGTTAAGCGTTAGTTTATGCCGTACTACTGGATTGAGACCATTCACGCATATGGAAATTTTGCCTCCAGTTCTATGAATATTGCATAAAACAAACAAGTTAGTCTGTTTGCATTGAGAATGATTTCTCATAATCGCTTAGATGATTTCCCTGAGATGGAGATCCGTTGGCAGGCTTGAAGCTGGCCAGTCTCAAACGAAGGTGTTTCGTTGGTTACAAGTGGGTCAAAAGTGGTTTCCCGGTTATTGAATCAATTCTAAACAAGTGGTACTGTCACCAGGTAGGTCAGCAAAGGTCGCAGCATAGCATCGACAACTGAACAGTATCGGTACCTGGCATTAAATGCATGACGACATAGGCGCACAACGGGTTCCTCAGCTTGCTCGTGACCTTGCTGCTGTGTCTGGAAAAAGAATTTCCAAACAAACAGTCTACAGCCGTCTTGTAGAGACTGGCTTTAAGCCCGGTATTCGGTCCTGTACGTCCTTATGACTACATTCAGCAGAATACACTGGATATTATGTAGCTGAAAACATCAGTTGTGGACACCACAAATAATCGGAGCATGTTCTTTTCAGTGATGCGTCGAAATATACCAGACAAAGTGGCTCTCGTCGAGTCTTCATCTGGAGGGGAAATGGAGCTCGCTTTCATCCCTCCTATGAAATAAATATCGACAGATTTGGTGGCAAAGAAATCCTTGTATGTGGTGGCATAGTGTTGTGTAGTCGTACACCTCTACGTTTTCGATGCGTGTGGTACAACTCACAGCACTGTAGGGATCAGATCCTGGAAGCCTATGTGAGGTTTTACTGGGTGCTATGGGCCCGCATCACATTTTTATGGAAAATAATGCGTGGCGACAGAGTACTCAGTGTTGATGAATTTCATGAAAAAGCGGATATTCGTCATATAAATTGACCCTCGAGGTCTCTGGATCACAATTCTATTAAACATGTTTGGAATGGTGTAGAGCAGGGGTATCCAACCTAAATGACGTTGCGGGCCACTTCGGAAAAACATAATAATCTCGTGGTCGCACATAAAAATATGTACCTTTATATCAGATTTGGAAACAAACAAAAAAAAAAACGTTTATTGAGTGAAAATTTAAAACAGAATGAATTATTATTGTTTTCATTATTTTTCATGTCTACAGGCATAGATAATACAATAATGTTTATATAATATAATAATGCAATGATCAAATAATGCTTAAAATATAACAGTTGCCATTTTTCTTGAAAATTACGGTGTTCCTACTGAATTGATCTTTCGTTATTGTTGAAATTTGATTGTGCTGTCGTTCGCAAACGATTAAGTATACATTGTCCTTTATTTAACCGTCCTGAATATTTTATTAAAACTTTAAAAACATCCCTTACTGCCTCTTGCATTTTGGGCACTCCAAACAGAAAACGAGAAGGAGAAACGAAAGTCGCACACACACAAAGAATCATGTACCATCCCTAGTAAAGGATATGCATAATGCAATTCGAAATTCATTAAAAAAGTAATTTACTATAGTAAAATCAAATGTTACTGTTGGATAAAATATAAATTTATTTTAATCTAAAGGATATTTCTACTATCAAAAAGAATTTATTTTAAAACAAGAACAGGTAGCAGGCAAATACATTGTAGATATAATATATATATATATATATATCCTCTCAAATAAATTTCAAAATGAAAAGATTTTAAAAATCTGATATTTAAAATTTTTTTAAAAGAGTCGGTGGGCCGCAATTTACGTACTAGCGGACGCATGTTGGACACCCCTGGTGTAAAAAAACCCTTTCTCAGAGTAGCTCCCCTCCCAGAACCCCAGGGATTAAAACTCCCGTTTTTGGAAAAACTGCCATAAATACTTATTGACACCCTCATAAACAGTATTGCTACTCGTTCTGAGTCTTGTTTAGCAGCTCACAGTGGTCACACTTCATATTAGACTTTCTCCGAATGAAATGCTTTATCTCTGATTCAGGATTTCACCCTTTTTAATATGATTTATATCTTAATTCACAAATAAAATATTTTCTATATTGTTATGTGTAACGTTTGAAAGAATAACGGTAGCGTATTCTTGGTTAATTTAAATATGGAATTTATTTACGTCACAACTATTGAATATTATTTACAGAATGATACATTACAGTTATTAAAGTTAATTATAGATTGTTAGAGTCCACTATTTTGTGAGAGGAGGATTCGTTGGTTACCGCTCCCGTGCAAGTTCAAAGCATCTCTCCCCCTCATCTTCCGGTCGACGAGCTAGATTCCTCGGGGGTCAAAAAGGGGTTGCGTTGCACCTGCAAGCTGCACGTGTGGGTGTCGGGTCTACAAAGAAACCGACCAGATGTTGATGTTTGGAGAAGCGACGTTACATATGTTTCACTATATTCTTTCTGACTTTGTAATACGTCATAGTGCTAAATTTTGTGGCAATACAGTAAATAGTTCATCAGTTTTCACGTATTTTATGTTTGTGACCTTACTTTTGGACAGGAGTGTATTTTAAAACATTGAATGTGATTGAACCTCAGAATCATTCTCCTACATTTCATTTTTGTAAAACAATAATTTGATTAGTTTTCAATTCAACTTCTGAAGAGAAGTAGTTTCGTGTACTTTCTTTTGACATTACTTATTATAAGCCAAACACTGTTGCATTAAGTATTTAAATGTCAAAAACAACCATTTACCCTGTTTTTTAAACTGTTATTTTTAAGCAAAGTACTGTAAAATCCGGCGTTGAATCACTTTGAACACAAAAAATAAGATCGAAAATTAAGGGTGCGTGTTATACGCCGGGTATGAAAACGATAGCTTTAAAAATAACAAAAAGGATGGACATAAATAAAAAAAATTTACTTCTAGATGTATCGATACGCTGTTTATTTAAAAGAAACAACTTGCCTTGTGAACAAGAACGCGGTTGTAGCTCTAGAAGTATACTATGTATTTTTTCAAAAGTCTGGGATAATATCTTGAATAAATTACTTCAAAACATAAAAACAATGCATATTAATATTTCAGATTTCTTCGTTAAATAGGGGGTGTGCGTTATATGGCGAATTTTACGGTATATATTTAAAAAACAATCAATGTTATAATGTAATATGCGAATATTTTTTATCACAAATTCTTCGCTGTGCTATTGTTAGAAGAAATATTTGCATCATCTATTTGAAGCCAATATAAATAAAAATTGTGGAGCAAATGTCTCATGAAAACATTACCTCATTCCTCATTACAAGTCAATCTACCCAAAAGGAGTTCTTTCTCATGTTTTCCGAACTCCTTTATTTGTTATATTTATTAAATTAAATATCCGAATACTCTGTACAAACATTCAGCGTACGGCCTTATTCATTCAGAGAACTGCGTGTTTTCTTCTTAAGTCTTTCGATTCCGGGTAGTGTATTTTTAATATGGACTCAGCTGTGTTGATTCTTTCATTCTGCCACACAGTTGGAAATCCTTTAACTCTGTATGATTTCACCGACGGTGGGTGAAAACCTGGAATATTAACTTGTTATAATGCAAAATATATATTTGCTTATACGGAATTATAAGTATTTTTCATGGAAAAATTTAAAAATTTAGTATAGATGCATTTATTTTAATTTAGGATGCTGCACGTTCAATTAAATATTTCAGCTGCACGTGATATTATTAGGTTTAAAGGGATTTTACTAATAATGTAAAAATACCCAATTCGAAGTTCAATTCAATTTATAAGTTTAACTGATTTTTTAGGAAGTGATGTCTATAAAAAATTTATTCATTTGTAACTTAATTTATACACTAAAATATATAGTGAAGCATAAATAAATGTACCATACTTTACATTTAAAAAATGAACACATCTGAAAATAAATTTGCAATTATTTTTCATTCCAACCATATATTTTAGAATTATACCATCATAGATTTCATGTGTATTACTTTTTATTAATAATTGTAATTTCCACCAAGCAACTGTTTTGTTAAAAAATCTCACTGAAAATTTTTTTTTAAGTCACACGCTCCGATTTCTTTGAAATTATTTTTAGTATCTTTTTAAAGATAACGAGGTACGAATATTTTATTTATGCAGTTTATTCAAATATTTCTTGCTAATATAATTCTTTATTAGTAACTCTTATTGATTTTCATTATATGTGTATTGTATAATTATGTTAATTTGGAAAATTGTCTAAACAAGAAAATTGTCTACTAAGATTTTCTTTAAAAAAAACAAAAACAAGATAGTCTTGTTGTTAGAATGATTTCTAATAAGTAATAAAAATTAGAAATACAGCTTCTAAATTGTACAAAAAAACTATTGTAAAAATACTTATATTAATTTTTCGCGTAGAAAAAGTGGCAATTTAGTAGTCCTAATTTTAAATGTTCCGTGATCAATCTTGTGTGTAAATGTGTAAATACTGCATACCTTTTGTTGATAAATTTCCTCTTTCATAAATTCACTCCTTTACGTATATATATATAATTTCTTGACATGCATATCAAAATAAAAGATAATGTAATAATTTCTAATATTTATGATAAAAGAGAAGATTTTAATTTCAATATTATAAAAGTTCCACATTGAGAGAGTAATGTACATGTTTCTATATATTCAGAAATATTGTTATTAATTATATACACCGCAGTAAATTTCTGGTGTCAAAAAAACCAGAAATAATAAATAACTGTAAACATTTTACTAAATATTGCTTAAATCAGAAATACCCAATTTTATTAATAGTTACATGAATAAAGCAATTCAAAATAGTAAGGATTAAAAATTCTGAGATTGATAATTGTTTATTACTATAAACTTACATATTTCATAGTTATAGTCACCTCCATGTTCTAATATTAGATAAAATTACTTATTATTATTTTATTCATATATACTCTAGTGTTACTAAAGTTATGGTAATTTGTAATTCTCTTATTAATTTTTATTTTCATTCTTTTACACTTTTGCTATGTGCTACACATTTCAGCAGCCATTCACATTATTTAAATCTGCATTAGGGTCCAGAATCTGGCAATAACTTTTTTATTGCACTCAGATTTAGCGCGGGCTCTGCATTATTAAGTGCAATTTTTAGGTAAGTTACCTGTATCTTGTAATGGATTTAGATATTCCTATCCATTACTTTCAGTAGGTTTTTGCTCAGTATTATTTACATAAAGGGGGAAGGTTGGCTGGCCAAAAAACATGTTCAACCCCACTTTTATGTAAATTATTTTATATATTAGCTGTCCTAAGTCAGCAATGTTTGTAATCTGCAACATCCATTTTATAATTTTATTCTCGGTTGCTCATGTGTCCTTCATTGTGTGATTTTCCTACTGTCTTTGTGTTTTTCGAATGTGATTGTTGGATGTTATCTCTTGTTTGTAGAGAATAAGACTATATATATACGAGAGTAGGGGGAAAAGTCATAGCAAATGTGTTTTTCTTAAAGATACCAGTCCGGTTGAAAAAGGTAACATATACAGACGAAAGGACAAGATGTTAACTACATGTGTGGACAATGATCGTAACACACTAATTTATTACGGTAGTATACAGGGCAATATGGTCTTCACGGTGCAAAAGAATGACAACACAGTTCACAGTACCGTGCTACTGTACGGTATGGTAAGGCATTATTTCCAAGAGCTTCCACTAATTCACTGTGATATTTCATCGTATTTTTCCCTTGGAGAACGGCTATTTTGATGTAAGAACGCTTGTCAACACGGGTTGCTTCCATCACACGACTTTCCCCAACTGACTGATTTCACAGCCCTCGCTGCGCTACTACCAGCTATCACAGAGCCATCTTTTCTTTTGTAAACACACTATGCCTGCAGAACTTCCACACGACTCACATACGTTTGTGATCCATTCACATGTATACAAGAAAAAAAAATAGATGTCATGACTTATGCCCAAACCCTCGTATGTATATATATTGCAAAATAAATCGAAAATTCAATGGGAAAAAAGGAAGGCTGTTAAAAACAACTAATGATAAAATATGAGGGTTTTTTTTTCATAATACATTAAATATCGAGCCAAAAGCGTTATTTTTAAAAAGAATCATGACAGTTATTAATACATTATGTACAAATGCGTTTATTTTAAAGAAACATTATTAAATCCATTTAATTAGTAGAAGTAAATAACATTACACTTTTAAACATATAGCATGGCGGTATCCCTGAAATTTTGGTTGATAACTTCGAGGATTCCGTTACTGAAAGATCCATGCTCGAACCTGACGCATATGATTGAGATTCAGCCCTGACACAAATAGCATACAGAAATATAACTAAAATAAGTTTGTTAATCAAGTAGCTTTAATATACAGAGTTACGCTAGCAGAGGGATCATGATCGTAAGCTCGTCGAAGTCCTGGAAGTAAAGAAAATCTGCTTTGTAGAGGGTCAAAGTCCTCCCGTTAGCATGGGCTAGAAGTCAGGAGAGTGGGATACCGGCTCTGGTGTCTACCTCATCACTTGACTTAGGGTGTAATTCTAATTCCAATCCTAAATTTAGTGCGTCATTAGCCCTCATGCAGTTTCAAAACGGAAAGTTATTTACTTAAAATAGCCACTCTAGAACCTCACGAGATGCCCCGTGACAATATAACTAACACCACTCTCTCTTTTGATATAACAAATACAGCTTATACTTACTTAACACTATTTTGATACCAGATAAAACTAACATTGTGGGGTTACAAACCCTTTTTAATAGAAAGAAAAATTCAAAATCTAAGCAATAACGTCTAAAAAATTTTTGAAAAATTGAACTTTTTTTTTATAATTTAAAATAATGAACTTCCTTTGGAATGCTTTCATGAATTCTCAGGCGTTTTTCGTGTTAGAATTAGAATTGATCATTTTATTCCGAATTGGAATTGAAGAAGTGTCTCCCATGTTTCATTATCTGTTGTTTTCATATGGCAAAATCGGAAAACTGCTCATTTATATCAGGTCATTTGCCAAAGAACAACCCTTATAACCAAAAACTAAAAATATGACAAGACCAAAAGCTAAAAATGCGCTGAAGTTACACAATTAAAACCGGAGAGGATCGAAAACGCAGAAGTCTAGAGGGAAAGCAATCCTGCGATCAGGACGTTTCCTGGCCTTTCAATGCAGCAAGTAAAAGTCCCCTCTGTGTTGTATATTATACTGTCAGTATTTTTTAAGTGACATTTATCTAATTTGAATGAACTAATCTTGTTTTTATCTTTTTGACTAAGTGGAAAATTCAGTTCTTACTGAAATCAAATCGGATTTATGTTAAAAGATATTTCTAACATAATGTGCATGATTTATCACATTTTAACATTACCATGCAGTTCATCCTAAGATATTTTGTCAGCACATGTTTATTTTAAAAAGTTAAATTGCTATTGAATCATTTTTTACCTTGTATAAAAGTATGCTGTGCATAAGATTAAGTTGTACATAAGATGTATGTAGAAATACAACCATTTATGAACGTTAGTATTACTGATTTATGTCGGCTTGATATAATCTTCTTTCTATGAGATTTTCTTTTGAATATTCCGGCGTAGGACACGCATATATACTTTCAAACAGCAATTTTACTTTTTAGGAGTATTCACTGTATATAACTCGCATCCTCTTTTTTTACGAAGAATCCTGAAATGTACATGTACAATGAGTGCCGATTTAAGCTCATTTCGGGCCAAGGACGCAGAGGATCTACCGGGCCCCCTTCACACTTGTTGATAGAAATTTAGTACCAGAAAACCTAGTTAAGTCCAGCTTATCCGGGCCCCTTCACACTTGTTGATAGAAATTTAGTACCAGAAAACCTAGTTAAGTCCAGCTTATCCGGGCCCCTTCACACTTGT
Source organism: Trichonephila clavipes (assembly GCA_019973935.1). Classification (NCBI taxonomy): domain Eukaryota; kingdom Metazoa; phylum Arthropoda; class Arachnida; order Araneae; family Nephilidae; genus Trichonephila; species Trichonephila clavipes. Next base: position 68,649 of record BMAU01016849.1, read on the forward strand.
TGATAGAAATTTAGTACCAGAAAACCTAGTTAAGTCCAGCTTATACGGGCCCCTTCACGCCTGTCCAGCTGCTGGGCGCCTGCTCCAAGTGCCCAATGGATAAACCGGCGCTGTATACAATGCTCTTATATTTTGACACAAATGATTCACGTAAAAACAACAGGTCTCAGAATATATTCACCGCAGTGATCTGCTTAAAGGACAATACAATAATAAAATCCATGGTTACTTTTAAGAGGAGTAGGAAACCTCTCTCTATATATATATACCGACAGTGTTAAATTGGGTGTTTTTGATGTACCTTTTCTCAAAATCTGTTATACGTACGTTTGAAATTTTTCATACAATTAAAGTACACCTTTCTCATGATACTGAAATGAACTTTTAGCCAATTTTGAATTTTTTCATAATTTATAAAATATTTTATTAAACATAGCGAAATTTTTTAACCCATTTTTCCCATAAAAAAATTTATAAAAAATAAATTTTTGTGTTTTTTACACAAAAAGCTCATTTTAGTATATATAGCCATAACATATATATATATATATATATATATCATATAAAAAATATATATCAAAAAAAAAATTTACATACCTGTCAACAGTAGTTTTTCAGAAAAGGTACATCGAACCTCAAAATTTACATTTTGAGATAAATTGATTTTAATGTATACAGTTGAAACTTCTAAAAAAAATAGAAGGCTCAATCTTCAATAAAAGATACATCTTTTGGTTTTTTTCAGCAGTTCAACTTTTAAGCAAAAATGAAGTACTTTGTTTACATTTTTCGGCATTCAATTGAGCGTGGCCCAGTTTCAACGATTATTTAAAAATAGGTTTTAAGTACTTCCAATTACCCTAGAGGTTAAAAGTAAGGTATTTTTAAAAAGGTTAAGATCTAAACAATTTGAAAATGTAAAAATCTCAAATTGTCAAAAAAAAAGATTTTAGCTTTCCAACACTCCTTAAGGGACTTGGCAAAAGCTTCTTTATTTACGTATTTAAAAATTATATTTTAACATTTTATACAATGTTTCTATTCAAGAAAATGTTACCAGATGAAAATTTTCATATATTGTTCACACAATTTTAAAAATTTAAATTTTTTGAAGAAAAGGTACATCTTCAAAACTTCATTCCTTTTCGAGAAAAAAAATAAAATGTTGAAATACAGGCTAAAAATCAACGAAAAAGCCAACATGGCTTACATTTTATTTTTTTTAAAAAAAGTATTCAGTTTATAGCAAAACGGATCCCTAATTTTATTACATGCTTTATTTTTAACACGCAGGAAAAAATTCAAGTGATGGGTAAATAATTGTCGAAGGAGTAGCATTTTGAATGCACTAAGGTTTCGAAAAACACAAACTGAGAAAAACCACTTTAAAGTATATAATTCTGAAAAAATAATTATTATAAGCTTAATTAAACTTAAAATACCACTTTAAGATATTACTTATACGTTTTTCTTTAAAATAATTGCATTTTCATATGTTTTCAACCCACACATTTTTATAAATGATCAACCTTTAGAGAGTACTAATTGCACAAGAAAACTCAAGAAAACTTAAAAAAATTTTTTTCTGTCGTGACAGAAATTTTAGCTGTTTTTCTTCTTATAATATTAAAGTATTACATTTGTATGAAAAATATATCAGGAATAAGAACTGAAATTATAAAATTATTAATATAAAATGCCTTAATTTAAAAATTTTACATGCACACATTTCAAGGAAGAAAAATTACATTATTGTATTGCCTCGGAAATATTCTGCTTTTAATACTACACATTCTTTTTTTATAGTTATTATTTCTATTTATAAAATAGATTTTTTTTTATCATAACGCATTTTTAGCATCAATTTTTTTTCTAAAAGGGGGTGTGGCTGAATTGCCTAATTTGTTTTCAAATGAAGTTTTATTCAACTTCTAACTTTCCGACATGCACAAGTGATATATCAATCAAAAGATAATAATGCAAAGAATAAGATTAAATGAAAATAAAAAAAAAACGATAGGGGTTTGTGATTTTTAGGGTACCAAGTCCCCTTAAACAAAAACTGATCCCGAAATTTGTATTCATCCATAAGCTCGAGAAAGGATGGATGTACATTGATTGATTGAATATAACATCGCATTGTTCAGCTACACGAGGGCTTTTTGGTGACGGACCACTTAATTTTGAACCATGGTCAAGTGACGTGGACGACACCTGAGCTGATACTCCACTCTCCGAACTACCACACCACACCAAAGGGAGGACGTTTCAGCTCTCGACAGATTTAACGTGCATCGCTGCCCTACACGGCGGGTCTTTAGTGGTACTGGGCTCGAACTCGTGACAAGGCAAGCCACGATCCGATACCTATACCACTCGGCTACCGCGGCCACGGAGGGATGTACAAAAACTGTGGTTAAGAAATGTTTGGCGAAAGCATCCATGCGTCTTAAAGAATGCAGAAAGTCTTTTAATTTGAGAAATATTCAGATGTTCTCTATAACGCAGTGGTTCCTAACCTTCTGGCCGGAACATCAATCCTGTTTTGTCGATCTTAGAAGCATCCGTCTGACAGACGGGTACGCAAATTATTATTATTTTCATTTCATTACGTTAATAACTATTTTAAATGTCCTAATCGCTCATAAAATTGAGTAGAATTTTTAATATTTTAAGTCTTTATGAGGCACACTATATTAATATATTTTTATCACAAGAATTGTAACTAGTATTTTTATAAAAACTGATTAGAAATTATTTATATTCAGCTTAATATAATTTATAATAAGCTGAATATAAATAATTATAAATCCTGAATATAATATTATATTACTGATTAAAATAAATATATATATGTATAATATAAAATATTATATATAATTTTATTTTTTGTCGCTCTTAGAAACATCCGTCTGACAGACGAGTACGCAAATTATTATTTTTTAAATTTCATTACCTTAATGACTGTTTTAAATGTCCTTATTGCTCCTAAAATTGAGTAGAATTTTTAATATTTAAGTCTTTATGAGGCACACTATATTAATATATTTTTATCACAAGAATTGTGACTATATATTTTTATAAAAACTGATTAGAAATTATTTATATTCATGTAAAAGTAATAAAAAATAGTAATACCCAAAACGAAAAAAACTACAGGTATATAGATACTGATAGACGGTGATAGGTAAGAAAAATCGCACATATCGTGAATTGAAAAAAACCGCCACGTAGTAACGTCGGGGGTAGATAATAAACAAAAAATTTGTCATAGCCAAATTTTTAAATAAAAGTATCATTTATTTACTTCTCAGGTTACTATAAATGAAGCGATAAAGTCCAAGTTATACACCAAGCCGGTGCAGTCAGTCTTTATCACAGGAGTCCAATACTTTTTCCGCAGGGCACTCGCTCATCTCTTTAAACCGTTGATTCCAATTCTCCAACGGCACCGGCGTTCATAGTCTCTCATTCTCCAACGCCCAAGTCTCTTTTTTTTTCAGGGCTCTCCTCTCGTCTCCTAAAAAAACCTTTTTAAACACCAGGGTGGGTCCACACCATGCCCCTCGTCCCTTCTCATTGGCAGGCCACAAAAGTCTGCCCTCGGTTTCCCTAGTCTTACTCATGCTTAACACACAAATACACTCCCGGGCCGTCTGGAAACTAAGGGTACCATGATTCTTGTCCAACATCTGGACACACTTGTCCATCACATCACCTTTGTTCTATAAACCTATTCTCTCGACACCGGCCGAGGCGACAAGATTCTTTTTAGACAGGCCTCGCCTATTGTCAACGGGGTGCCGGCTCTCCTTTGACCATTATAACTACCAGTCTGGGTGTCGACGCTTCCCGAAGATCAAACAATAAACAATGACCCCATGGCCACATGCACTTGTCACTTAACATCTGGTTGGAGCCATAAAACTTAGCATTAATCGAAGGGTGGGGTTCACCCCAATCGAAGACGTCACAACGTGGTCCTCTCTCTGGATAGTCCAACTGAAGATGTCAAGGCAACCCAACCCAAAAAATCCCACCACAGCGTTATCTACAGGCATCAAAGCAATTGATTGATTGATTGAATATTAACGTCGCACTGTTCAACTACTCGAGGGCTTTTGGCGACGCACCACGTAATTTTGAACCATGGTCAAGTGACGTGGACGACACCTGAGCTGGCACCTCCCTCTCCTAACTACCACATCACACCAACGGGAGGACGTTTCAGCTCTCGACAGATTTAACGTGCATCGCTGCCCTACACGACGGGTCTTTAGTGGTACTGGGCTCGAACCCGTGACAAAGCAAGCCACAGTCCGATACCTATACCACTCGGCTACCGCGGCCGTGCATCAAAGCAAACCCTCTCCTTCTGAAAGACGGATATTCCGGTGAGAGATTAAACTATGGTTCACGGACCCCCAGGGGTTCGCGGAGTATTTTATGTAACGATGAGAGTTTTCCCCCTTTTACAGACTCTGAAAGGCCCCGTGGAAAAATTGAAAGATGTGTGCAAACTAGACTAGATCACTAAATTGTTCCCAATGAGAAAACTGTACTTGAACTTGTAATTTGATCGAGAATATTAAGTCGGGGAGGAATGTTCAAAAAATCTTGAGGTTTCGCGATGTCACGCTTAATACATAAAGAGGGGAGGACCGGCTCTAGCAGTTTTGCCACCCCGGACAAAAATAGAAAATGCCGCCCCTTTCTCCAATGCTACCCCCCTTCTCTCTCCCCCTCTCTCTATATATATTATTATAAGTCCTGAAAAATCAAAATAGTTCGAAATTGAGGACATAATTACTTGTTATTATTGCAAACGAGCGAAAAATGAAAGAGAAAGATTTGCCTATCTAAGAAGCCCAATTTCTTCGAAGAATAGTTTACTAATGTTGGGGTATGTAAGGGGTTTTTTTCAACTTTTAGTAACTACACCCAAGACTAAAATAAAGCATCTCAAGTGGCTCTCTATCTACCATAACCTCTTATTACCCTTGTTCCCTTTTGGGTAGCTGAAACCGGACATCGTAAGGGTGAAAGAAATGCCCGTTGTGACCTCACTCCGGGATGGCGAGAAAGTTACGTGTGAAAGATGTGTAAACATATGTGATTTCATGATTTAACATATACTCCCGCCTCGAACCCTTCAAGTTTTAATATAAAAGAAAACTGTAATTAAATATACAGAGGGTACAGAATAAAAAAATAAAGTACTTTAAATGAAATGCTAAATCCACACCTAAAAATATTTAAGTAAATATATAAAAAAAATTTGTAACAAAAAATATTTCTCAAATTTGATCTAAATGCCGCCCTTAAAGTTAGCCGCCTCTGGCAGGGGTCCGGTTTGTCCGGCCCTAGAGCCACCCCTGAGAGGGACCGTGGCGATCGTAAGTTTAAGGAATCGCTGTTCTAACGTATAATACGAAGAAATTATTGCCAGAGGGCAGCACCATAGATATGATAATTATTCCAAACAGATGAACGTCATTAGTTCAGCATTTAGATATGTGTATCAATAAACCACTCAAAGCAAATTTAAAACGATAAAGGAATATTTAGATGTGTGTGTGTGCCAGAAAGTGAAAAAACATTTACGAAAGAAGGCTTAATGCCAAGGGTGTAGCTACCGCCGTATCAATGATATGGAGCCCCCAAGCTAAAGGGGCTCCAACATGTGTAAGCAAAAAATCTTAAAATGTTAAGTGGCCTCTGAAAGGGCCCTCAAGGAATTTTTGATACAGGGCCTACTGAGGACTAGCTACGCCAGTTCTAAATGCAAATAGAGATCTGATTTTTATGTTTTCTTCCTTTATTTTTATTTTAAGGCCATCGTTTCTATATCCGCAGTATATCACACATCCATAAATTTCAACCATGTTTTTTTTGTGTTAAAAACGCGCATTATACACATTATACAGTAACTTCTTTCCAACTGCTGAAGCTTTCACTATTTAAAGTAGGAAAAATGACAGGAGAAAGTCAATGAACATGCCACACCGACGTGCGAAACATCACGTAGAGTTGAATTAAATAAAGTTCGGAATATACATCAAAATGTTCCACTCGACCCTGATTTAGAATTGAGGTCATTTCATAGACACACGTGTCATAATCAGGATAAAACAATCGGGCGTTTTCTTCCTTATAATCGCTATATAGCCAACTAGGACTCAACACTTGTGCATTTATTTAAATGTCGTCCAAGGATTTATGTTAGACATAACATACTCACTCAGCAGTCATAATTTGAAGACCGGGAAAAAAAATCAAGTTTGCGTTTTCAAAAAGTGTGGTTGAGAAATTAAATTATATATATAGTCATGTTCAAAAAAAACTATGTTTTTAAAAAATTCAACAAAACATACGAAATTAAAATGGACGATATAGCATGTTAACCATATATATATATATATATATATATATAATGCTTGTAAAATCTAAGGATACATAATTTTTTTTCTATGAACTGATTTAGAAATAAATACATTAAGAGTAATATAATCCTTATAAATTTTTTGCGTAATATTAATAATTTTTTTGAAATGTAGATTATTTTTATTGATGTATTTGTGTAGGCGGTGTGATGCATGAGGGATTCGTAGGTAATGGCATTAACATATTTAATTTACTGTGAACAGCATAAAAAAATATTTAATATTACAAACCAAAAATAAAAGGCCCTAGAGAAATAGTTATTGGTAAAGTGACCAGTTTCTTTACAATGAAAAGGAGGACGCGCGCGCGCGAAAAATTTAAGAACATATTACAACGTAAAAATACATGAAACCTTTCATTAATTCAAATACACTAATTACACTTGCTTTCATTCTAATTACTTACTTAAACGAGTATTTTCCCATTGAATGATTGTTTTGTCAATATATCATTTTCTAATATATTGGAAATTTCGGAGCAAAAAATATCCTTCGTACTAAATTTTGCGGTAAGTACTGCAGCTAAAATATCAACATTCAATCTTATTTTTCACTTTTCCAAAAATCATTTCCAGCTGAAAAAACTTTTTCAACTTCTGCATTAGTTCCAGGGCAGCACAACGTAAATTCAACAAAAATAACGAAATTATCATATGGAAAATGTGTTCACTTTTGAAATGTGGTTAAGCATATTTCCACCCATCTTTTGTCAATTTCAGCATGCTGATTTTCCAATTGTTCCATTTTATTAGAATTTAAATATAGATTTAGTCTTCAAATTTTTTCAAACAGACAACTGCATCGATTTTAATGTCGGGCATTTCTTTCGATAAAAACTCGACATAATTTTCTCTATCTGCCGAATTTACTTCTGATGAAGTAAAAAAATACCATTGAAAACTGTTATTTTTTTTTTTCCTGTGCTACTTGTTCCAGACCATTTTTCGATATATTGGAAACCTGTTAGGTTCATCTTTGAATAGAGATTAATAGATGAGTTTTTTAAAATATTGAAAAGGAGAACAAGAGCAGGAGGATACTTTTCGAGGAAGGACAGAATCTATAAAAGGAGGATGGTTGGTCACCTTATTGGGGCTGTGAATCTCCGATTTTAACATAATGCATTTGACATTTTCTAAGTAAAATTAAAGAAAATTTAAGTCATTAAGTTTTATTCCAAATACCCTCGGCCAGAAAGATTACTTACCATTGTTCCTCCATTCCCATTAGTTAAATATATCAAACACAGCTGTAGATTTAACCGAAAATAAAAAAAAAATCATCCATTTATTATAAATATTTACTCTAAATATTTTTAAATATAGTATGCATTACGTGATAGTTTATTTATATCAGATACTAAATGTGTTCTAAAAAGCTTATCCGAGTCAACCCTACAATCTAAGAATCCGAATGTTGTTGCAATAAGTGAAAAAATAAGAAAAAAAAACTTCTAAAGCGTCATAAATTTGGGTTGTTGTGGTAATTGGGCTGTTGTGGTAAAGTCGGCAATCTTTTGGAAACTGCTCAGTTTGTGAACTATCCCCGTGCTGTTGTAGTGAAAAAATTAGAGTAACAATCATCATTGAAAATAAGCGGCGTCTATAGTACGTCCATTGCCACTGATGTCAGAGGCGAATATCGGCAGGGGCAATGTGCGAGGACTGATTGATGTGTTACAGTAGAATAACTAACGTGCGAACCGAACCAAACGACTTTCAGACGTGTATCTAAGACTTCAGTACAACGAAATATGTTATGTACGGGGTTGCGAAGCAGGCATATTGTCACTGAACCTGTGGGAACCCCCCTGTGTTCCACCCTGGACACCAAGATTGAGGCAAAGAATCACTAAGAGCCATTTGTATAGTAATAACTTGTAGTTATTATCTTGATTCAAATATCAGAAACTCTAATAACATAATATTTCTATGTTACGTCAAACAAAAGGGATTTATTTACCTTTAATATTAAATTAAATTACGAATTATGAAATTAATCAATAATTCCGCGTAAAATCAAATAAGGTCTACAGAAATAGGAGATCCGAGAAGTACACGCGCGTAACTCGAATTATTATAGCTTTCATTAACTTAACCTAATTTTATTAAACTAGCGATTGTTTTAAGCGATAATGAACTATATTATATCACCTGGCAATACTTGGGTATCTTCAAAAGATTCCTTCGTAGATAACTAACAGAACTCTTCAATATCGTAATCCAATTGAATCCTCCAAACTTGAGGCTACTGCTGCTGGCTCAATAGCCTTCCTCTTTGATAGCTTATAACGCTCTACTTAAATACCCTATCTACTTTTCATATCCCGTTCGCTTTTCGGAGTTGATTGGAAATGTACTCGAATTTATAATCCCCAAAAAGACGCCTAAGAATATTGCTGGAAAGGTTCCGTACAGATTCGTCACAAACCTATACTGCCGAAGTTACATAGGCAAAAATGGCCATTATTTACGCAACAATACCTACTACTGCTACCGCTACTGACTGGCAAAGGGTTGTCTTTAGCGTTGAATCACATTTTCCGTTCTTCCGAATGGATGGACGTTCATATATTAGACAGGAAACGTCCAAGAAAAATAAAAAGTCTGCAACAGAACAAATTATGTTGGTGACAGTGTTATGATGTGGGGAATGTTTTCGCTGTATTTCCTAGGTTCTTTCGCACCTGTGGAAGGTACACTTAAGGGATTGAATTATTTTTTTGTCGTAGGAAAATGACGAAATTAGGACTAACATCGAATCCCTAAGGGAGAGGATCAATTCACGCAAGATGTTAAAATGACGTATCTTCAAGGTCATTTCCATGATGAAAGTAAGTGATTTTATCAAACCATAAACTGTTTCAGTGAAATGATGAAATGAACTAGTCAGGACAATTGAGGATTTTTAGAATCCTCAATTGCTATATTCACAACAGAGACAAAACATAACTAAAATTAGTACGGACAGATGTGTCTTGTTCCCATGTGGTTTAGTTCTAAATAGAATTACAGTGTTTTCTGTCAGTAATAACTGTATCATGTTAAATACTTTCACTGTTAATATGTGAACATGCAGTTTATCAGAAAAACCTACAAACATCCCAAAATTCTTTATTCAAAAATACTTTGAAAGGAGGTGAGACATTTGGCAATGAGAAGACACATTTCACGATTTGAAAGGAGAGATGTTGATTATAGAGTTTTACAAACAAGAAGAATGCATAATGTAGTAAATAACTTATGTATCATGTACTACTTCTGAGAATTTTTTTGTACTAGCACATATAGTACTGTTAAACCTCTGCAAAAAATACGTGAATAATCCTTTTAATTAAATGTAGACCCGTGGTGTCAAACTCGCGGAACGCTGGCCGCATATGGCCCGCAACGTACATTTTTACGGCCCAGACAATATACTGGCCCACACGTTAATAAATAATAAAATAACAAACCAACACAGGATAAAAATAAGATCGGTAGAATTTGATATACGTTTTTTTAAATGTTTTTTTTTCTTCTGCTTTTATATAAGTTTGTTAAAATGTATTATTCGAAATAAACCTACGTTTCTGCGATTATTTATTTATTTATTTATTTATTTGCGGCCCTTTTAAATTTAAACCTTGTTTATTTGGCCCAAGCAAGCATTTGAATTTGACACCCTTGAGAGATGTAAGCTTTTTCTTAGTACAGAATCCACTTTTAAATTTATCATTATTTCAATTTTTTTACAAATTTATACTTACGTTCACAATGTTTTAAATTATTGTTCACACCTTTGATTACAAACGGTGCCAGTCAGTGGCGAAACGTACACCCCCGCAAACCCCTCAACACTTGAGGGTGCAGGCGTTTAGGAGGCTCAAGGTCTGACTGATGACAAGTACTTACGGATTTGCAATTTTTTGTAAGATCCGGCTTGGAACTCAAAGCCTGACTTTGAATGAGTGAATATTAACGTCGCACTGTTCAGCTACACGAGGGCTTTGGGCGATGGACCACGTAATTTTGAACCATGGTCAAGTGACGTGGACGACACCTGAGCTGGCACCCCCTCTCCGAACTACCACACCACACCAAAGGGAGGACGTTTCAGCTCTCGACAGATTTAGCGTACATCGCTGCCCTACACGGTGGGTCTTTAGTGGTACTGGATTCGAACTTGTGATAAAGCCAACCACGATCCGATAACCATACCACTCGGCTACCGCGGCCATAGCCTGACTTTGAAGGGGGTCCTAATAATTTCCGTTACGCCACTGCTGCCAGTGGAAAAATCTCCTTGATATTTTTCTTTAACTTCAATATTACTTCCGATTTCCTGTAATCAGTCACAAATAAGTCAAATAATTATTTTCAAAAAGACATTTTAAGACAAAGAAAAAGCCTGATCCAACTTACCAGAACTCCAAACTGAAAACACATTTTTCAGTGACAGAAAAACACCCAAGAGAATATTAACCCCACTTACGTAAATTTTCCGAACAATAAATTCCCCTTTGCCTTGAAGAACGCGGACAACACACAGTCCGTTATCATTTACGAAAAGTGTTTGTTCTTTTACTGATACATAATAACACCGTATTATCTAAACGACAAAACGAGAGCTTTTCCATCAAAGACATTTTCCCGACTTGAAGGGGAGGGGGAAAAAAGAGAGGGTGTCGAAAAAAAATTAAGAGTTCTGGCCGGAGTAAAGAAAGAAGACAATAAAAGAAAAGAAATAAAAGATGGCAGAGTCAAGGTCGCCAGCTGTTTGAAATCCAACATCCATTCATGAGATCGCATTTCCAGCAGCGTGGGTAGCAGACGTCGGCCCAATCGAAGGAGTGGGCGGTGCCCTTTCATCAACGAAATGGCGTTTTGCTATCGTGCTGGCCGTCACATATGCTGCGCATAGCATGTTACGGAATATTAAGACGCAATTTGAATTATGAAGCACATAACTTGTTAATAAGTTGGGATATGTAGGCAAGTGCGGAGCTGCGGATGTGTGTTGCACTTTTGGCCGTTTGGATTCTGGATGCAAACATGTTTTTCTCAGAAATTTTTCTTCATACAGTTAGTTCTTAATATCGCGATTCCAAATTTTTCTGAGTGTACCTTTCGATAAAAATTCGTTCACTAACGTACTCCATAATTTTTTTTTAAATAACCAACAAGATCTCTTTAAAAGTTTTTTTGTTTTCGTTACTGTGTGTCGTTTTGACCAAAGGTTACCAACTGGTGGTCCGTGAAAAATGTTTGATGGTCCGCAGAAAAACTGCTACATTATTTTAATTTTTTGAAGATTCAGTATAACAAATGACAGGTAACAAAACATTTTCTGGAATAAGGATATTATACACTTTAAAATAAAATTAGCTACTACTTTTTTCAAGTGATATTTCAAGCGATATTTGAAAGTGAGTAGGCAAGCATGATAAATTGGTGGCATAACTCTTCAGTTTGTTTATTTTGCTTTGCATTGCCAATGGGCTAAATTCATGAAGGTCACATGATAAAGGCAATCACGTGTTTTCCATTGATTAAAAACTAAAATACTAGTTGTCCAATAAAGTTTAGACAACATTTAAAATTTAAAGATTGGTTAAAGATGCCCGCAAGTTAAAATTCTTCAAATAGTTTTTAATTTTTTTTAAAAAAAAACCCTTATATATATTACACTAGTACTTTTAAATTAAGCTAATTAACTATGTGCATTATTATCGTTGACATATGTATGCTTTTTAAAAGAAAGTTTCTGCAAAAAGCAAAAGTTGGCAACAGCACACGGACTAATTGGCTGAAAACGCGTTATTACATTTATGATATAACTATGACGTCACATGAATTCATGAACTGATTGGCTGGAAACACGTGACAGAAGTTATCATGTGACTATGACGTCACATGATTTAGTCCATTTGTTCTTGCTTTTCTTGAAGTTCCTTTTCAGTGGTATGGAAATGTAAATATACACTTAAATAAGTGACAATATAATTATAGTGGTTTGCCAAATATAAAATTATACATTTAGTGGTCCAGAAAGTTGTAAAGGTTGCCAATCGCTGGTTTTGACTATTTTTACAAGAATTTCAGATTTTCCTAAATGTTATTTTTGTTAAAAAAGATTAAGATTTATTCATGTACCAATTATGTATTGTTAGGGAATTGAATATTTTTAAGGGATCCACTTAATAAATGTCTATTTATAAAATTATCATTTAATTCTTTTTCAACGTCTATACTTTGAAAAATTTATCGAGATGCTACTTCGTCTAGCATTTCATATTCAACCTACGCCAAAGATAGTTAAGGAGAGATAAATTATAAACCTTTAACCTATGCCAGACCCCCCATCAACTTGTTTAGCCATGATTTGCTTAGCCACTTACTATCTCTCTTAAGAGCATTGTTTAACCACTTCCAAGTTTTGCCCGAACGACGCTCGGGCACTTGAAATGGCACTTCCCTGATCTTCTTAAGCGCCGCTCGGGCAACTCTTTTTTTCTACTCTAACCCTCTGATTTGCCCGTATTTTTTGTTCGTTTAGTGTGCAATGTTTCTAGCAGATGTCTCTAACAGTCGAGCAAAATTAGGAATACAAAAAAATGTCTAAGCTGGTCTCAAGATCAGGTTTTACTACATTCTTTTAGACAAGATAAGGCGGGAGTTTTCTTTTTACTAGATTGGTGTACCGCAAGCTACGAATACTATTTCTTTTAAATTTGGAGCTTAAAATAGAAGAAAAATTAGTGATAATAAGAGGCTAATAACAGAAAATAATTTTGATATTGTCGCAGGTAGTGAGTCTGAAATTTCTGTAAATGGTTCTGGAAGTAATGAAAGTTCGTTATCTCGGACTTATCTTGTGGTATAGATAGAATGGATCATCATCTTACAAATTACCCAATAACAAAAAAAGAGGAAAGCAATAATACAACAAATATTCTTCCATCTTTTAGATGCATCGCTGTAGAATGCTTTTGTTTTACATCAGAAACTGGGAGGAAAATTATCTCATTTGAATTTCAGACTTGATATTATAGATCGCCTTATTGAAAGACATGGAGCGGTAAATGAGAAAAAAGGATGGCTAGGAATTTTGCCCAGTCCCTTACGATTGACTGAAGAAAAAAAAAGCTTTTTAGAATTGTGTGTGATTTCTCCCACCAACAAGAAATTGAAACTAAGAAGGCAATTTCTTGTGTGTTGTTCGAAAAGAAATGATTTTGGAAAAAGGGTGAAAAAAGAAACGCGATACTTTTGTCCCGATTGCGATGTTGGACTATGTTCGTCTCTCTGTTTAAAAATTAACCACTCAAAAGCAGAATTTTAAGAGAATATAATTAAACTGTATAAATACAATATTATCCTTTTAAATCCAACATACATTTTTGTAAAGTGCTCTTTGAGTTCGCTTATTTCTTCGGAAAAAAGACAACTTTAGAGAAAAATATTTTTTCAATGAAAATAAAGATTAGCATAATTTTTTAAATTTCAATATTTATGACATTTTTGACTGCTGATTTGAGTTAATATAATTTATTTCATCTTAAAAATGCTTACAAAAATCATGCTTATTTTTTGTCATAATATCGCATAAAAAGGAAACTGTTAAGTGGTTAATACATTAGTTGGGGGAGGAGGTTAATGGGAATATGAATTTTAGAAATCTCTTGAATTTTTATGACTATTATATTATTTAGTACAATTATTAAAAACGGAGGGAAGGTAGGTGCAAATACCTGTGATGAAATATAGTTTCTAAAAACATTAGGAAATTATTTCCTAATATGAAGATTCTAATCTTAATACTTTCGAAGACGTATCATTGCGATTTCAATTTTGCAGCATTTACGCAATATTTTTTCTACACTGTTATCTCAAAATTTTACATCACCGCCGAAAATTTAAGGTAGAAGGGGAATAAAATCAATTTAAATATATATATGTGTAAAACATGAGTTAAAATTTTAAAAATGAAAATGCCATTTATATATATATATGAATGACGCAAGCATTCTAAGTTTTTTGTTGAATGCTTTCTTTAAAAAAATATATATATTTACAGTCGAACCTCTATATAACGAACCTCTATATTGCGAATTTTTCTTTATAGAGAACTTTTTCCTAGAACCTTGAACATTTCACCATTTTCTTCATAAAATAACCTCTCTATAGCGATGTGCATTTTCTATATAGCGAACGTTTTCTTTAGGGATTCAATTTTTGTTCTTCCTTTTTTTTCTTTTTTTTTATTAACACATTTTATGGTGGTCAGAAATCTTGAACTGGTTTTATTAGATCGTCACTCGCCAAGAGCAATAGAGCTCTGCGTTTCATCCAAAAAGGGCAACCTGTAACCCCCATTGCCCAGTTCACTAGAAGCATCTTCGATATCCTTTTTCACCCTCAGTGGAGTTGTCCCGTGTTAGTTATAAAACAATGTATGTTTAATACTACTTGTATGCTTTAAATTATAAAATGTCCATAAAATTCATTAATTTAAGTACAAAATTATTTTCTTAATATTGAAAATACAGTGAATTCTTCAACATTCTTTTTTGTTGTTTTCTTTGTAGTTTTTCTTTCTTTTCTTTTCTTTTTTTTTTTTGATGGGTAATATATATAAAATAAACATATATTTAATTTTTAAAAAAAAGGTGCGAATAATCACTTTTAATATATAGTGTTTATGAATTTATAATATTTGTGTGTTTTATGTGGTTTCTAAAGTATTTTAAAAGGGGAACCTCTATATAGCGAATTTTCCCGAGAACGAACTTTTTTCTGGGATTTAGCGACTTCGTTATATAGAGGTTCGACTGTATTTTCAATACGAGGTGATCGAACACTTTTTTACTTTTTTTCTTAACTTGACCGATCCTAGGCCATCGTATGGGGCTATAAAATAAAAGTATAAAAAGAAATTTCGAAAATTTTCACCAAAACGGAGAATTTTGAGTAGTCACATACCTAAAGCAATTTTCGCAAAAAAAAAATAATAATATTTGAGAAGCTTTTATTAAGCATAGTTCCACAGTGCACGCCAGTGCGGCTGACAAGTAAGAATACCTTTTCTTATACAGTATTGCCGGCTCTTCCACAAATTTTCTATCAAATGAAGGATATGTGGAAAGAGTTGATATAAAAATGGGCAATGCACCAACACTCTGCGCACTAACATTCCATTTTTTTTTAAAAAAAAAAAAAAAAAACTATGCTATGCTATTAGGAAATCGGGACTCATTTTGATTTTTCTGTAACTATATTCGAAAATCAGCATATTTATTCGATTTATTATAGGTTTTATTTTGAAAAGTTCGTAAGAAATTTTACTTAATTGATAGAACTGTATGTGTGGCGTGCGGCCGCTTCTTGCCTTCGCCGCCCGCGTGCGGTTTACATCTGCTAGGATCGGCTATGCTTATTAACATCTAAGTTATGTTGACAATGTGTCAAAAATAAAAATGATTCGTTTTTTTTTTTTTTTTTTTTTTGTATTTTGCCGTTATAATCTAGTAGCTGCACCCCAACCACCCACCCCCACCTACCTTTTTTTATACTCATTTTTAGTTGCGATATTGAGTGGCCGCGGGAACCTTGGCTGGTAACGGACTCATGGCTGGTGTGTCATGAATTGGAGCCCAGAATCGTTTAAGACCCGCCGTGTAAGGGGGCGTTGCTCGTTGAAACTATCGATGCTCAAACGTCGTCCCGTTGGTGTGGTGTGGAAGTTAAGAGAAAGGGGTTCCAGCAAAGGTATCGTCCTCGTAACTTGACCATGGTTCAAAATTACGAGATTTGTCGCCAAAAGCCCTCGTGTAGCTGAATAGTGCGACGCTAATATTCATTCACTCGCTCATTGTTGAAGTGTGGTAGTTAGGAAAGAGGGATTCCAGAGTTCAGGAGTCGTGGTTCAGAATTGCCTGTCCGTCGCCAATAGATCCCGTGCTGCTTTATTATGCGACGTTAATAAACACTCACTCACGTTATTGATTCGTTATGTATATTTTAATATATTTTTATCATAATTTTTACTCTATATTAGTTTGTAATAACGATGTATTTAATAAGTACTGTTTTTTTCTTTTTGTAAAATTATCCACAAACAGTAGCGCACACACGGGGGGGAGGTCCTGGGGGTCCGGACCCCCTCCATAGCCCTTGATTTTTTTATCCGATTGATTATAATTATATGTATATAGTACATAAAATTTAAGTATTTGTTATTAATGATTAATTTTATTAATTAATGCGAATTATTTGTTCAATAATTAGTTTTTTACTGTGTTTGGTTCCCGAAAATCGACAAAATTAAAAGGAGCATGATACAAGAATGGTGAACTTTCGACCAAGGACCCCCCCCCCCCCCGAAAAATTCCTGTGTGCGCTACTGTCCACAAATTACACTCGAAGGATTTTTTTTTCTTATCGGAAGTTAAATTTATTAGTTATACATTGAGTTAAATAAAAAAAAATTGACATCTGAAATGAAGGGACAGCCCCCCCTTTATATATTTTTCTCCATTAATTATAATTTTAAACTCTCTTTTATATTGGTCTTAGCCAGTGGCACACACAGGAATTTTTCAAGGGGGGAGGGGTCCAGTATTGAAAGTTCACGATGCTTGTGTATCATGCTCCTTTTGATTATGTCGATTTTCGGGAACAAAACACAGTAAAAAACTAATTTTTGAATAAATAATTAGCATTAGTTAATAAAATTAATCATTAATAACAAGTAATTAATTAAATTTTACGTACGATATACTTAGAATTATAATCAATCGAGAAAAAAGCAAGCCCCCTTGTGTGCGCCACTGGTCTTAGCGCTCTTCTCCAATTATTAAAACCACAGTTGAATTCATTTTTAAGCCTTTCGAACGTTACAATTTTACCCAGGAAAATAAAAAGCATCTTCTTTTACAAGAAAGAACTGTGCCCAAAAGAAGAGACAGTAAACGATTTTGCAGATTGCGTCGCCTGTGCAAAGGTCACCGAACTGAAGGCCACTTTCTTTCTACCTCATTAGTAATTTTGATGTTCTTAATTTCCGGTTGCTTTCTTCAAATCATTAAAGTGCTGCGGTTTTATGTCCTCATGAATGAGAGGAGGAAAACGTCACTGAGAGAGAGAGTCGAGTAAGAAAATTTATACTACTTCGTCGTACAAAAAGCACTGGACCACAACGCGCTCAGCCATTCATGAATTCTGCTACTACTGCTCCACTTCGGAGGCCTTCACAAGACAGTTGAACTGAATTCTTCGAATTTGAAACCCATCCAGTTGTGTGTTGAGTCTTGGAGATGCTGTTATAAACATTTAAAAAACATGTATTTATTTTAAAAGAAAAATAGTACAGTGTTAAATTAAGTTCTTGGAAATTTAGAAGTAGTTTAGGGATCAATTCTCTCTCATGGTGACTAAGCAGTAATATACAGTTGGTACCTGAATTCGGTGGCGCACACGAGGGGCGGGGCGGTCTCTGATTCAGATCCCCCCTCTCATCCTTGATTTTTTATGATTGATTATAATCCTATGTATATAGTACGTAAAATTTAATTGTTTGTTATTAATAATTAATTTTATTAATTCATGCTAATTATTAATTAACAGTAAAAAAAAAATTTTTTTTTTGTTTTCGAAAATCGACAAAATCAGAAGAATATGTTGGGCGGTGTATTGGAGCATGGTACGAGAACGGTGAACTTTTGATCCTGGACCCCCTCCCCCCATAGAAAAATTTCAGTGTGCGCTATTGTTGTAATTAATTTCCGTTTAAAAATAATTTTACAAATTGCTCCTTTTAAAAGAAAAGTATTATAGTATTGAATTAAGTTCTCTATCTCTATGAACTTTTAGAATTAGTTCAGGGATCGATTCTCGATGGCTCTATACGTTAATATAGAATTAAAATTGAGATTAGTACCTGCTTTAAAATGTGGTTTTATTGATTCGGAACTGGTTTGTGCGTTTAAAAAATACGATTTAAAACTTAAATAATTTTTAATTTAACTTAAGGTATCCGACTACCCCAAAATCATGATTTTTTTCAAAAATTGACAAACTTTTTTTATGATTTTATTTTATAGATCATCTTATTAGCTTAATAAAAATACCAAGCTTTTTATTTTCTATTCACTAGAACAAAAACTACAAGTGTTTTAGTAAAAGCAGATGCCATAACTTTACACAAGATGTCAAACTTTAAAATGCGTTTTACTCGAAATGTGTTTTTTTCGAAAAACTCAAACGGGGTCAAAACTTGATTGCTCAAAAAGTTTTGAAAATAATTTGCTGAAATTTTTTGTGAAGGTTTTGTATAACAGTAGAAGTGTTTTGACCTTCAGATTTATCAATCACTGTTTTATTTCAAAATTTACAGTCCTTTATTTGAATATAATCCCTGTTTTTTAAGCAATTTCATATAGTCACTAAGATAAAGTGCTAAAGTTTTTGTAAAAATTAAAATATTTATCATCCTGAAGGTCATTTCAAACATGAATAACAAAGTAACACATTAAAATTGAAAAATAGAGAATTTGTTCAAAAACTTTTTGTACAGAGCGATCCCCGTTTATGTAATTTTTTGTACATTTTCACCAGCTTTTTCCCCTTTTAATAATATTTTTTTTCTGTTTTCAATTTTACGTTTTTATTCTTAAAATATGCTAAATAAATCTAAAAATCACAAAAAAAATCCTCATATCTCCATTTTTTCAAAAAAAAAGTTATCGCAAGTAGTCGGAAATCTTAATAATTTTTAAAACTTAAATAATGATTAAGGATCCACGTTTTGAGCTGATGTAAAATCCCTTTTTTCGAAGATGGGAGGAGGAAATCGGGTACTAAACACAGTTTTTAAGGTTTCGTTCGGAAATGTTCACTGTCAGATGTGGGATTCACATAATTTAACTACATACATGTAAAAATTATTTATATAATGAAAAGGACCTAGTAACATGTGATGCGAGTGAATTTTTTCAATAGATCTTTCCTTTCCCACCCTCTTGTCCACTATAACCAAGTAGTCATGGTCATAAACTCCTAACTGGTTTGTCATGAGTTCGAGACCTGGTTCCGCTGCAGACCCATCGTGCAGTTCGTTAAATCTGACATAGCTCAAAGTATTCCTGTTGGCGTGGTGTGTAGACCTGGAAAGTGGATTGCCACCTCAAGTGTCATCTTTATTACTCGACTGAGGTTCAACATTACAGGGTTGTTGCCAACAGGCTTGAAAGTGCTTTTTTGGGGCGAAATTAATAAAATATCAAATCTCCTTTCGCTCTTTTAGAAGGCCGTAGTAGGGATTATGGTCATGGACTCGTGGATGGCGTGGATTGCCAGCCATCCTCTCTGAGGTTCAAAATTATGAGATCATCGCCAATAGACCTAGAGTTACTAAACGTGACGTTGATAAAATATCAAATCTCCAATCCCTCTTTAGAAGGCCGTGGATTGGTCATGGACTCGTGGATGGCGGGATTGCCAGCTCAAGTGCCATCCTCTTGACTGAGGTTCAAAATTATGGAGATCATCGCCAATAGACCTAGAGTTACTTAAACGTGCGACGTTGATAAAATATCAAATCTCCAATCCCCCTTTTAGAAGGCCGTAGTAGCCTAGGGATTATGGTCATGGACTCGTGGATGGCGTGGATTGCCAGCTCAAGTGCCATCCTCTTGACTGAGGTTCAAAATTATGGAGATCATCGCCAATAGACCTAGAGTTACTTAAACGTGCGACGTTGATAAAATATCAAATCTCCAATCCCCCTTTAGAAGGCCGTAGTAGCCTAGGGATTATGGTCATGGACTCGTGGATGGCGTGGATTGCCAGCTCAAGTGCCATCCTCTTGACTGAGGTTCAAAATTATGGAGATCATCGCCAATAGACCTAGAGTTACTTAAACGTGCGACGTTGATAAAATATCAAATCTCCAATCCCCCTTTTAGAAGGCCGTAGTAGCCTAGGGATTATGGTCATGGACTCGTGGATGGCGTGGATTGCCAGCTCAAGTGCCATCCTCTTGACTGAGGTTCAAAAATTATGGAGATTATCGCCAATAGACCTAGAGTTACTTAAACGTGCGACGTTGATAAAATATCAAATCTCCAATCCCCCTTTTAGAAGGCCGTAGTAGCCAAGTGATTATGGTCCGAACTCGTGGATGGGATATTGCGGATTCGCGATCTGGTTCCACTGAAGTAAGAGGCTGTTGTTCGTTAAATCTTTCGAGCTCAAAGTTCTCCCGTTGGTGTGGTAATCAGGAAAGAGGGGTGTCAAAACTCAGGTGTCGTGAAAGTCACTTAAGGTATCCGATTTCTTTCGAAATCGTGATTTTCAAAAGCGCATAAATGGATAATTTTCATGATATTTAGTGTCACTTAGATTAGAATATATGCGTAAAATTGTTTTAAGAACATTTTGAAATTTTTTTTTATTTAAATACAATATTTTGGCAAAAAATTAACTTAGAATAATCTTTTTTCCAAATGTTCTCCTTTTGTGAAAAATGCTTCTATTAGAATAATATTTATTTTGCCTGTATATAGCTCAGACCTCTGTTCAGAGGCTCAACTAGAATTTTGAAATATATAACTTAGAAGTGGGTTTATATTCATATTTTACGACAACAGAGGGGAGAAATTTTAAGAAAAAAAATGCCAATAATTATTTCAATGGGTGGTAACTCTGAAAATAATGTGAATTTTTTTCAAAAATTCTCGTTGGGCCTCTTTAGAGAGGTCTGAGCTATATACAGGCAAAATATTATAATAGAACCATTTTTCACAAAAGGAGAACATTTGGAAAAAGATTATTCTAAGTTAATTTTTTGCCAAAATATTATATTTAAATAAAACATTTTTGTCAAAATGTCCTTAAAACAATTTTATGCATGTATTCTAATATGAGTGACACTAAATATCATGAAAATTATCCATTTATGCGCTTTTTTAAAATCACGGTTCCGAACGTAGTCGGATACCTTAACCGAGGTTCAGAATTACGAGGTTTGTCGCCAATAGCCCTTCCGTAACCTTACAGTCCGGCGTTAATAAAACTCTCAATTCGATTCCCTTTTAGAATGTATATCATGACACCAGTTTGAAGGTAACATTTAAGGCTGTCTTCGGTTAATGTTAAAGAATAGGACCCGAATTAGGTATATTTTTTCAGATATAAAAGTAATTAAAAATGAATATTATATATTCTGACTTCACTATCCCTTAGAGAACAATATCTTTTTTCATTCTTCTCTTTTTTGACCTACCTGATCCTTTTTTTCTGGCTTAAAATGTATTTCGCATTTCTTTCTCCTATACCGTAATGTTAAATGAGCTGTCCTTTCACGTGTTAAAATGAAAAGAAAAATAATAATAATATTCAAGGAATATTTTGAAATTTTAGAAACACTATCTTGTTAACAGATGTATAATTTATAATGTTGCGAATTTTCATGAAAATTGAGACATTTTTCTGTCTGAAAATGGGCTCCGCGTTTAGTTCAGACTCTCGTACTTTTGCCGAAAACAGCCTTAAATACTAGGTCATGATTTCTGGAATTAAGAATAAAATTCCGTTTCTTTCTTAAATTTAAAAATAGAATTTTAGGCATTTAGATGAATTAAATGTATCAGAATGAAGAAGTAATTCGATTAATCAAATTCATATCACGTGTGTAAGACTTAAGTGTAAGAGAATGCATTTAATAATAATACTTCACAGTTATTAAACTAGTACAGAATGCAAGGAAAACAGTTTTATGCTTTTAATAACGGTTTCTTGTTATTAAAAAATAAAACTTTAAAATTTTACCAGATGTGTCGGAAAATTCGATCTAGCAGCTGTAGAAGTTTGCCTTGACCCAAGAACAATTCTCGGATCATCTCGTTTAAAGCCAGACATTTTCACCGCTAACTATCTGAGACAGACGATTCATTTCCAGTTAACTATCTAAAATAGGTCGCTGTCCTTACACGATTCAAGGTTATTACTTTTTCAAAGCCCTCTTTGGCTGCGATTTTTAAATTTTAACGGACCAATAACTTTTCCGCCTTAAGAATCATGAATGTATTACAGTAAGAGATATCATCAGCCTAATACATTGAACATAATTGGATAATAAAAACTAATGTGTTTTTTTAAAAAATATATATGTATTATTCTGTACTTTATCCAAGTAATACCAGCAATTTTACTATTATAGACTGAAATGACTGTTTCACACTCTCAAAGGTACATTTCATGAACTCTATGGTCATAATTTTCGTAAAGTAAAAATGTGTTCACCAGTGACATACCAGCCAGGTATCTTGTGTTTTATTCCTTCAAAAGTGGATAAATTCTCGTATATACGAATGCAAATTCACAAAATTTAGAGAAAAAGAAATCCAGCAGTAAATTGATTCAGCAAATTGCCATATTTTTAATTATTTAATATTATTCGTGTGAAATATCTACATTTCATTTGATACACTTGTGCTTGAGAAACGTATAGTTCGTGTAAATCGTTGAATGTAGTATTTTTGTGATAAAGAAAATGTAAACAAAAGCAGGCGATAAAAATGGTGAAAAATACAATTAAAATTTTTCAAAACTGATTTAGAATTTAAAGACGACGAGGGAATTTTTTTAAACTAAAAAGTAAACTAGATGGAATGAGAAAATAAATTCCCATTCAATTTCAGAATATTCAATCGCAAAGGTATATTTCTTATAGTCTGATAAAATGCTTTTAAAGGGGAAAAAAAGAAAGAAAATTAGAAGGGGGTGGGGAAGCCCTCCCTGTCCACCTAGTGGTGGACCAATTCCCATTGTATAATTTGTACTGTTCAAACTCATTGCTCACACTGTAAAACTGTAATTTGCATACATTATGTAGCTCTATTTTTGTTTCAATATATTGTAAGCAGGAAGAAAAAATAAACTTCAAATCTTCATCTCCACATTTTAATTTGTACTTCAATTTGGTGTCACTTCAAAAACGGTGTTCCTAATCACACACCTTTTCCTCTAAATTGCACTGAATTTTTATTCCGATTTTTGCTTCTGCACCTTCACCAGAGAATTTTTAATTTTCATAATTAAATGAGGGAAAACATTCCTTACATATGATTTGGCATCCCATTTTACAGATCGTAAGTCATTCGAGACCTTGATATATATTTTCGGGATACTATTCATCAATTATTTCACATAATC
The DNA here is from genome assembly GCA_019973935.1 of Trichonephila clavipes. NCBI lineage: Eukaryota > Metazoa > Arthropoda > Arachnida > Araneae > Nephilidae > Trichonephila > Trichonephila clavipes. Next base: position 92,287 of record BMAU01016849.1, read on the forward strand.
ATCTTTAGCCAAATCAATTTCAGAACTTAAGCCAATCAGTTGTTACATATTAATGAAAACCAATTTAAATCACAACTTGTGTTTGTTATGCAGATTTCGGTTTGGGGGATTTTTGACCAGTCCATTTGAACTGTTTGTGTTTTTAGTTTTTTTCAGTATCATAAGAAAGTGAAAGGCAAAGCACCATAAGTATCACCAAATCTTGGGAGTTAAATACCATATAATATAATATTGAAAAGAATCAAAATAAAGCTGAGTATTATTTCTTTGTATAATAAAATTTTATCGGAATCTTGAAATGAGATTAAATATTTTTAATGATCTATAATATTTTATTATATTTTTCTCTAAACTATTTTTGTAGTGAATCTTATCTTCCCACCTAAGACGCTGTTTCTAATTCACTTACTTTTTAAATTGAACCACATCTTTTTTTTTTATTTGTAACGAAACATGTTCTTTTTTTAAAAAAAAAAAAAAAAGTAAACCATGAAAACTCCTTTAGCTTCTGCTACTGACATTTATAGCTCCTATCTTACGTTTAAAGCATCGGTCAGCAAACTTTTTGACCTCACGAACCAGTAAATTCATAATTTAAACCCCACGGACCACTAATAGGATTTCTTAAGTGTTTAATATATTTATAAAAAAATTTGTGATCTAAGAACACATAAAATGTATCTAGTTAATAAATGAAACTATTATTTGTAACCAAATTATGAAAACTTTATAAATAAACTGTAATAAGATAAACAAAAACTGTAAAAACAAGACAGTTAAAAAATGGTTTTAATATATCAAACTTTAACCCTTTAGCGGGCAGTGGCTAATACGTCGAGCATCATATTAAAAAAAATTTCTCCAAGCGGGTGATGGATTTTTAGTCCATCTACATGAGTTAATTGAAGCTAAAATACATAAAAATCAATACAGGTGGCGTGACAACGCCTTTTTTTTACATTTCATATCCTCTGATGGGAAGTTAAAAACAGTTTTTCTTGGTGTAAATCTATAAATTGTATTTTGATTACTTAAAATAAAATTTCTGATTTTTGAAAAAATTTTCGACGTTTTAAGTATACTTTTCTCTCTTCTGAATGAATTAAGCAAATTTTCAATTAAAAAAAAAGGTTTTATTTAGGTTTTTGGAAAGCTTTTATATGTGGCTAGAGGCTCTATTCACTGCCCACATGGAACAGAAAAATAACCCAGAAATTTTCCTTTTCTCCACACTTAGAATCATGTGAGAATATTGGGGGTCGGAAATATAAACAAACTTTGTTTACAATATGTGGTACAAGATTCTCGGGTTCGAAAATCTTTCATTGCAGCTTTTCTGCTCGGAAAAAAACGTTTGATTATTATGAAGTTCCACAGTAAATAACTCATCAAATTTGTGAAATAACTCATTTAAGTTCTCAAAAATATTACTTTATTTCTAACCTTTTATACTAAAATTAAATAAAATATAAAATGTGGATAGATACCAATTTCAGTGTATATTCTAAGTATTCTATATATATTATTAGTAAGTATTCTGTGTTGCGTACAATTATTCTACTATTATTTAATTACACTTCTACTTTGTATTTAAATGTTGTTGAAATAGTTATTACATAAATGTCAATTTTTCACAAAAAGTTTATTGTAATATGATTAATTATTTCTGTCCTGAAAAGTAAGTTAAATGTCCTAATGCGCAGTGGCTATAACGTCTAGCCACCACCCAGGTAAAAAAGCCTTTGATCAGATATTTTTTGTGACTAAATAATAAATGTAATGTTCTCATCCACCATAAATATTAAGTACTTTATCACAGAAAAGTGTATTTTAACTTTGTGCCCGTTAAAGGGTTGAGCATTATACATTTCTTGAAATGGCGTTATTCTGTGAAGTAGCGTTTTTATAACTTTTTACGTGTTGTAATGAATTCAATTATGTTTCACAATGCATCTTAAAACATAATTTAAGGTGATGAATAAATATATTCACAATTTTTCTGGGGACCAGTGAAATTTTCTCGTGGACCACCACTTTAGTGACCTCTGGTTTAAAAAGGTAATAAGTAATTTTTTTTTTTTTATTCCCAGTATATGTTAAGCATTCATTCATAATATAATAAATCAGTTTATAAACAATCACCAATTGTAATTCTAATTGGAAACCTTTTATCTTATATGTGTTAAGTTCTAGAAAACATCAATTTAAATTAACATTACAAAATACTACATTTCCCTTTCCATTCATTTATTCTTGGATTAAATTTTGTAATATGCCTTATTTTTAGGGTTGAAAAATGTCGACTGAGAGAAAAAAAATACTCATATTATCAAAGAGTTATTTAAAAGTTAAAGATTAATATCTTTTTCAGAAAAAAGATTTGTTCCCATTGAAATCTTATTTAATTATATTCAACACAAAAACAACTGAACTTTCGTTCCACCATTTCAAAATTTTTAACCGAACAGTACTCTTAACAAAAGGTTACAAAATAACCATCAAAGGCCACCCGCAAATTCATCTTTTCTTTGCTTTTTCTTCTTCTCTAATGAAACTTTAATTACCTTTCTTCTTTTTGTATGCCTATACTATAAATCCAACATAAGCTGGGTTTATTTCCAAATATCTAAACAAACCTACCGATGCTTGATAATTCGTCGGATTATGCAAACAGTTTACAATGGAGAACTACCGAAGCATAGTACGTCAATGATTACTAGAACTTTAAAAAAAAATTAGTTTGGAAGAACTTAAAACTATGTCAGGAGGCTTTCTAAGTTACGAAGCTCTGCTCCAAGCATTGAATCGCTTAATCTCTCGAGATACAGACCTTAATCTTTGACTTCGGCCGTGCTTTAAGAATAAAAAAAGACAGAATCTTCCAAGATGAATACTTCGGCCACGCGTGATGGTTCCCCTTTTGAGTAACTCCTTTCGCTGATTATAGCAACAAAGAAAGTCTTTGACCCGTTTCGGCCAAAAGAAATTACCACCGTCTGTTGCTTTCTTTCGCTTTCAAAGACCCCTCTTCACTGCTGTCATCGAATATTTAATCCTTTTTATGATTATCTTCGTTGTGTTGCATTCTAGTAGTTCATGGTACATAGGACTATTGCTAAATACTTTGTGCTGGTCATCGTCGCAATCTTATGCAATATATAGAAATGCGACCATTTGTTTCTCAACCTTATTGAGGGGAAATAATAACAAAGGTTGAACATTTTCAAACACATTCCAAAAGCAAGCAAAAGAAAACATGTTTAAGCACACATCTAACATAGGATAAATATTTTCTAGCATTCATCTTAGATTTAATAAACATTCAACATGTTTTTCATTAAGGTTAAAAGACTGAAACATTTTTACAGCTAGTAGTAAAGCATCTAAGTGTTACTTATGGATTTTTCATTTAGAATAGAAATTCCTTCACGTAACAGGGGCGTATTTACAGCCATGTTAACCATATCAATGATACGGTGTCCCCAAGCTACAGGGGGCTCAACATGTGTAATATTTTTGACGCTTTTAAATAGTTCTATTTATACGATTATGCGATCATTTTTATTTATTTCCCCCAAAAAAGAGCCCCCAAGGAATTTTGATACCGGGCTCACTCCGGACTAGGTACGCCAGTGTTACGCAATAAACTATTCATTTTTAAAATTAAACCAATTCATTAATAGAATAAACTTTAACGTAATTTTATTTAATAAACATGGAACTCATTCGCCTACTTTGAAGCAACTATTCCTTCAATTATTAAATATATATTCATATTTCTACCTCTTGGAATAAGTGCACACATATTTAACTACAATAGAGAGAACATTTTCAAGATCTGAACAGTTTTCAATTATATTTTGGGTCAAGAATTAAACTCCCACCTTTTGTTAAAAATCTTAAAAGTTAAATTTTTGATAACAATAATCAAGAAAGTAATCAATGTGTGTGTGTATTCTCCCTTATTTACAAATTTTTTTTCCAACATTCAACAAGATATTCAGAAATCGTCCGGTTTTGAATCGAAAAATCCATTCACCCAAGCTCTTTCAGTACTACAATAGTAAAGACCAGGGGTGGCGAGCCTATATGAATCAACGCGCCATTTTTTCTAAAGAAATGCTGAGGGAGGTAGAGACGTGCCGTCAAAATTGACTTGTGATTATTGGGAAAATAACAACTAATACTAACAACACAAAAAGAATACGTTGCGTACTTTATAGTAGTAAATGTTTTAGTTATACGTGCAATTCAAATTATATAAAGTAACATTAGCGTGATTTATGCTGTTGCAGATTAGATGACAAATAACTTGTATTCGGATTGTAAGATATTACTTTTAGCAGAATGCATGCTGAATCGGAGTCCTCCACCAAGTGGTTTCTAAGCGAGTCTTTAATATTATTCATCTATGAAAATAATGACTCGCAGGCATAGGTCGATGAAAATATGGTTAGAATAGCGTAAGCCTGCCTCTTCAAACGTTTAAACGTATCTGGAATCGAATTTAATGTTTCCAAAATTTAATTACTTGCATTTTTACTTATATTGCTCGTTAATCTTTCTGTTTCAATCAATTCTAACTTTTTCCTTGTTTCACCAAATTTTTGAATCCATATTGAACTTGACTAGAAATCAATGTTATATTTCAAATTCTTCAATTTCCAACCAATCAAATCGGGGCAAGTTGATTTTATCAAATAATGTCACGTCAGGGTACATAATAAACTTGAGTAATCCTTGACTGAGAAGAATCAATCGCGGTTGATTATTTTGATCGGTGGCGTGCCCAAAATATTGTGCCCCGTGCCATCAATGACACGCGTGCCAATGATTCTCCATACCTGGTATAGACACTCTACCCACATAGCCTTCGAAAGAGTCCATGCTTGCGTCCATGAGTTGAGCAGTGATGAGCAAGCAAGATCAGTAGCGTACACAAATCTCACCATTCTAATAAACACAGACGAAACAGCCGAGAGATGGGTAATTCCTTCAGTAAAAATTAAACTTTTTGTCTACAAGGAAGGGATTGAACTCCCAATCTACGCCAATGGCGAAGATTATGCCAATCTCAACTTGGCATTCCATTTTAATGGTCTGAAAATTAATGTAGATCAATTGAACAGCAACAACAACAACAATTGACAAAGATTCTGGTAGAACAAAGCATCCTTTTTTGAATAATTTAAAACATTATGTCAAAAACATTTAATGACATGCGGATTGTTGAAATTTAAGCAAATGGTGGGAATTTTGTTCTCAACCTAATAGCTTCCCGAAACTAATTCTCGAAGTAACTACTGTAACTTACATTCATTATTAAAAAAAATGTGTTTTGTTTTAAATGCAATCAATAGAGAAGATTTTAAAACTCTATTGTATAATTTTATATCCCAAGCTGAGAGGTAAAATATTATCGTGAGAACTAAGAGAAATTTCACCAGAATGGTTTATGGTTGTTGTTGTTTTTACCTATAAAGATATTAAAAATTGCAATCGCAAATTGCTAGTAAAATTCATTTAGTTAGCAGTTATATTCATAGGATTCATATTTTAGATAATTAAAAGAGGCTTTGATACTTCAATACTATTTAAAAACTTGGCATGTCTTAAAGTTATATATTTAAGATTAAATTAAAATTGTGTGTGTAACAGGCAGATTAAAGGGAATTATAGAAATAATGGATCACCTCGTCTTGATTCGATTTTTGCTCTCGTTATGGTTTAAACTGAAACCAAATCTAATAAACCGATGAAAACTCAAGCCAACCTTACGATATTTGTATCTAGCGAAATAGAGATAGTTGAAATTTTAAGAAAAGCCGAATAATTGAAACAATATAAATGAATAAATAATATTAGAAATATACCAGTTAACTTTGAAAAAAATCATTTAAAATCAGAAACTTATTTGAAGTCGCATAAAAAATATTTCAAGTTGAAGTCACACCTTATAATAATAGCAACCTTTGATAGCATTATGGATTTGTAATTGATATCATTCCTTTAACGATTTCTAAATGTGCAGACATTTGAAATGGTATCGGATACTTATTTAACTGCAAAGTTTAAGCTCATTTTTCAGCAACAACGTAAAATATGTTGCAGATGTGTTAATAATTTTGACTTTCATTATTTACTTGTAGCGGCTTGTTCCAATTTAGATTATTGCTAAAAAATCAAATTTAGGTACTTCATAAGGAAAATTTAAGATAAGCGCTGCTGCGTGGTAACTACGGATGAGATTAAATGTATTGTAAATTAAAGTAAGAAAACTCCATGCAGTCAGGGACATCTTAAAGCAAGGGCCTCGGCAACCAGAGGGGACTTGTCTCATTCTTGACTCAGGCTTAATAAGATAATGATTCAAATAATTTCAGCGATCAAATGTTTTTTCCGGTTGTATTCTCTAAAAAACTGGGAATTCCTGACGATATGTCAACTAGCTACATGTGATGATCGACGCCCATGTATAAGCCTTGGTCTACCATTATACTTCATCTATACTCCTTCAGTCAAAAGGTGACAGTCGGTCACGATTGTAAGTCAAGGTACAATTGTAAGTCATGCACATTTATTTGTATCGAGTTATTGTTTGTGCAAGTATTTGACAAAGTATGCTATGCACTGTCTAATTAAAGAGTCATATTTGGAGCCCTCATTTGTGTTGGGGCCCAGGGCAGGGGCGTAGTAAACGCCTTATCAATGATACTAGCCCCCCAAAGCTATAAGCTATAAAGGGCCACACATGTGTATGCAAAAAATCATAAAATATTAAGAGTCCTCAAAAAATTTTTGATACAGCTCCTCTTCGAACTTGCTTCGCCAGTGGCCCAGGCTCTACTTCTGCGTAGGGGCCCAGGGTCGTCTAAAAAAGTCTTAAGACGTCCCTGTATACAGTATTGTGTTGTAAGGAATTTTGTTAGTTGTTGCTTAAGGTATCCGACTACGTTCGGAACCGTGATTTTCAAAAGCGTATAAATGGATAATTTTCATGATATTTAGTGTCACTTAGATTAGTAAATATGCATAAAATTGTTTTAAGGACATTTAGACAAAAAAAAGTATTTAAATACAATATTTTAGCAAAAAATTAACTTAGAATAATCTTTTTTCCAAATGTTCTCCTTTTGTGAAAAATGCTTCTATTAGAATAATAGTTTGTCTGTATATAGCTCAGACCTCTGTTCAGAGGCGCAACTAGAATTTTTGAAATACATAACTTAGAAGTGGGTTTATTCATATTTTACGACAACAGAGGGGAGAAATTTTAAGAAAAAGCCAATAATTATTTCAATGGGTGGTAACTCTGAAAAAATCTGAATTTTTCAAAAATCCCAGTTGAGCCTCTGTAGAGAGGTCTGAGCTATGTACAGGCAAAATATTATTATAATAGAACCATTTTTCAAAAAAAGGAGAACATTTGGAAAAAAGATTATTCTAAGTTAATTTTTTGCCAAAATATTATATTTAAATAAAACATTTTTGTCAAAATGTCCTTAAAATAACTTTATGCATGTATTCTAATCTGAGTGACACTAAATATCATGAAAATTATCCATTTATGCACTTTTTTAAAATCACGGTTCCGAACGTAGTCGGATACCTTAACAGCTATATAAAAAAAGTATTCTGTATTGAAAACAACTTTTCTCTTAATCGTCTTTATGAAGTTACTTCCGTGTAAATTTAAATAATTTTAAATTTCTATTTTTGAATGTATGTCTCCTGCGCTGTTCAACAAAACACCGTTTGCATGTTTCTTAAAAAATGTATGAAATCTTTCATTTCACTGCGTTTTATTTATTTTTATTACCTCTCTTTTGATGGTGGAAACGCTCGAAAGTATGGCGACCATGAATTCTATTTGTCTCATATTCTTTTTTGCTACCTATTCTTCTCGAGTTCCTGCTTTGAAGAATCTGGATGCACTTTCACTTTCTTGTTCTGAGATGAAGCAATTGGGCCATGAAAAGAGGTCAATATCAGATGTAAGTATTTCCGGAGCGACGCGCTCAAGCTAGCCCATTGTGAGACCACGCTGATTCATCCGCAATCACTGTCCTTTCTTTTCGAACTGAAATGAACTGAGGAAAAAACCAAAAATTCTTAGTCAAATTAAAGTGAAAACGAAATGTATATAAAGTGATATTAGAAAATTGTGATACTTAACATTTAGCAAAAATGGCAAACTATGTTCGAACGCATTTCCACTTTCATATTCTTTTTATCGCAATTTTCATTTGTGTTCTTTTTGTAAAAGAGTATTCATGATTCACTAATAGAAGAAATATTTTCTTAAATCGCAAGTCAAATCTATAGATATTAACAAACAGAGTTTTAAAAAAATAAGAAGTTACTTTCCATTTTGCTTAAATTACTGTTCTCAATTTTCACTTGTTAACGTTTAAAAAAAACATTGTTTATAAAAACGTTAGGGAATTTTTTAAAAAAATAGCTATTTTTTAAAAATATTTAAATTATTATTTTACAGTACAGATTTATTTAAAGGATATTGTGCAAATACATAGACATTAATATATCTTTGTTTGTCGTTATAAAAACATGTCATTCTCGATTAAAAAGTTTTTTTGTAAAAATATTGCAGGAATACGTGTTTTTCTAATTTGCTAAATGGTATTTCACGCTTCTAAATTTTCTATATAAATAAGTTTATTTATTAATTTTTTAGTATTCGTTTCATATTTCTTTTTTCGAATTTAAAATTTGATAACATTTTTAACATGTGTAAGAAAAAAAAAATACCGCGATTTCTATCATTAACTTTAATGGAAAACTGCTAATATGTTTAACTAAATATTTCAAAGCAAAGTTTTATAAGAGTTACAGTTTAGGCTTTTTAAGTGTATGTGTGAGAGAGATCTAATCGAAACATGCCAAAATGAAATATTTGAAACGTTCCACTAATTTAAACCCATATCTCGTTGATAAAATCTGCTTAAACTTTATGGAAACTTTAAAAATTTGACTTATTAACGAGCATTCTGGTTCTGTAAAATTAATAGAAATAAAAAAAGAAAGAATACTATATATATATATATATAATCCAATATAAAAAATTCAATATATAATTATATACATATACATACACATATATATATAAATTTATACATATATATACATATACACAAATATATAAATGAAAATATAAAAATAAACATATAGTTATATACCTAAGATAACTAAAATTAGGAAGAAGGCACAGTAGTATAATGACAAACTCCTGGCCTTAGGAACCAGGATTGCAGGTTTAATATATATATATATATATATATATATATATATATATATATATATATATATATATATATATATTGAGAGCATTTGCAAACTGTTGTAGAATGTGGTAATTTTTATGAAGCTATTCGTATTTTAGGAAATTAGAATTTCACTCTTTTATGTGCATGAAAATCTTACATATAACCTAACTCTCACAGTATATATAATTATTAATAAAATAATAAATTGTTATAATTCCAACATATTACCTAGCATTATATTGGAATATAACAGTAAAATACATGTTAAAGTATTATTTAGTCACATAGAGATAAAAGAACAAAGTACATATATATGGGGGCATGTAGCAATCTCACTTAACATTAAATTCTATCGTACATTTTTCTCTAAATCGTAATTACGAATAACAATATTTTAAAATGCCAATCTCATTTCGTTTTCTACATTTAAAACAGTGCTTCTCAAACTTTCAATGCTTGCGACCCAATTTTCAATCATAATTTTCATCGCCCCCCCCTCCGTACAATAACGATACAAAGAATGTAACAATAATGTACCATGGCATATGGCTACAATACGATCCTAATTAGAAATCGCATAAATTAACACGATGGTATTCAGTTTTGTATATAATTTTGTATATGGCAAGCCTATGGAAGTCTCTAGGGAGTTTTAAACCTGTTCTTAATTTAGTATTGATAAATAAATTATCAAATACACTGTGCAGTACTGATACATTTATAAGTATACTAGCTGTACCCGGCGCGCGTTGCTACGCAAACAACTGAAATAAATTTAAGAAAAATAATTTTAAAGTAAATTAATTTTAAAATAAATTTCAACTTTTCGATATGCTCGCCCCCCCCCACGTAGAGTTGTCACGACCCCCTAGGGGGTGCGCCTCACAGTTTGAGAAACGCTGGTTTAAAAGATTAAATCCTGTACGACAGGTTTATCCTTGATTCCTGGAAAAAGGATATCTAAATGGCTCACACGCATGCCTTACTTAGGGATTGTTTGGCCTCAAACTTTTTTCTACAACTACCAGCACAATCTTTAAAAATAACTAAAATTTTCCTTCACTTGGACACATGCGTGATTATAACATTCTTAGTGTTTTTCCCGTTGTATTTTCTTAATCTTGGGATTATGTGAGGATGCTTCTGTCTTTTTGCGCGATTTATACTTGTAGTGACAGGTTGCATAATGGTTTACTTAGCTTCTTAATCTTTGCTTTTTAGGCTTTATATATCCAGATACTCAATTGAATTGGAATAAGTGATAGAAATACTTTTTTTCATTTTAGTAAAAGAAAAGTTATTAAATTACTCATTTGTTATACTACAGCTTTAATGGCTTTATAAACTGTCAATCGAAAAAAAAAATCTTGAACAGAATATGTTTCGCAAATTTTAGAGTCTCAGAGATAAGGGGTATCGTGTTTCCCCCATTACTAGAAATATTTGTTAAAATAATTAATGTAATAAAAGAGAAGATTCAGTATGTCTTTTGTCCTTTTTTATAGAATTTAAATAAACTTTTGGAATAAATTTAACATGCAATACACTCCCTTTGTTTGTATTTTAACCAGGCAAATAATTATCTGATAATTATTTTCAAGAACACGAGAGGATTATTTGAAACACTTGATCAATCAATGTAGACTAAATCTGCAGTATTATCTAAATGCATAATTTGACCAATTATTTTAATTACTTAAACTTGTTATTATGTTCTTTAAAGTGAATAGGCATTAAAAATATATTGAAATGATAAACGTAACGTTAAAATTAATCTAAAAAGTAATTTGAAAGTAGTACATCTGTTGGCAGAAAATCCAGATTAATTGTTAATACTTTAATAAATCTTGCGTATGATTTTTTTAAAAAAAACAAATGTATGTTTTTCTAAAGCTACCATTGTTAAATGTGAAAGAATGATACTAGAAAAATTAAGGTTTTTGCCTGATGAAAAAATTCCCCTTTTTTGTCGTTAAAATAAACTACTCTACTTCTACTTATGTAATATTTATTTATTCTTTTTATCTAGTTCTGTACTTTTAGACGGCAACTTTAAGTTATTCAAGCTCAATCTCTTTTATTTTAAAAGATATTCTTGTTTATCAACCCATTTGGAAAAGATACACGTGCCACATCTACGGCTCTATGCACCAGAGCCTGCATGCAGAGCCAGATGCATTTTCACCTCCTCCAATTTCCATTATTAGCATACGCCCTGACGCCCAGTGCTGGATTGTGATAAGATACGTGAATCCAACTATCTATTTCATCAATAACAACACTACTTTTTAAAATAGATAACGTCAGGGAGAAAACTGATCCTATTCTCTGAAACTCCCCCCATAGCGTCAACAGATCCCCGAACTTGACAGCCACTTGACAATCGGGGTTGTTGGTCAGCTTGTGACCATCGATAATTGGGGATCGCACTGGCGCTCGTGCGAGACGCTTTGCTACTTAATTTGGCTCCCGAAAAACATCTCTCCGTTTTAAAGTTAGGAACTTTTTATCAGCATGCACCAGTCGAGAAGCCCGCACCCGTTTCCTTCCGGCAAAATTACTGAAAAACCAGAGATAAGGTCGCACTGATTGGGTTACCACGACACACGAATTTTACGTGTCAACACTTCTTTCAAGTGCAAAAAATGCCAAATTACACCGCCAAATCATTTTAATTAAGTTCAGTAATTATTGGAGGTAGAAAAAACTAACTTTTTGTTTTGATATAATCTTCGTGCCGTGTTTTTTAAAGCCATGTACAGCATGCATCTAAATGAGACATTCGAAAATGAGATGCTAAGCAAATGGTCTAAAAGTTAACTACAGTCGGACCTCTATATAACGAAGTCGCTAAATCCCCCCTAAAAGTTCATTATACGGAAAACTTGTTATAGAGAGGTTCATCTTTCAATATACTTTATAAACCACATAACACAAATTTTAAATTCATACACACTATATACTAAAAAAAGTAATTATTCACACCTTTTATATTTTATAAATCTTACCCATAAAAAAACTGCAAAGAAAACAGAAAAAAATGTCGAGGAATACGCTGTATTTTCAACATTAAGAAAATAGTTTTTTTATTAAAATTAATGAATTTTAAAGACATTTTCTGTAATTTAAAGCATACAAGTAATTTAAAATATACATTATTTTATAACTAGAACTTCACTGATGCTGAAAGAGGATATAGATGTTTCTAGTGAACTGCACAATGGGGCTTAAAGGTTGTATTTCTTGAATGAAACTCCCAGAATTCTATTGCTCTCGGCAATTTAGGTACTTAATAAAACCAGTTCAAGATTTATGACCACTATAAAATATGTTAATAGAGAATAACTTGAAATGTCCAGAAATACTTTAAAAATAGGGAGGAAAAAAAATTGAGTTGCAAGAAAAAAAAAGTTCGTTATAGAAAATGCACTTCGCTATAGGGAGGTGAGCGTTAGAATGAACTATTACGAGTTTAGTTTTTTAAAGTAAAACTCGCTGCTCTTCACGGGCAAAGTGGACTCAGTATTAAAATTCTTTCGTTGCTTTTTTTCGAAAACTAATAAAAATGATTGCATTCGTAAGACATTTGAAAGTGTCCAAATATTATAAGTGTTGAGGGCCCTGTAACTGGGGAGGGGGGGCTCGTTCCATTAATGCAACTGATATTGTGATAGCCATGCCTCTGTTTCTCATACAAGATTAATTGTTTACATAATGTTTTGTTGAACAAAAATTGAGTAAAATTCATTAATAAAAATCCAACAAAGCAATCATATATTGAACGAAATAGATAAATAAAGTATGATAGTTTGTGTTAATGAAACAGTGAGCGTATTTTAGTGTATAAGTACAGCCGTTAAACTTCAGTAATAAAAGAAGGACTCAATGTTCGTTAAAATGTATCGCTAAATGAAATATTCTGTAATTTATTCAATTAATCGAATTTCTTCCACCCCCTTCATTTAAAGAATTCTGAAAATTCCTTACTTAAATTTTATATATAATCTTAATACATAATAACTGCAACAATAAAATAATTTATATAACAAGTGACACAATTTCAATCAATAATTGGTTTATATAGCAACTGCTACATCATATATTATGATAAATAAAATATGGTTCATAGTAGTGAAAGAAGATTTGTCAATTTATCATTAGAATTTATCTTAAATAATGTTCTCAAAATTTCAATTCATTAAAATAATTGTCAAAATATTTGATATACAGCCACCCAATGTTAAATACCAACCCTCCATCTCATAGCTTCGTAAAAGTTCCTTTTAAAATTTCTAAAAACATCAGACCAAATTTATAAACGAGATTTAAACTCTTTATTATTGAAATCAATATCTTGAATAAATAAAGAAAATATTTAACTTATTGAATCAACAAAGATTCAATGACTACTTATTGAAATTCTATTTCTGAATGCTTAGAAATTTTCAAGGACAAAAAACGGAACCAATTTTTCATCCTCTAAATAATTGTACTTACTTATTTTGAACCTTGAAAATTTCACCTGCCTATCAACCTTTCAAATCTACTGACGGTATTTATTCCAATGGATTCTGTTGATGGCAATTTCGTGGAGTCAAGAAGTTTTATTGTTAATTTTTGATTGAAAGTTTCGAAAACAGATTATCTTTGTTTTTTTCCTAATAAACTTCTCCTTTCGAATTGAAATTCATGAGGCTTTTGTCCAAGAATAGTTTTTGTGTTTCATAATTGAAGACATTATTCATATACCAAAACTCTAATACTAATGAATCTAAATTAACTTAAATAATAATTAATACTTGAAATATAAAATTGAAGGGGAAAAAGCACTGTTGCTAAAAAAAAAGAATTTTGAATTGAATATACTTCAATTATCAGCATATAAAAAAGATCGTTAGCATTTTTCACTTCGACTTGAATAAATAATTGCTTTTATATTAAAGAAAACTATATTCTCTTTTCGGCATTTTCAAGAGATTTGAAAAATTATTTTGGAATAATACTTATTATTTTTTTGATTTTTGCTTTATATTTCTTGCAGATTGAAATAAAGGCTAAATTATACCAAAACGATTTTACTTATTTTTATAATATAATTAAAAACTTTCTCCTAAAATCCCTAATGTAAAAGCTACAGATTTTGAAAATAAATCGTCAGGATGTCTTAAAATGCCCAGGATCATCATATTTGATTCCGACCGCGCGATGTTCCCAAAATAAGAAGAAACAGTTTTAAATATACTTCACAAAATAAGACGTAACAAAAAGAATGGCTTCTCAGAAGATTTATAATAATTAAAGTAAAGTATCTATAGCCCAAAAAGATTATCCAATATAGTGGCAGTACAACGCATTCCACCCTTCCTCTACCGCAAGAGCTGAAAGCGATAAATAGCCAAAAGTAAACACCCACCTCTGGGCTTGAGTGCCGAGAATTCATCTGAATATGCTCCTGGTCTCCACCACTAGGAATTCTGTATATAGTTCCTTCATGAATTCCATCACCTCTCACTGTCTTCTTGGTGAACTGAGAAAACTGAACATTTTGCATTGAACCAAAACCCTTGCCAGGAAAGGAACAGGCTGATTTCCTGATCAGCTGACAGCTTTTGATTGCCGGACATCAGTCAACGGACATCATTCAACAGAGACCGGACACAGGATATGATAAAAGGTAAGCGTCGAGATTCCTCCGGCATAAATTAAAATATTTTGCGGATGAAATGCCTTGTCTTAGGAAGTTATCTTGACTGCAGAGAGGAAGGACCAATCATTCGTATCCTAACTGTTGTTGATGGCACTAGTTGTTTCACTTTACCGTCTTTTGAATCCATCCCTTTTTCCTCGTTGCTTCCATAACTTCAAAGCACCGGAATGCTTACATTAATTAGGCCTGTAATGATAGGCATTGTGTTTATGATAGATATTACCTGATGTCTACATTTTGATCGTTGTTTCCGTAACTTCACGGCGCTCTGGAATGTTTACATTAATTAGACATTTAATGATGGGCATAGTAAGTAATAGATATTCCCTAATGTATATGCTTTTTCTTCGTTGTTTCCATAACTTCAAATCGCACCGGAATGTTACATTAGTTCGACCTTTGATGATGGGCATTGTGAGTGATAGATATTCCCTAATGTATGCTTTTTCATCGCTGTTTCCATAACTTCAGAGCCCCAGAATACTTACATTAATTAGACCTGTAATGATAGGCATTGTGGGTGTGATAGATATCTCCTGATGTCTACATTTTAATCGCTGTTTTCATAACTTCAGAGCGCTTCGGAATGTTTACATTAATTACACCTTTAATGATGGGCATTGTGAGTGATAGATATTCCCTAATGTATGCTTTTTCATCGTTGTTTACATAACTTCAGAGAACCGGAATGTTTACAGTAATTGGACTTTTAATGGTGAATATTGTGATAGATATTTCAAATCATTTTTCAAAATTTATGTTGATACATTTATTAATGAATCGGACAAAAATGTTGTTGATGAATGAGAGAGATTTTACATTCAACATTTATTTTTGTATTAATCAAATTAATTATGGTGCTACTTATTTAGATTTGTTGGACTTTTTTCTATGTGGATGTTCTGATATTCAAACATTTCATCATGTGAAAAACAAACTTCCTTCTGTGTCATTCCATTTTACCACTCTCGAAAGAATTCTCGGAATAAAAGAGCATAGATAGAATTTCAGAATTATTTCGACGTTACGTATATTTTATTCTGCTTCTAAAATTTATTTTGATTTTTTAAACTTTATTGAAATTATGTTTCATCGCATTTTGGGTTTCTCCTAAAGTTCCAGTTGCCTTTTACTTTAAAAATATTTCAAGATAAAATGTCTTAAGGTTCTTACTTTTATAACTATAATATGCATTTCTATATATCATATGTTTAAAATATTTTATTTAATAATTTTTGATTCAATATAACTTACATTGGGGGGAAACGAAGCAGCCGCAGCAATTGAATGTGTTAAAGAAGCTTACAAGAGGGCACTAAGAGAAGGTTAAAGAGAGGCCCTGTATTTTCATTTTACATTTTTTATATTTTCGTTTCTTTTGTAAATATTTAATGTTTTTCTTATTTGATCCTTCACTTTAAAATCAAATTATTTTCGTAAATATGCATACATTTCAATAAAAGGGGAAAGAAATTTAATTAATATATTTTAATCATTACACTATTCCTCTAAACTTATGGAGAAGAGATTAAATTTAATACCTCAATAGCTTTTGATTAAAAGTTTTTTTTTAAAAGTAATATTAGAAGTGGTATATCTTTGTGTAATTATAAAGTTAATTATTGTTTCCCATCACATCCACATATTCGGCAAAGTTAACAAATACTAATTAATATGGATATTAAAGATAATTGCCAAAATCATCATTTTTTTTTAAATATATATCTTGGAATATATAAAATTTGAGAGAAAGGGGAGAAAAAACCTTGACTGTATGTTAGATATCTCAGCGATATCACTAAAAATTATCTTAACGACTTTAATTGTATTTAAAAGTGATTATACAAAGTAAAGATACAAATTACCATAAATATAAGATTATTGATTAATAATTAAAACATCGAATTTTTTTCATGCAACATGCATCAGCAAACTTTACTTGGGTTGTAAAAAACTAATTAAGCCTCTAGATTTAACTGATATGTATAAGAATTAGAATATTCTTTTACTTTTTTACGTTCCTGCTTTTATTTGTTGTTCTTTCTTCCAATCTATATTACTAGAAGTTGGAATATAACGGTGTAGATTTGAGTCTAATTATAATGCAGCTGTATTTTCAGCGGAGTGAAAAAGCATAACAGATGTCGCAGGGAAAGGTGTTTTAGAAAACAGGTTTCAAAAACTTTTATCCAGTGGTGCAATGAAAAATGTTGTCATTATATAAAGAGGTCTTTTGTTGGACACATGTAAATTAAAATTATTTAAACATTGCCAAATGAATTAGGTATTAGCATGTGCATTTTATCTAACTCTCTACATTGGTAATATTTAACTATTGCAGAATTATACAATAGTAGAAAATCTGCAGCGTATCATGATAACTGGTAAATCCAGTGAGTATCGAAATACAGTCGGACCTCTATATAACGAAGTCGCTAAATTCAGAAAAAAAGTTCATTATATGGAAAATTCGTTATAAAGAGGTTCATCTTTCAATATACTTTATAAACCACATTAAACAAATTTTAAATTTATAAACACTATATATTAAATGTAATTGTTCACACCTTTTTGTAAATTAATATCTATTTATTTTATATATCTTACTGATCAAAAAAGTAAGAAAGAAAAACTGCAAAGAAAAAGAATTTCGAGGAACACAGTGTATTTTTAACATTTAGAAAAATTTTATATTAAAACTATTGAAAAAATTTTAAGGATATTTTCTAATTTAAAGTATGCAAGAGTAATTTTAAACATACAATATTTTCTAACCAGAAATTGGTGTTTGACTTTTCAAGGACTAGTTAAAGGACACGAGAAAACTTCACTGAGGGTAAAAGATGATATAGAAGAGTTGTTTCTAGTGAACTGGACAATGGGGGTTAAAGGTTGCCCGAATGAAACCACTAGAAAATCTATTGCTCTCGGCGAGTTAGGCACCAAAGTGCAAGATTTATGACCAACATAAAATGCGTTAAAAGAGAGAATAACTTGAAAAGTCCAGAAATACTTTAAAATAGGGAGAGGAAAAAATTGAATCACAAGAGAAAAAGTTCGTTACATAGAATATGCACTTCGCTATTGGGGGGTATTTTAAGAAGAAAATTTTGAAATGTTCTTGGTTCTAGGAAAAAGTTCACTATGAAAAGTATATAGAAAAATTCGCAATATAGAGGTTCGTATTATGGAGGTTCGACTGTATATTGACAGAGATATTCCAAATGAGTCTTGGGTGGAGATCTGATTTTCCCTAGTATTTATCAAGGAAATATAATACTGGCTATCAAATGGAATTCAGGCTCTAGGTCAGTGATTCTCAACCATTGTGTCGCGGCACATTTGTGTGTTGCCAAATTTTTAAGGTGTGCGCTGTCAATTCATTTAAATATTTTTAATTGTACTATTAGAAAAAATTTAAAAAATCGGGAACCGAATCATGTGACCGTTTTATAGAAATAAACTATTTATAAAATTGTTATGGACCATTTGACAACACACTAGAGGAGACAGTTATTCATTACTTATCAAATTTAGATATCAACAAAATTTGATTGGGTTTGTAATCCATTTGTGATAATGGATACATATGTGTATGAATTAACTTTTAATGAAGAGTAATAACTAATTTCGCTCTGCAGTAGTCGAGATTTAATTTCAAAACATTCGGAAGAGTCAATTAAGTTATTTTAGAATAAAATTACAGAGGATTATATTCCATAATAAACAAAAAAATCTTTAAAAATATTGTTACACAGTTTTCTATATCTTATTTGCGTAAATTCAGATTTTCAGCATTAACAAATATAAAAATGAAAAAGATCGAAATTTTTTTTTAAATGTAAATATCGAAATGAATGGAGCATTATCATTTTTATGACCCCAAATATAAATTATCAAACATCAACAAGCTCAAACTTCGCATTAAATCTATTTTTATAATTAATTTGTAATTCATTACTCAATAAACATTTTGTTATTATTGTCGTACATATATTTTATGTATATAACATTGAAAATTACTATCATAAACTATTTTACACAGTGTATTATATATGGATAAGTAAAACTGTTTTAAACTTATTTTATTGTTAGACTGCCGCCAAATTTTGAGATTGTTTGAAATGCACCGCAACAAAAAAAAAAAAGGTTGACAATCACTATTCAATTATTCGAGAATGGTAGACTTTCGACCCTGGACCCCCTTTGAAAAATTCCTGTGTGCGCTACTGACCGGTGATTATTAAAAAAGGATCTTCCCTCTAGATTTGGGTCCATGAGCAAGAGTGTATTCATAACTAAAAAAATGCTGCAGCTCAAGATTATAAAAAGATTCGAAATTCATTCAAATTTTTCGAAGAAAATTCCACAAGTAATCAAGCACTTAAAGCTGCTTACAGGACTAAGGTAGTGTTTATATATATATATATATATATATATATATTATATATATATATATATATAAATATATATACTAAACTTAGACACTATATTAGATTAAATTTACAAATATGTTTGCATACTCTCAATGCGATTTAGCAGAACCTAAATTTGCGACTTATGTTATCATCCAAAATAGGAACTGTGACTGCGGTAGCTGAGTTATCATGATCACGATGAAAACTCGCCATGTAGACAGGCTGATGCACGCTAAATCTATTTTGGCTCAAAGTTCTCTCGTTGGTGTGGCGGGGAAGTTTGAAGAGGGAGGAGAGTGTCCAAGCTCGGATACCGTCCTTGTAACTTGATCAAGGTGCTAATTTGATATCGGGGGTAGTAGCGCCAAGTTGTTTATGTTCGCCAAGATGGGCGATAATATTACAATATGGTTACCTTAATATTTTTATCGTCTGTCGATGTGGTTGCCATGGGAATTACGTATATTAGAAATAACTTTTATTCGTTTTTTCCCGCTGTAACACTATTAATTTCAGACGATTTCTTTAAAAATTTAACCATTTTCAGTGTAATTTTTCTATTGTTTGCGTCTTCTGTTTTAATTCTGTGCTGTTTTCGAATATGGATATTTCTAAAATGAGTGAGCACTAGAATATTTTTTTCTTAAAATAATAAGTGTTGTGCTTTAAATTATCGCTTTAAGGTATCCGACTACTTGCGACAACTTTTTTTTGAAAAAAAGGAGATATGGAGATCTTTTTGTGATTTTTATATTTATTTAGTATATTTTAAGGAAACAATCCTAAAATTGGTAAAAGAAAAAAAATTATTATTATTAAAATGGGAAAAAACTAGTAAAAATGTACGAAAAATTACATAAACGGGGCCCGCTCTGTACAAAGATTTTATGAAAAAATTCTTAATTTTTCAATTTTGATGTGTTACTTTGTTATTCCTGTTTGAAGTGACCTTCACGATAAGAGATATTTTAATTTTTACAAAAACTAGAGCACTTTATCTAAGTCATTATACTAAATTGCTTAAAAAAACATTGACTATATTCACATAAAGAACTGCAAATTTTGAAATAAAACAGTTATTGATAAATCTGAAGATCAAAATACTTTTACTGTTATGCAGAACATAAGCAAAAAATTTCAGCTAATTATTTTCAAAACTTTTTGAGCAATCGTGGTCCCCGTTTGAGTTTTTCGAAAAAAACACATTTCGAGTAAAACGCATTTTAAAGTTTGACATCTTGTGTAAAGTTATGGCATTTGCTTTTACTAAAACGCTTGTAGTTTTTGTTCTACTGGAGGGAAAATAAAGTACTTGGTATTGTTATTAAGTTAATAAAATGCTCTATAAAATAAACTCATTAAAAATTTGCCAATTTTTGAAAAAAATCATGGTTTTAGGGTAGTCGGATACCTTAAATAGTTTACTTTCGTTTTAAGAATGTTTTTTTTTAAGTTCTTTGTTCGATGAAATTCGTTGAAGGATCTTGCAGTGCAAGTCTCATATTGCAAGCTTTCACTACTTTGTAATTGCTATTCTTAATTAATTTTAACATACATTATGTAATTATTTTATTCATAATGAAAGAAAATGCAATTATTACTATGTGTAACAATCATTGAATATTCGTTATTTATAATTGTTTCTTTTAGCATTTATTTATAAATATTATTACATATTTTGTTATTTATAATTATTGTTATTTATTTATAATTATCTTATTTATTTATAACTATTTCTGTTTATTTATAGCTATTCTTATGTTATTTATTTATAATTATGCTATACGAGTTCTCTTATGCATTATTTTTATTTTTCTACAATTCGACGATTATTCTTTTTTATAATTACTATTTAGTTATATTATATGATTATTATTTCTAATAACTGTTATAAAATCGCACTATATGAATATTATATAATTACGATAAAATAATATAAGATTATTATATGATGCTTATAATACTATTATTAGTACATGTTACTTTTTATTACATAATATTATTATTCATTATTTATTGATTGATCTAGGTTATTCTCAATCTCTTCCTATATCTTTTAAAGGAAATACATTTCAATGTATTTCAAAACAATTCTTTAAAATTATTGTGTATCATTAAATTACCGCTAGGCCGCCATATTGGATTTCATTCCAGCAACAAGCAGCACTTGGCGCCATTACCCCGATATCAAACTAGTTCCCTTAATCAACGATCAAATTTACGTGGTCTATCACTCTCAGCCCTTCAGGACATAAGCGCGCATGCGCAAGTGCCCGAAAGAGGATTTCAGTAGCAGCACCCCTCGTGTTCCTTTTGAGTGCGACTTTAATCAAAAATCAAACTAAAATGGCAACTTAGAGAGAAAAACCAAAATATACTTGTTGTGTCGATGTACTGTAAAATCCGGCGTATAACGAGTGCCCCCTTTTTTACGAGGAAATCTGAAATGTTAGCATACAATGCTCTTATGTTTTGAAGTCATTCATTCGAGGTATTATCTGGACTTTTGAAAAAAAGAACTATAACCCTTTTAGTGAACCCTCTTAGAACTTCTAGAACTATAACCCTTATAGTGCATAAGGCATGTCATGCCCTTTAAATAAACTGTACTTCGATTTGTGTAAAAGTAATTTTTTTTATACTCATCACTTATGTTATTTTTGACACCCTGTTATAAGCTTCACTTGTATGTAACGGAATCTTTAAACACAATTTTTACCCACTTTAAAAAGTCAGATTAGTTCGAAATTTTGCTCACTTGTACAGGACCGATGACAATACAATATTTTAATAATTTTGTTCCATTGTCCTGATCAGAATCATCAGGATTAACGATTTCCCATTTTTGGATCCCATCCCGCAACTGGCGACTAATTTCAGATCCCATTTCCAGATTTGGCGACGAAAAGATTAAGTTACAACAGAGTTCGATTAACTATTAAATTGTGTTTGTGTGTGTGGGGGGTTATTAAAGCTATTGTTTTTATACCCGGCGTAAAACGCTCACCCTTAAATTTCGATCTCATTAGAAATGCGTGTTATACGCCGTATTTTACGGTAAACATAAACACACAATCATACAAATTAGTTTATAACAGTTAACAGTTAAGTAATGTGACAAAAAAGACTTCTCGGGCAATTAAGTTGTAAAAGGGTGGGCATTTTTAACCCTTTATCTACCGACGGTTTTTATAAGTATCACTCACTTTAAAATTACATGGAATAACTATTTTTACGAATACTCTGACGATACTTAGCAGAAATATTCTTTTAAATCCACTCTTCCAAGATATAGGGCAGCACGGGTTCTGTGATGAGTGTTTTAGCGAGGAAGGCGAATAGTTTTGTAGTAGAAGTTGCATTTTCAGTGGATTGCGAAGATTGTTATTTTTGCTCCGAAAAAATAGTTAATGACAAAAGGTAAGTGTTTGTATGTTAATAAAAACCTGAGTAAACGATTTGACTATTTATTTTAAGTGAACAGTATGTGTAATGAATTTTACCGTTGAATATCTTTAATTAATTAATTAATTCTAACTAATTAAATTTCCTAAAGTTGAGTATTTTGCTTATGTATACCCCTTTGTTTTCAATGTAGGGATTCAAAAAAATATTGTATGAAAAAAAAAAAAAAACATAATGCGGTAGATAAAGGGTTAATTAATACTAAGTTTTTTTTAAAAGCAATCTTGATTATCTCATACATAACTAAGGGTTAATATATAGCTAATAAAATACTTATTTTTTTTATCCCTTCATTGAAAACACTATCTAAATGAATTAGTTTTAAATTTTCAGCTCAGACAGAAATTTTATACTTTAAAAAAAGACCAAAATTCTTGGGAAATTAATTCTTAACTCTGAATGTATGTTTTGTGTCCAAACGAAGTGCCTTTGTTCCTTCTATTTATCCAAAAGTCAAATGTCATTGTTATTAAATGTTTTCAGCTGTCAAGATACGCGAGTATCAATTACAGTTGTTACATCTTGAACTGTAATTGATTAATTTTTATTATTTTTTGTATGTTATACGAGGAATATAATATCACTAACATTTAGAACATTATACCGTATATTCACTAGATTTAATCATCTTTTATTACCAACATGGCGTCAATTCACAAACAATCTTTGTCTCACGTTTTGTTCCCCTCCCCCTCTTCAAATTCATTCTTCGTTCGTGTTGGTTATTATAATTTTTTTTATCAATTTTGCCTCGAGAGACTTGTAACAGACTATCACGCAATGACTTAAGCAATTGATAATCATCTATCTTCGGACAAGTTCTGGTTGCTAAAAACTGGTCATTCCGCTATTGTTACTGTCTCTGATTTTAGTGTCTGGTTGTTATCTTTATTTATTCGCTTATTAGCGGAATTCCAGACATATTTTTTTCGCCCCGTACGCGTGGCACTTACATCCTCTCAGGGGGATCCCTAGATTTCTTACTGAAACCCCGTAAACACTGAGAAGGTGTTTGTTGCTTGAAAGAGAGAGACAGATGTAAAGCAATTGTTTAAACATTTGATAGAGGGGGTTGGAGTACTATAGTTAATATTTTAGTTAGACATTTGAATAATAATATAAACTATTGTTTAAAAGCAGTGATTCCCAAAGTGATCTATATAGACCCCCAGGGGTCTATGATGACCTTCAAGGGGTCCACGCCAGCGAAAAATAATTTGGGGGTCCATGAGATGTAAATGGGGATCTATAATAGTGGATCTCATTAAACCAAAGGAAGCTTTTAATTTTAAAAGAAAATTCAGTCAAGTGGAAACTAGATTTTATCTGTTTAATAGATTTACTTACTAATTTTAATGAGGTTAATTTGTAGTTGCAAGGCGACAACATATATTTTATTAAAACCAGCACCATGTCAGCAATTTTGGCTTTCAAAAGCCATACCTATTATTCATCACGAATTATGGAATATCGTGAGAAAGTTTTTAATTACTTTTCCTATTGAGAAACTGTTTCAGTGTGGTTGCCAAACACCACAACAACAAAAAAGAAAGGGGGAAATAAGGGCTGGCCACTAGTAACCGAGGAGATTAAGGGTCAAACCTGATAAGATTGACCATAAGTTATTTTATATATTAATTAAATTTTAATTTATTTAACATATTTTTAAAGGTTTAAACACTATACTTCACTACAGTTTCAAATTTAAATCACTTAATGAAAGTAGCTCTATACTAGCTGTCAAAAACACATTCAAGTTGGTAAATTCGAAAAAATTCAATATTAAGTAAGTTGCGGGTCTACTCCAAACTGAAAAACACGGAAAGGGGCCAATGAGACAAAAAAGTTTGGGAACCTCTGGTTCAATGTATTAGAAATTTCCAATGAAATTGCATTTGTGAAAGATGTGTCAATGTGAAGATATATCTTAAGACTCTTTTGAGGCCCAGAGGAATTTTAAGATTTTTTGTGGTCTTGGGCCTCCATGCAAAAGTAGACCTTGCCTAAGATATTTTAAAGTAGACAGTACACAGCATGCATTGTCAGATACTCGTTCAAACGGTAGTTTGAAACTAATAAATGTGCAGAACTCACAATCAAAAATCTAGGCACAAACCGGCTCGACCGATGGCCGCATTTCAACTAAATGAGTTGAATGATTGTTTATGGTATCAGGTCCAGGCCTAGACATAGACAACGGTCACATTCTTACCCAGTAGCGCAGACAAAAATTTTTAAAGGGGGATCCAGGGTCGAAAGTCCACCATTTTGGTATGATGCTCCAATACGCCGCCCAACATATTCTTTTGATTTTATCGATTTTCAGGAACAAAAACAATACAAAGTTAATTATTGAATAAATAATTAGTATTAATTATATATAATAAAATTAATTATTAAAAACAAATACGTGATTAAATTTTACGTAATATACACATAGGATTAAAACCAATCGAAAAAATCTATGGAGGGGTGTCCGGATGTGCGCCACTGGTGTTGCAACTTGTGTCAGTTTGACGTACAGTTTGAAATTCCCTACTTTTCGTAGAATATGTACGGGAATAATATTTGATCATTTAAACGATCCGAATCAAGGATCTTATCTAGACCGAGAACGAAGCGAGATCTATGTCTTTAAGACGTCCCTGGGGAATGCCTCGGTTGCTTGTATAAAGAGGAGTGAGGCAATCTTGGTAACACACAGATACAACTATTACTCTTGTAATTTGTTTCCGTTCTAACAAAGGAAAGAAGCAGTGAATTCTACTCTTTATTACTGCTGATAAAATAAAGGCAACGAGGTGATTTTTTCAGTTCCTACTTTAGCTCACACTCTATATATTTATTTATCTTGAAGTTTTCTATCGTTAATAAAGTACATTTTAACGTGCTCAATTGAGCTGAAATTTTATATATATGATTACTTCGGATGACAATACGGAATTTAATTATAATTGATAAAAATTGATTTAAACTAACTATTCAAAGAATTACAAATACAGCCATGTTGGTATCATTTTTGGCGACTTAGCGACCCTTTTGGCGACTTGTGTCAAAACTTGGTTTTTTTTTTTGTCACATTTTAAAGCGCTCATTTGAGCTGAAAATTATTTTAAAGAATTACAGATACAGCTAAGATGGTTTCATTTTTAGCGACTTGGGTCAAAACTTTAAAAGATTTTTTTTCGCACTTTTTAAAGCATTCAGTTGAACTGAAATTTTATATACACGATTGTTTTGGATGACAATACGGTACTTCAATGATAATGAATAAAAATTAATTACCACTTAATGTTGTGATTCTGTCCTATGTATGTACATATTTACATTAATTGTAACTATTTAATAAAAAGTAGCTCGTGGGTTCTAGTCCTGTGCCATTGAAGGCTCTCCATGAAAAGGGGACTGATGCACTCCATGATGGGGACTGAATTAAATATAATATGGCTCAATATCCTCCCGTTTGCGTGGCGTTGTAGTTTGGAGAGTTATCCTTATCTTCCCTTGCAAAATTATGAGTCCCGTCTACAATAGCTTTCCTGTTATTTTAGAGTGCAACATTAATAAACACTCACTCCTATGAAACCTTTCTTTGAAGTCTTTGTTGAAAAACTGCAGCTTCAAAAAATACTTTGCTCAAGAACTAAATTTATTTTAAACATTTAGCCCTATAGCCACAAATTGAATCTGTACTTTTCCACCTTGTCTTTTTTTCCTTCACTAATTTTTTTTGGGTGGTATCATCAGGGGCTGCTCTAGGGCCGGACAAACCGGACCCCTGACCGGAGCGGCAAATTTTAAAGGCAGCATTTGGATCGAAATTGGAAAATATTTTTTTGTTACAAAAAAAAATTGATATATTTTTTGAAATATTATTGGGTGCGAATTCGGTATTTTATTTAGCGTATCTTATTTCTTTAATTTATACTTATACGTTTAATGTCAGTTTTTTTTTTTTTTTTTTGTATTGAAACTTGAAGGATTCGAGGTGTAAGTATATCTTAAATCATGAAATTTGATATGTTTACACATATTTTTCAATAGTTACTTTCTCTTCGTCCAGGAAAGGGGTCACAACGGACATTCTTTTCACCCTTTCTGTTATCAAAATGGGGACAAAATGGTAATAAGAGTTTTTAGTAGATAGAGAGCCAAAGGAGATGTTTTATTTTGTCTTGAACGTAATTACTTTAAGTTAAAATGATTCCCACCATCTTTTTCGAACAAATTGGCCTGCTGAAACGGGCTATATCTTTTCTCTTACATGCTACTCGTTTGAAATAATAACAGGTATTATGTGCTTTATTTCGAATTTCTTAAGACATGAAATAAATGTCTATGAGTGTATAGATATTGTTAAGCTGCTTTTTTATTCGGAAGAATTATTCGTTTTATAGATGTGTATCGAAGTGGACAATTTATCTTTTTTTTTAATTATAATTTTTTGCTTTGGCGAGAGAGGCGGCAAAACTGTTAGAGCCGGCACTGGCACCATCAATAAATTCTAAAAACTTTAAAGACAATATTGTAGAATGATAAAAGTCTTCACGTGTGTTACAGAATGATAAAAAAAAATTCATGTACATGCATCATAAAAGCCTATTGAAAAAAATCTTTTTCGAGATTCGAAGAATCATAAAATTAATTCTAAGTTTTCAAATTTTTATGTGCGTTAGATTGGCTTTGTGGTAGAAATTTGGTGCCACTATTTCATTGACAAAAATGTAAATTTTAATTTGTCAAATTCTGCATTCATGCCCAATATTGTAAGGGAATTCCATGCATATAAAACAATTAATATATTTTAAATAAAGCGACACTAAAAAACCTTGATAAACAATATGCCGTTTAAATTATTTTGAGGTAAATACTGCAATTATATTTGTCATTGAGCTTAAAATAACTCCAACAAAAATATCCAACAACATATATAAATATTGAAACTGCATTAATTTAGCATTTACTAGCTTTCCATACCAAGATAAAAAATTTTAAAGGTTCATAAAACACAATACTGCAATAACGAAAAGGTTAAAAAAGATAAATTTTTCAATGTTTTCAGAAGTATGATATATATCAAGTATATATTCTTAAAGTATTAAGTAGACTGGTTATGAAAATATAGAGAATACGATAAAGCCTTTCACTCTCTATTTTTACTATTATTTATCAATAAAGTTGACTCACTATAATGAAATTATCCTTTCAAAATGAGAGACTTGTGATAAGCGCATTTATTTAACCATTACTTCTTCCCAAGTCCACGTTTTCTTTTAAGTAAACAAACTTTCCTCCGCCAGTCACATAAGTATCTTTAGTAGTTCAGAGCTAATGCCGCCATCATTGCGTCTTGTGTTGATAACAAATTCACAGCAATCTCCAAAACATTTACATCTCTCTCAGATTCAGAACTTGTTGAGGGTGATGTGGGACCAAGCGACATGCTCATAGAACAAAGAATGCCGACATCTTGATAAGCCCGATTGCCACAACACCCACACGCAAACAAAGGAATGTCCACCAATCGGCAAAGAGCCCTTGTCGTCGCCTTGTGAAATTTCATGTTATCGTTTGGTGTCTCTTACCTTCCACCCACCCTTTCGTTTACCACGGCCAGCTGTATCAATAATCTTCTATTCTTTTTTTCACTTATTTTTTTATTGTTTAAGTGTATCCGATAGGCCAGACGCTTTTATAGATCTCTTTGTTGTTGTCGGAACGCGTCGTGTTTTGGTTTTGTCGCGTGTGATTTGTTTGGTAAGAAGGTTGCGAATCTAGGAAAGATAACACCTATAAATATCGGAGAACGTAAACTTGTTTTTATGGACTTGACTAGTGACTGGAAAGGGTCTGCACATCCCTTTATCTACCTCATTATGATTTACTGCAGTTTTTTTCATGCAATATTTTTTTGGAATACTGCATTGAAAATTAAGGGATATACATAAACAAAATGCGCAACTTTGGGGAATTTAATCCGTAAGAGCTAATTAATTAATTAAAGATATTCAACTGTAAAATTAATTATATACACTGTTCACTTAAAATAAGTAATCAAAACGTTTTCTAAGGTATTCATTAACATACAAAAAAAAATAAGAAGACACTTATCTTTTGACATTAACTGTTTTTTCGGAACAAAAATGACAATCTTCGCATACCTATGAAAATGCCGTAAGCTGAAAACGCAACTTCTGCTAAAAAAAACTTCGCTTTCGCCGCTAAAATGCTCATCGTAAAACCCGTGCTGCCATATATCTTGAAAGAATGGATTTAAAAGAACATTCCTGCTAAGTATCGTCAGAATATTCGAAATGTAATATTCTTATGTAATAATTCTTATGTAATTTTAAAGTGCGTGGTACTTATAAGTACCGTCGGCAAATAAAGGGATAACTCACATGGATGGAAAGGATTAAGTGAAGAATACAATTGGAATAAATAACTTATAATTTAAATATTTAAATGTAATTAGGTTTAGTGTTAATATTGTTCTCAAAATTCTTGTAATATGAATAACTGTTACAAACAAAATTATAGAAACTTATAATAGACAAGTTTCAGCGCATTACCATAAAAATGAGTTCTTAAAACACATAGTTGAAAGTTCTATAGATGATAGAAATTTTTTTTTCGAACTAATTACATTATTGGCTATATTCTACAACAGTGTTTCTCAACCACGTTCCACAAAAATATTTGCTGGTTTGTGGACCAGCGCCAGGCCACAAACACTATTTGCTAGTCTTTCGCATGGAGGGTATTATTTACAATGTAGAAAGTAATGGTTGTAAATAAACTTGTCAAAAATAAATAATAAATAATAAACGCTGGGAGTTTTTCACACAATTTTGTATCTGTAAAGAAAATAGACCACTAATTCAAAGTAATAACCTTACCGATCCGAAATAAAACACTAAAATAGTTTACTGGTCCTTAGAGTTAACTGGGTTTTGAAATACTGTTTTAGAGAATTAGTGAATATTCATTAGAGTGTTTTAGAATACACATAAAATCAAATAATGCTTAGTTCATTTTAAAAATGACATATTTATATGAATCTCAATAAAGTATGTTAATGCATTGATTTATTGTTAACACAAAAGAGTATGATTATAAAATATTTTAAAACAAGAAATTATGTATAGTATAATATACAGATTTTTATGATTAAGATCTTGTATTTATATAACCCTCTTTCAAATAAAAGTTATACGTGTCCAGTCGTTTTATATCTGTATAACCCTCATAACAAGATTATAGTATTTACGATTGTTATTCCATAATTAGTTCAGGTGCAATACAGAGTATAGACAGCATTTGGCTTTCTTATGAAATGTCGATATTATTAATCTAATTTATAGGATTAAAGTTTGTCAATCATTGTTATATGTCAGTAGCGCACACAGAAATTTTTCAAGGGGGGGGGGGTCCTTGGCCGAAAGTTCACCATTCTTGTATCATGCTCCTTTTGATTTTGTCGATTTTCGGGAACAAAACACAGTAAAAACCTAATTATTGAATAAATAATTAGCATTAATTAATAAAATTAATCATTAATAACAAATACTTAATTAAATTTTACGTACTATATACTTAGAATTATAATCAATCTGAAAAAATCAAGGGCTTTCGGGGGGTCCGGACCTCTAGCCCCCCTGTGTGCGCCACTGTTATATGTAGTCATAATATTGCTTTCTGCTGTTATCTATCGTCAAGAACATTTTTTTTTTCAGAGAAAGCACTTTTAGTTCCTTAATTGTTTGTTCCTGCATTGTGTGACTTTTACAGCCATAAAAAGAAGTTGATTTCCTTAAAATCAAAAGAATAATATTTTTGTTTCAGGAACCAAGGAAAGTCATTCTTGTTTTACCTTTCTTAAAACAAAGTTCCACAAATACGTACGCAAAGTCTGTTTAATACAAAGTTAATTATTATTTTAAGAAATTTAAATACAGTAATATCCCTCGATTTACGCGAATTCAGAGTTAACGCGATTTTGAAATCTCGTAGATCTCTCTTCCCCCACCATCATTAAAACTCATACGGAATCATTGCAGAGCCTAATAAAATTGTTAATTTGATTGAAGAAGTTATCGATCTTGCCAGTCAAATATATTCAGAAATGAATTGTGATGACGTTCAAGAACTGTTGGATTCTTATAATCAGGAGCTGATAATGGATGAACTCATAGAAATGCATGAGTAAGAGGAAGACATTCACAAGGACTTGAGTCTGTAGACCCAGTTCAATCAGAAGATAGAATAGCGGTTGGTGATTTGACTCTGACATCAGTTTAAACTAAGAACTACAAATTTTAGAAGATCCAAAAAATAGCGTGTTTTCTCAACAAAACAAGGAATAAAAAAATTATTAGTTGCTACGAGGAAATTTTGCGGGAGAAAAAAAATCTATTAGCTGACAGACAGACAGAGAGAGAGAGAGAGAATACTTGTGTCAGAATTTATGACCCTTTCTATATTAAAATAACTTTGGTTTGCGATTTTGTATTAGTGTTATTGAAGATTTTATTTTAAACAATTTTTTTAAAAACTATTATTTTCTTCCGTATCCAGCCCCAACTAAGAGCAATTTATATGTATTTATATGCGAAATTGTACTCCGACTTACACGAATTCGACTTAAGCGGTTATCACTCAGTTACAACTATGGCGTAGCTTCGGGGTATTACGGTATTGTTTTGGAAGTGTGTTTAATGTATTTGTGCAGGTAATTTTCATCCGCTCTTTTAGATATTTTCTTATAAAAAAGTACTGGTTCGAAAATATATTTTTTTTTCTCATTTCAAGCTCCACCTATTGATGAATAATAATTCTGTCACAGTCACACAAACATCTTTCCACCATGAATGGATTGCTGTGTTCCAAAATAATCAGACGTTTTGGCGCATATTCAAGTGAAATGAAGAGGGAGAAAAAAATATGCTTGTGAGCAAATCCAGGTGAAGGCTCAAAATAAACGCGTTCTTCCATTCATAAGCGTTCTTCTAACATTAAGTGAATGGCAGAGTACACTTTTTCCATAAACACATTTTTTCCCCTCTGTTCATATTGTTTGATTTTTTTTCTTAACTGGGGGTCTTTTAATACCTGAGATCTTTTAAGTTTACCTTTTTTATCTGAGATTTCCTAGTGTATTTGATTTTATTTGTGTATCGTGCCGTTCGGGATAGATGAATGAAGCTTTTCCAAAAGATTCTGGAATTTCATGTGCAATTTTTTTTTTTATATCTATCGTTTATACATTCTTTGTCAATGAATCGCTAATAATTTGAATGTTTATTTGATGTAATCAAAATTTAGCTATCCGCCATGTTTGTACTTTTGAATTTTAAAAATTTTATTCATAAAAATGTTTTGAATTAAATTATACATTTTTAACTCGTCTCTCTATCCTTATAATTCGTGACCTCGTAATAATTTATAATTGTAAATATACTGTATAAAAATTTCTGAGCACTGTTCAACTGATGTAACAAATAGAAATAGCTATTTCTTTGTATTTGTTAATAGCGGTATGCTTCTAAAAACTACCATGTTGCTATCATTCTTAATCATTTTACTGTTAAAACGTAATTTTTTATAATAACTAATCTCAAGAAAAATAGATAGTCAAATGGATGGTTAGGCGTTAGTTCCATTCAGTGACGCACACAAGTGGGGTGAGGGGTCCACTGGTATGAAACCCCCCTCACCAGTAGCGCACACCGAAATTTTTCAAGGGGGGGTCCGGGATCGAAAGTTCACCATTCTTGTATCATGCTCCTTTTGATTTTGTCGATTTTCGGGAACAAAACATAGTAAAAAACTAATTATTGAATAATAATTATCATTAATAATTAATTATTATTAACAAATACCTAATTAAATTTTACGTACTACTTACTTAGAATTATAATCAATCTATATATAAAAAGAAATCAAGGGCTTTTGGGGGGTCCGGACCCCCTTGTGTGCGCCACTGCCCCTCACCCTTGGTTCTTTTTCCCGATTGATTATAATCCAATGTATATAGTACGTAAAATTTGATTCAACATTCGTTATTAAAAATTTACTTTATTAATTAATGCTAATTATTTATCCAATACTGTATTTTTTATTGTTTTCTGTTTCTGACTATCGACAAAATCAAAAGTATGTTTGGCGGCGTATTAAGGTATGATACGAGAATGGTGGACTTTCGACTCTTGACTCTTGTTTCCCTTGAACATTTCCTGTGTGCGTTACAGATTCAATTATATAATATAAATTGTACGTCTCTTTTTCACTTTTTTATTTCAATCTAATGCTTAGTTTTAAGCTGTCTCGCAATATCTCCCCTCCCATTATTATAAAGCTGTTCACATTGATTTGTCACTTTTCATAATTAAATGGCAGACACAAAACAAAAGCGAACAAAAAGTCCAATTATGTGAAAACGTATTTCTCACGGAAAACTCTGTTCACAAATGCATACTCATTAGGGATTGCAATATCGGACCCACAGTTCGATACCGATATTCGGTATTTTTTAGATATTGATACCGGTTTTAATACCGGTAATAGAAATTTTAGAAAAAGAAAGAAATCATAGGTGTGTGTGTTTCTTTGTTTTATTTTCCAGTTTTATTAGAGAATGTAAGTATCGCAAAAAATAATTTGTATCTTATAAATTATAACAGCATATAAAGAATCACAAAAAAGTAAAGGAACATAATCATTTAAATCACAAAAATGTGTAAATATCACTATTCAATCTGGAGTACTATTGCAAATATTTGAAATGGTACCCCATTATTATTTATAAGTATTTAAACCTGTGAGAATACCGGTATTAAAAAAAATTGTACAAATGGCTCAAAATACTGGCATTTGGTATACCGGTATTACAATCCCTAATACTCACTCCATTTTGGAAAAGTTAAAAAAAGATTAGTTTAACTATTTGGCATCCTTTTCTTTAAGAATCTTCATCCAATCTTGGATATCAATATTTTAGTATAGTTATTTATGACTCATTGGCTAATAGGAAGATAAATGTAAATAATTATAATTAAATTTCACATTTCATGACTAGAGAACAGCGTAAGTTGTTTTACATTGTATAAGTAATACAAGCAGGTACTAAACGAGTAGACGTGGTAACCCTGGAAATCAAGGAAATTACAAACTATTGTTTTGTAAAATAAAGTTATCTTTTTTAGAAATATATATATATAGGTGTTTTTTTTATATACAAATAAGTGGCATTATTTTAAATATTTATATATGACTGCCACGGCTATCGGATGTAGTCCAATCTGTCCAATTTTGATGACGCACATTTGTGGGGTACGGACCCGAATGTTGTCTCCAAATGGTCAAACGTTTGTCGCCGCGGTAGCCGAGTGGTAGCCCCATAGGTAGCGGTGTTAAACCGTCTTGCTTTGTCACGGGGGTTAGGCGGTCACCAAACGTGTCTTTCAATAAATTGACCCGCCGTGTGACATGTTGGCAGCGATGCACGTTAAATTGTTCAATTCAGGAATGAAAAGTTAGTAAACTATACCGATCACCATTGTGTAACGTTGTGGTCATCGTTTTTGAAGAAGTATTCCACCAGCCCATAAAGCGGGGTTTTTCCATGTAACGGTGTTTCGACATATACTTGTGGTGTCGTCCAAACGTTTGTTGGCCATGGTCATCGCTAATCAAAATTCGCTTATGAAAATCCGTCGCCAAAAGCCCTCGTATTTAAAATGTGCCACAAGATTATCTTTGAATAAAAAAAACAGTCGAATAACGACGTTAATATTCAATCAATCAATCAACCGGACCCCTCCCCAAAGCCCTTGATTTTTTTCCAATTTATTATAATTCTAAGTATATAGTACGTAAAATTTAATTAAGTATTTGTTATTAATGATTAATTTTACTAATTAATGCTAATTATTTATTCAATAAATTAGATTTGCTGTGTTTTGTTCCCGAAAATCGACAAAATCAAAAGGAGCATGATACAAGAATGGTGAACTTTCGAACCCGGACCCCCCCTTGAAAAATTCCTGTGTGTGCTACTGAATAAAATATGTTGATCTTAAAATGAGAATAAATATGATATAATATAAATAATAAAGTTTATTACGAATAAAATCTATGTTGATTTTCTTAGAAAAACAAATGACCAGTTTACGTAGAGTGCGATTTTGCTTGCTATAAAAATTGCAATTTCTTTAATTCATCGAAAATTTGAGAAAATTGTGAATATAGTGTAAATGGTTAATTCCGAATAATCAATCCAAACTGCTCAGAAGGTCCTAAATGTTACAAATTTTAGCTTTCCATAGCACACAGCTCTGCCCCCTGAAGGCTCCCCATGTATTGAGCAATCGTTAATCGCCCCTCCACTGACCCATAACACGTCGAGGTCACGGCTGTCCACTCAACAAGTGTCGTTGCGCGGCACCTTGCGCCTCGCACGCGGCCGCACTCATCAAACGGCCGCCGGTGCCTAATGGGCAGTTAATGAAGTCACGCTTCGTTCTAGCCCCACACTGCAGCTGTTGCATTAGCACCGCTCACTTGAAGGCGGCCCATCATGGGATAAGACAAGGCGAATTTGCTGCTCAGGCTTAATTTGGGAGCGTTGGAGAAGACATAAATGTGTTTTGGCTTTTTTTATATACGTATGTGTCGTTACTCTTAAGAACTTTTGATTGGAAAATGTTTATTTTCTTTTGAAAAAAAAATCATTTATATTAATGAAAATATTGCCTGGAAATGTCAATTATGTAACTGAAAATCTATTTGTATTGTACCAAAAAACTGGAAGCTTTTTAAATAAATGACATATTAAAATTACATTTTAATTTTTTTTTATATTGATATTAGCATGTTTTCACATTGTTTCATTTTTGTTTAAGTATATCAGCTTTTTAATGTTTGAAATACAATCCACACTTCGTCTTCTGTACTTCTACTGCCAAATGCTTTTAAAACCTTATATCTCTGTACTTTTCTTTTTATTTTGACATGAATTTTAATGAATCTAAGTTTTAAAGACTAACTTTGATAAAGAGATATATGCATTACAACCCCACGAGCTGATACTAAAAGTGGAGTATATTTTTGTCTGGAAAAGTGTTTTGAGTTTGGGTTATGTTTCTTACATAAAGCTAAGACATCTTAAAAACGAGAAGGTATTTTGAAAAAGGGATTAATAATTGATACATTAGCTAGTTTTTTTTAATGGATTTATTTTAATACTAAATGAATATTATAGAACTATAGTCTGTTAAAGCATCATCGCGTTTCAAAATTTAATTTTCTCGTTCTAAATATTTAAAACTACAATTTTAATTGATGCTTAAGGCTCTTCTTAAATATACTAATTAGAAGAGGCTATTAAAGTGAGACTGTATCATTATTTGTCATACTTAAGCTTTTGAATATTTCCGGACGCTAGCCATTCTGTTATTTAACTATACAAAATGATACTTTACAAAAAAAAAAAAAAAAAGGTAATGCAGAATATTCATGTCTTTTCATTGTTGAAGTCAAACTATTTCGTAACAAATAATCATTAATTTAAAAAATTAGAAAAAAATTACACCTACAAAATTACACAACAATTTTGCATTTAAATAAGCGGGAAAAAAATACAAATTTATAACAGTGATGGCTCGATATCAAGTCTGTAATGTCCTGGTTTTTTCTCCCTATGTAAAGTATAAATTAATCCTTTTTCAATCAATTCTCATTGAACTTTTGAAGCCATCTTTAAAATTTTGTTACCCCTCAGGGGGCTCACCTTCTTTAGGTGAGTACTGGTGTCACAATCCCGAGGTACCCTAGTGATCTTTTCCTTTTCCCAAGGGGTTTGCTATCTTTGGTAAACGCGGGTGTCACAACCCCCGGGTACCCTAGTGATCCTTCTCTATTTTCGACCCTCCTTCTTGTCATTCAATTTATCCTTTCTTTCCTTCCCCGTCTAGATCACAGATTATATTAACGAATGTGTGGCACAGTACAGCCAAACTTGGCTCTTGCGCCAAAAAAAATCAACACTCACTCACTCACTTTAAAATTTTGTTCCCTCAATAAAGTATTAATTTATCACCAGAATTGTAAAAAGGAACTGTAACACAATATACAGTATTACAGTTTTAAGAATTTTACTGTGTTTACATATATCTACTGATATAAAATGAATCTCACTTAAATTATCATTTTTAGTAATTATTTATCAATCATACTTTTCGACAATATTATTTCCTCACTAAATTTGAGTTATAAATTCATAATTTCTTAACTGAAAAATCAGCAAAAAGTTATTGTATTGTGTATTTATTAGTTAATTTGTTCAAACAATTACATAAAAGTATCTTTACAATTGCATTTTAGCCATTTTTATCACACAATTCAATAAACTGAAAGTCTGCCACTTCTTTAAGGCTGTTTTCGCCATATGCACGAGAGCGATAAGCACATTTTCAGGCAGAAAAAATGCTGCAATTGTTATAAAAGTTTGTGACATTGTAACTCATGCATTTGTTTATAATATAGTGTTTTTAAAATTTCAAAATATTTCATAAATAATTAGTTTTTCTTTATAACATGTCAAGGGAAAGCTAATTTAGCATTACGGTATAGGAGAAAAAATGCAAAACACATTTTATAAAAGAAAAAAAATGTGTCAATTAGGATAAAAATGAGTAGTGTGATAAAATAAATTAATCTCTGCAGATTAGTGAAGCTAGAATATAATAATGTTTGAGAGAGAGTACTTTTATATATGAAAGAATATTCAAAATTTGGTCCCTATTCTTTAAAATTAGCCGGACAGCGCCCTAACTCATAAGACGTAGTTTTAGCTATAAAAATATACGATATATATATATTATTCATTTGATTCTATTCGTAGTTTTTTGAGCCTAATATGTTCCAAACCTCCTTTTTAGTGTTTACCACACTTCAGATGTTTGAAGCGGCCTGTGTGCCATAATCTTAATACAATCTAGATATATCTGTATGAATTAGGATATGACATCACGAGCAGAGAATAAGTTGATGCTTTTTGCCTCATAAAAGGATCTGCACCTGCTGATTTTACTACTTTTTGGTAAAAGAAAAGCTCTCAATTCGCTTAATCTCTCCAAAGTCCTGCCTGGCCGAAGAGGAAACCGTCTCATTCATTGCCAGTTTTTGAATGAGGATGTTTTCTTTGCGTCTGATTCAATTTTTTAGACCAGCCGGTTTAAGAAGAGATCTTTCTGAATACAGTCATGAAAAGAGTTTAGCTAAATCATCGATGAATTGATGCAACTATAGAGCATTGACTATTAAGCTCCGTAATGTTGGACTTTTTTTTTTTTTTGCGAGGATTGACCAGGAGAGCTGTGTAACTGTTTCTGCAGTCATTGTCAACAAATAAAACTGTTTCGCTTAAGATTTAATTCTTTTTAAGAATAATATTTGCCAGAAAGTTGAAACAAAAATTTATTATTAAAAAATACACTTAATAAATATACTTTTTAAAGTAATTTGCACAGGGTCTCATTTTTTTCCTTCTGTCATAGCTTTTAAACAATTTTTTTATGAGGGAGGGGAGGAACCATGCTAGAGGGAGTGACTTTAAGGTTTGACATTGCTTACTTTTTTACTCTGTTTGAGTTATATTATACGTGAATTTTCTTTTTTTTTTTTATAATTATATTCCACATCCTATTGTAGAATATTTTAATTGACGGAAAATGAGGGATACAAGTATATTCCGTAATATATTTTTTCATCAAAATTTGGATTTTTTTAATTTTATTTAAAAGATGTCTAGTATAAATACTTGAAATTAAATTTTCATTTATTAAAGAATATATATGTGTGTGTGAGTAATGTTCGGGATCTTGATAATTCAAAGAAATAAGCTGATTAGAATAAAATTACTGTTTAATGAAACATTAGATTATTTACAGTTAAAACTTTACGAGTTATTTCGCGGAGCATACTCTCAATTGTCGCTAAGCCTATTGGCCTCCCCATTGACCGAAAAACGTGGCTTCTCGCCTGTGAAACTGGAGTCTCTTCTCTCGCGCCTGTCTCGTTCCGCGTCGCAATCGTTTTTTCCCCTAAAACCCGTCATTCCGGGGGGGATACATATATTCGCTGGTAGCGCCATCTATTAGTGAGGTTGTAACCTCTCCACTGATCGGAGAATATATTTAATTCTCTAATACTTTAAATCCTACATATATATATAATGTATATATTTTACCATAGCACTTAAAAACTAAATTTCATGCAAATTTGTTTGTTTTGAGGAAGGTAATTTTTACTTTAAAATCCCGAGGTAAAAAAAAACCCCGGTTAAATTAATTTATTTAGTAACAGACTCGTAACTGATGTGATAGCAGACTCGAATATCATATTTTCAAAGGAAGTTGAGTAATGAGCTGGATGTGAGTGAGTGAATATTAACGGCGCACTGTCCAGTTACTTGAGAGCTTTTGGCGACGGACCTCGTAATTTTGAACGATGGTCAAGTGACGAGCACGACACCCCCTCTCCTTGGTTCCACACCAAACCAACGGGTGGACGTTCGAGCCTCGACATGTTTAACGTACATCGGCCCGTTCTGCACGGCGGGTCTTCAACGGTACCAGGCCGGAACTCAGGACACGCCGGGCACGAATCCTTTACCTTGACCGCTAGGCTATTGTGGCCACGAAACTGAAACAATTATGTAAAATAAATGTATACGGGTTCAAAAACTCATGTCGGAATGCCAATTCAGATGTTGGCATCGTTGGTTGACAATCTTAAAATTATAAAGGGTACTTGCTTGAACTCACTTTCATCAAGGCAGCAAGCACTAAGAAGCAGGAAATATTTAACAAGAAAACCTAGAGAACAGGACTCCGGAAACAGTTATTTTGCTGTTTAATTGTTTATTAACAACCCGAAGTCTATTGACGATGAACTTAGCAATTTTGAGTGATGATGTGATCAGGGACATCTTAAGACTCTTTGAGGCCCTGGCCCCATCCCCATTTTTGGAGGCCTTGGGCCCCTATGTAATAGTGTGCCCTATCTGAAATCTTTAAAATTAGACAGTATATAGTATCCATTGTCAAATGCTCGTTCGGACTGTAATTTGAAACGAGTAAATGTGCCCGACTCACAATCTCAAAACCTAGGCACAAACCAGTTTGACCGATAACCGCCTTTCAAGTAAATGAGTTGCGGGATTGTTTATGGTATTAGGCCTAGACCTTTACATGGACAACGGTCATCCCATAATAATAATACAGTCTTATCACTTTTGCCAGTTGACATGCAGTTTTGAAATTCCCTGTTTATCGAAGAATAAGAACGGGAATAATATTTGGCCAGTAAAATTATCCGGATCATGATCTTACTAAGACAGAGTCGAAAACGAAACTAGGCCCTCATCGAGGTCTAGACACTGGGCCCAGGCTTGGTTGGCCTATGCCTTAAGGTATTCGACTGAAAAAAAATGGAGATATGGAGATTTTTTTGTGGTTTTTAGATTTATTTAGTAGATTTTTTTTTTTAAAAAAAAAAGGCTACAATTATAAAAAGAGAAAATAAATTATTTCTACTAAAATGGGGAAAAAATGGATACAAATTGACAAAAAATTACATAAACGGGTCCCGTTCTGTACGAATAGTAAATGAACAAATTGTCAACTTTTCTCAATTTTGATGTATTACTTTGACATTATGTACTTTTTGAAATGACCTTCAGGATGAGAGGTATTTTGATTTTTACAAAAACAAGAGCTCTTTATCTTAGTTGTTGTATGAAATTCCTTAAAAATACAGTGATTATATTCACATAAAGAACTGTAAATTTTGTAATAAAATAGTGATTGATAAGTCAGAAGGTTAAAACACTTCTGCTGTTATACAGAACATATACAAAAAATTTCAGCAAATTATTTTAAAAACTTTTTGAACAATAGCTGTCCCCGCTTGAGTTTTTCGAGAGAAAAACACATTTCGAGTAAAACGCACTCTTTAAAGTTTGACATGTTATGTAAAGTTATGGCATCCGCTTTTGCTAAAACACTTGTAGTTTTTGTTCTAGTGAATGTAAAATAAAAAACTAGGTACTTTTATAAAGCGAATAAGATGGTGTATAAAATAAAATCATAAAAAATTATTTTTTTAAAAAAAATTATGGTTTTAGGGTAATTGGATACCTTAAGTCCCTGGATGTGATGAGGACGATACGTAAGTTGAACAAAAACACGAAGAGTTTGAGCTTCGACAGATTTAAAGCGCATTGGGCCCTTCTATTCGGTAGTTAATTACTTTGTTAAAAGATTGATTCGACTGCTGATAAAACTATAAGTTCTTTCCCCCCCCCCTTCTTAAAATATGGTGGTTGAAATCTCTGAATGATTCACCGCGTAATTTCTTGCAAATATTTTACTATTCACAGAATCACAAAAAAGCGGCACAATTAAAAAGCTTAGAATTGAGAAGCACCAGTGGTTACAAAGGCGCCAATAGTATGATGAATTCGAAAATGATAGGGTACGGAACACCTTTAGGTGGAATCTCATGTTGAGATCGGTTTCGAAGACCATTAATTTTCTAGGAAAATGTGTTTCATTGTAGTAACAGTGTAGTAGTGTTTTTAAAATTGATTCCAAGAAAATATTTATTGCTTGATGAGAACTGCTTTAGGAATTGTGAGAGAAATCGCTTTTAAAAACTTGAAACTTTTATCTGACTCATTGTTTTTTCTCTTCGTGAATAGCTTACGTAAAAAAGTCCATGCTTATTCCCCGCATTTAAAATTATATGGTAATATAATATGTGCCTTTCATTTCCTTTTGAATTTAGTGAAGGTTATGTAAATATAAATAAAAATAATTCGTGAGAAATGGCTTTCAATCCAACATAAATTTTTTTTTTAAGAAATAGGTTGAATTTTTGAGTTGATATGTGCTTGATTTATATCCCATGCGCTAAAAGTCTCTCTCTCTCTCATTTAAAAATTTTTTTAAAAAAATTCTACGTAAAATTTTACAGCTTTAACTATTATGTTATGTTATTGATTATATTTATATTGATTGTGTGTGAAATTGATTAAACGTTAACTTGCAAATATAAATCTCAACAATGGCATTAATATACATAAAGCTTTAATTTGAAAAGTAGTCGGGTATGACAATTTTCTGATTGCAAAAACAATAGCCCCTTTGTAGTTAATGAAACAATTGCCACATTGATGTCTTTTGGCATTTCAGATATGTCTTCATAATATTTAGTTTCAGGGAAAATAAATTTTCATTCTACTGACAATGTGATTATATAAGACATTTAAATGGTTCATTTAATCTAATTAATTCTCGT
The DNA here is from genome assembly GCA_019973935.1 of Trichonephila clavipes. Lineage (NCBI taxonomy): Eukaryota > Metazoa > Arthropoda > Arachnida > Araneae > Nephilidae > Trichonephila > Trichonephila clavipes. The sequence continues at coordinate 134,523 of BMAU01016849.1, forward strand.
TAAAAAAATAGAAATAAATTATAGCTTGTAATAATGATTTAAATATTTATTGATGTTTAGTAAAAAAATATATATATTATTATAACGGTGGATTCCAAACGAATTTGTGCTATATTTATATAACTTATCCCAGAAAATATTATTTTTACGTTCATAAAATCTTTAAAAATCTTACGAATTCAGAATTTTAAAAAAATAAGTCTTTTTATTTTTTTGACACTGGTAAATTATTTGAATTGCGACTTAAAATACACCATAGGAAATGTTCGCATTTTTAAAATTTAAAATACATAATAATTAATAGCTCATTTTATTGTTACATAATCATGGAAAGAAGAAAAAAATAGATGCCAGGGAACTCTAAATTTAAAATACAGCATTCTTGATATGAAGAAAGACGAAATGGCCCAATTAATCAATCCGGAAACGTCGAAAAGTAACCGTTTACAACAGGTGCCCAGCGGATGGTGAAAACCCAGCAAAAATTACTTTAATTGTCATCGGGAGGACTGCCTAAAAGAATAACAAAGAAAAGAAAAGAGAAAAAGAACAAACCGCGAACCACCTTTTATCGACCTTAGATGACATAAGAAAAAGTAAACAGAAGACGCCATAGTTAACCTTTTCCGAATACCCTATTTTGATTTCCTCTTTCTGATGTTATTTATCATACCGGAGGGTCGTAGTGTGCCCTGAGTAATAAAGAAAAGAAAGCCAGCAGCAAAAAAGGTGTTCGACAGGGGCAAGAAAAGAATTTAACGTGCGTGCCATGCGCGTGGCAGGTCGTGTGGCGGGTTTTGTAGTCAAACAGCTTACTTGATGTTTGCCTCGGGCTGGCATGCTTTAATAGTCAACTGCTTCAGTTCCTGCAGAAGGTTCTTAGATTAGAAGATAATTATACGTCCCATCCAAAAAAATCGAATTATATGTTCGATTTATTGCTCAAGTAAATATGCTGAAGTTTAAGCATCGTCAATTGGGACTTTTTTTCCTTCTGTCTCGTCAAATTATAATGGTTAGCATATTCACTGTCTCATGTATGTGTCTTTTTTTTGTACAAATAGAGATCTATGATTAAATTATATTATGAAAGCAATTTAATACTTAAAAAAATCCCTTCCTAATTGCGCGTGCAATTAAGCTAACTCACTTACGGGCTTCGTGTTTTTATACAATAAAAATGTTTAATTACATTTAAAAGTTTATTGTATCAAATGCGATGTTGATATTTAATTAAAATCTGAATATTATTTTTACGGAAGTTTTTGGTCATCGTAGATTGTTTAGCTCTCGTAAACGATTCAACTATTAAATAGCAGAGCTAAATGATGGCAGAGAGAGAGAGAGAGCGAATTTAATTATTTTTTACAATATTAACATATAATTCTTGATTCTCATTAAAATTAATGCGTATTTTAATGATAAAAAGAATTTTTATATCGTGGGGAATCAAAAAATTTTATGAATATATATTAAAGCACTAATTTTTTTTTGTTAAATTCTACATTCAACAGAGCACACACATTATGAAATTATAAAAAGATGGCATATGCCTATATAGTTATAATCGTTACAGTTATTAAAACTCCGTAAAATGTACTCATTAATTAAATATAGAACAAGATGGGAGAAAAACACTCTCTAGCAGATAATCCCTTTAACATTAAATTTTCTAAGCCATAGAAAGAATGAAAAATATTATCTCTGTATGAAAAGAATAGTGTAACTCTGTAACAAGTAACACAATCTAGATTCACCTTTTACTTATAGGTTTTTCTTTTCTTTTTACTTTTATCTAGGTTAAATATTAGTTAAATTTGATAAGGATAAAATATTTCTACTCTGTTGGAGGTAGTGACTGATAAGGCTTTATTTTAAAATATTTCGTATTTTGTAAAGATATCTTTAAAATATTTCTCTGAAACATTTTATATATCTCCTATCTTCTCTTCACATTTTTAAATAAAATGCTGTTTCTTTCTCTTTTTTTAACTATAACTGTTCATATACTGCTATCGAGCTGATCTATTGCTTTTTGGTGCTTCGTTTCCATAAAAGAAAATAGTTTTCAGTTGAGTCTTAAATTTATGCGAAATATGAGTTTTCTTCTTTTTTTCTAGTTAGATCTTTATCAAGAATATGAATTCAGGCAATTATTTATGCAGGACATATTTTCTTTTCATTCATTTTTTATTTATAGTTTAATTTTTACCTCCTGAAGTACAGTATATTTCTCCTTAGCTGTGCATTTCATTTCTTTAAAAATTTATGTTTTTGTCGAATTAAATGTTGAAAATTTCTGTTCAGCGTTCAAATCTAAAAGAAGAAACTTTTCTATAATTTTTATTAAAATATTAGAACAATTTTTTTTCTCTTTAGATAATTTTTTTTTTATTTTGAAATGCGTTTCCTCTTTAAATAAATTTATGTGATACACCGATGTATGTATAATTAATGTCTGGGCTTTTATACAAATGTTATCTGATCCAAAGACTAAATTTAATTTTAATAAAACAAGAAACTCAATTATTTTTAGGGGATTCAGGCCAATTAATGAAGAAAACGTTCTTCTAACAAAATTTTTATTATTAAGACAATAATTAAAAATCTTCTTCTAAAATCGAGAACGAAATCCGTTTATAGATTAATTTTTGTTTGTTTGAATAATCAGAGTTTATATTTTCCACTATATACAGCTCATTATAAAATTTACCTTTCGTGTATTTTTCTTTCCATAAACCAAGAAATTATGGATTCTTGTAATCATGTTTGTAGGAATAAAGGAGTAAATATAATGTACAAAAAGCTTTTTGTTAATGAATTTGAATAAAGTTGAATTTTTATCTTCATTGTCCGATACGTATTACATAAAACCGGTTTTAAAATCTCCTTCCTTATATATTTTACTCTTTTTTTTGAAAAATAGTTCTTTTCTTAATTCGAAGAAATAACCTTTCCTCCTACTCGTTATTTTTTAAAAATCACAAATGCACTTGCTACTAGCATGTTATAAGTTTTAAAAATAAAAATGATTATTCATACTACTCTAGTAACTAATAAAATAGTTTCACACATATGTTGAAGCTGGCACAAATAAGTTTAAAAAATCTTTATCAAGCAAAATATCAGCTTGTCTAAGATTCACAAGTAATCTAAACATGATTATTGTTGAAACTAATAAAGTTCAAATGTATAGAAAATGTACAAATGCACAGTGACAGACCATTTACTATAAGACTGTCATCTGGAATTTACTTCCAATTATTTAAAACAAAATTTGTAAGATAATACGCAGTTTTCCCCCGATAATTTTCATGCTTCAAGAAATAAAGTTATATTTGAAGACAACTTATAGATCTGTATTTGGAGATCATTTCCTGGAAGACTTCATTTTCATTGTGGAAAACAATAAAATTTTTGAATCTTCTATTGTAGCAATGCTTCATTTATATGTGTAAAATTAAAATATGCATGTTCTACAGTATGTATTGTTTTGTTTTTTTTGGCGATAATCGACCGCATTTGGCGATCAGTTCTTTGCCCGCGGGTACATGAAATGTAAGTACCATAGCAGCTGGGAGACCTAACAGCAAGCACCTGCTCTGTTCAACCTCTTCAAACCACAAGACTAGTTCATTTATTTCAAACAAGGCGACGAACATCTGCTGTTTCATACCTATAGACGCTTTTTATCACATTTTTTAGCTTTTCGATCTGTCGTCATTTCGTAACGCAAAAATTACTTCGAATTTACTTTTCTTTAAAATGATTTTATCTATTTTATTAACCGTCATTTTAATTGCTTTTTGGCGTTGAAATACTCATCAATTTAATGTTGAGTGAATTCAATTCAATAAAATATACTTTGCTCTGTACCATTGTAGGTATTGTAAGCCAACAACAAAAAAATGCTGTAATTTTTTTAACCGTTGTAGCTTTGACATGTAGCCTTCGATTGATGTTACAGAAATAGAAAACGTTATAATGATTCGAATATTTATTATTTTTATCAATTTTAGTTTTATTTTACGTTTTTAGTTAATGTCCAATTGCAAATTGAGTTTTTTAAAGGTGTCTCTGTTTTGAAAACTTGAAAAACACATTTAATTATATCACCAAGGCATTATAATTTAAGACATTTAATTAGGCTTTATCATTTTTTTCAATAGTCCAATTATTCTGAATAAAAATTGTAACTCCAGTCCTTTGTATAACTGGAGAAATTATTCCAGAAAATATTTCTTTTAGAAGATCATCGTCATACTGATTAGACGTTTAATATATTACTTTGAATTTTAATTGGTATTTATTATTTGTACGTTTTATTTTTTAAGTTATGAGCCTCTTCAAAATTAGTTTATTACTTGATCACATGATATGATTTTTTATTTAAAATTCAAAATAATTTAATGATTGCATTGAAAACCATCAGTGATCACAGAAAAATTCCTAAGTATTTTTATCATTTATTTATTCCACTTTTTTTCCTATTACAGAAAAGTTTATAATTTCCTTTAAATGACCATATTTCTCTTTTTTTGCCTTATCGACGCTTTCTACTTTATATTTAACTGAATGTATTCATATTTACTAGAATTTTTGTACCATGTTTAATCAGGATGTATCCTATTCAGATTATACGAATTTAAGTCGGAACAATTATCTCTGAAACCACATGTTTATTCTTTTTCTACAAAGAAAACACTTTTATTAATATTGTTTATTTTGTATGTGTTCCATAGAAAATTTAAATGCACCTAATGTGCTTTCTCTATAATTTTTTTTAACAAAAGACCTAGAAATTTGTGTTCAGTATTTTGTTTAAAAGCACATGAAAGTAAACCTGAAATTTATCGGTGAAATTAAGAATATACTTAAATAAAATCTTTAACTGAAAGAAATACAAACATTTGTAAAGTTTCGTTATGTTTTGCATTTGTCTCAAAATCAGTTAAAATATGTTAAGTAATAGAAATAATCGATAGCAACATTTTTTTTTTTTTTACCCATGTGGATGGGTGTTTGTGTGATAGACCCTAAAAATTAATCTTCGTTTTAAATTCGGATGATATACTCGCTATATTCACCTAATTTTAAAAAAATGGAATTTTAACTTAAGAATAATCCTTTCAACAGAAAAATGTTCCATTGTAAAATGTTTATCAATATATGTATTTCTATAAAAATTTTGCAATACTGAGATTTTATAATTCTGAAACATTCGATAAATTATCAATGCTTTTATTGGACAACAATATAGAACTCTTTTTATACAAGATAATTAGATTAATCAGAAATAGGTGTAGTAAAAAATATGCTGCTATCTGTGTCTTAGTAAAATTCGAATATATGTTAATATGTTATTTTTCCATTTAAAAAAAAATGTCGAATTTTTTTTACGTATTCCTTAACATCAACTGAAGGAAAGCTTAGGGTCGAATAGAAAATAAAGCATTGAATAAGATTAAAAGTGCAATGTTTTTAATTAATTGCTGTTTTAATTTAAGCATTTGAGGTATCCGACTACCCTAAAATCATGATTTTTTTTCAAAAATTGAGAAATTTTGTTTATGATTTTATTTGATATCCCATCATATAAGCTTAATAAAAATACCAAGTTTTTCATTTTCCATTCACTAGAACAAAAATTACAAGTGTTTTAGTAAAAGCAGATGCCATAACTTTACACAAGATGACAAACTTTAAAATGCGTTTTACTCGAAATGTGTTTTTTGCGAAAAGTTCAAACGGGGACAGCGATTGCTCAAAAAGTTTTGAAAATAATTTGCCGAAATTTTTTGTGTATGTTATGTATAACAGTAGAAGTGTTTTGATCTTCAGATTTATCAATCGCTGCTTTATTTTAAAATTTACAGTCCTTTATGTGAATATAATCACTTTCTTTTTAAGCAATTTCGTATAATCACTAAGATAAAGTGTTCTAGGTTTTGTAAAAATTGAAACATATCTTATCCTGAAGGTCATTTCAAACACGAATAATAAAGTAACACATCAAAATTGAAAAATTGAGAATTTTCTCATAAAAATTTTGTACAGAGCGGGCCCCGTTTATGTAATTTTTTGTACATTTTTACCAGTTTTTCCCCATTTTAATAATAATAAATTTTTTTTCTGCTTTCAATTTTAAGATTTTTTCCTTAAAATATACTAAATAAATCTAAAATCACAAAAAAAAACCCCTCATATTTCCAATTTTTCAAAAAAAAAGTTGTCGCAAGTAGTCGGATACCTTAATATTTATCTTTTTTGTGAAAAAGGCTAAATGTTTTTCCTTTTTTTTCACATCTATCTTTGGCTGCTTCGTCGCTTCTTATAGCAATGATTATATAAATAACTTTTAGGTAAATATATGCGTTAGAAAACAGCAATCTATGATAATACAAAGTCATCATCGTGTAAATTTCTCGTGCGTAATCATAATTGGGAATTTCAGTCGATATGTCAACTGGCTACATGTGATGACCGTCTTCCATGTATAGGCATTGGCCTCAGTCAAAAGGCGGCAGTCGGTCGAGCTGGTTTTTGCAATTGTAAGTCAAGCACACTCATTGGTTTCGGGTTATTGTTTATGCGAGTATTTGGAAACGAATGCTCTGTGCTGTCTGTTTTTAAGGGTCATAGGAGGGGCCTATATTTGTGCAAGGGCCTAGGGCATACTTTTGGGTAGGGGCCCAGGGCATACTTTTGAGTAGGCGCCCAGAGTCTCAAAAAGTTTTAAGATGTCCCTGTTGCCAATCTACGCTTTTTAGTACAATTTGCAAAAATTGAACAGTAAAAGGCTTTTCTGTAGGTAATATTTCTTGTAAACTTTATCCAGAAACGTGCGATTATAAATAATGAGAATATGACTGACAAGAAAAACAATGTTTCAATTCTACAAGAATATGTAAAAAACACTACTATAACCGACTCTTCTAAATTAAGTGAGATGAATAGATCCATTATTTACCCCCGTCTAGATAGTTTTTCTTTTAAGACAGTGCCCCCAGTCTGAGAAAATGTTGCTGCAGATGACTTGTCTAATCGTAAGGTTATCCGAATCGCTCTTCGGCGGATTCGTGTTTTATGAGTCACTTGTCATGGCACAGTAGATCTGTCACAGACATCCATTGATTAAGAGGTTATTAAATAATCTAGAGTAGAGGGAGAGTGGTCATTATTCGTCATTTGGGAGGGGTGTACTTATTTATTCCTCTTATCAAACCCTCTTACGGCGTTCAATCGACCATGTCTTTGTGTTTCCAAGGGGAGGACAGCGGTTCGAGTGCTTTCACTGATATTGGGGATTGGATCAAAAATTGAGGGACATTTTGTGATCGTCTCTTGTGTACAGCAAAGCAAATATTCTGAACATCTTAAAAAATAGAATGTAGAACATTTTTCTGAATTCTTGTGTTTTTTTTTATTATAATAATCTATTCATAAATAGTGAGGAATTTGTATGCATGCAAAAGAAAAAAAAATTTACGAATGTAACCCAGAAGTTTCAAGTACTGAATTAAGAATATTTTCTGTTCCTCTTTTTAGGGTTCTGACATCTTAATTAGTCAAGTTTTGTACTAAGAACTAGAGCAGTGAGAGAGAGAGAGAGAGAGATTCCCAAGGTGGTCTATATAGACCCCAGGGGTCTATGACGACCTGCAAGGAGTTCACATCAGCGAAAAAATAATTTAGGGGACCATAAGGTGTAAATGGGAGTCTATGATCGTGACTCTCATTAAACCAAATCATGATTTTATTTTTAAAAGAAAATTTAGTCACGTGGGAAACAGATTTTATCTATTTAACAGATTTATTTACTAATTTTAATAAGGTTAATTTTGTAGTTACAAGGTAACACCATAAATTTTATTATAAACAAGGACCATGTCCGCAATTTTATCTTTAAAAAGACATACCTGTCATTTATCACGAATTATGTAATATCGTGAGAAAAATTTAGTTACTTTTTCAGCGTGGTTGCTAGTCACCAAAACAAAAAAGAAGGGGGAGTTCTAGACACTTACTAACCGAGGAGATTTACGGTTAAACCTGACACAATTGATTCCAAATGTTGAAAAATTGTTATTGAAGCACTAGATTTATTCCTCTCTTTAAAAGCATTTGTTTGTTGCTCATTTATTATATGTATTAATTAAATTTTAATTTAATTAACATGTTTTTCTTAAGTTTTAAACCCCATACTTCATTTCAGTTATAATTTTAAATCGTTTAAAGTAAATATCTATACCAGCTGTCAAAAAGACATTTAAATTGGTAAATTTGCAAAAATTCAATATTAGGTAAGCAGGGTTATACCCCAAATCGAAACATTTGGCAAGGGGTATATAAGACAAAAAAGTTTGGGAACCTCTGAAAATATTTTTCGTTACGCCACTGGTAATAATACTTACCAAAAACTTAATTAATTTTATAATGTCTATGCGAAGCTATTTTCTCACCTATGACTTGTACTGCTAGCACTTCAGATAGCATAGCTGATACCTGGATTTTCAAGTCGCAAGCGCAAAGGGAGGCCTGCAGCAATGTACAATTGAATAGAATTGATGACCATATGTAATAAACTAAATGTGCTACTTTTTTTTATAAATGAATCTCAATACTAAAAATATTTTAACGTGACTATACTAGAAAAAAAAGCCTTATAAAGGGTTAAAAACTACAAAACAGTTAAATAAGGTGTTTTTTTAGAGGTATAGAACTTTAAATTGCAATAAAACAACGATGTATAATTCGATTGACATGAACTTTTTTTTATTCGAAAGATAATCTTGTGGCATTACATTTTAAATATGATTTCTGGCATAGAACTGCCACGGCTGGCTCGGATGTAGTCCAATCTAGACGTCCAATTTTCGATGACTTTTTCCAACATTTGTGGCCGTATATTGGCAATAACACGGCGAATGTTGTCTTCGAAATGGTCAAGCGTTTGTGGCTTATCCGCATAGACCAATGACTTTACATAGCCCCACAGAAAATAGTCTGGCGGTGTTAAATCACAAGATCTTGGAGGCCAATTCAAAGGTCCAAAACGCGAAATTAGGCAGTCACCAAACGTTTCTATCAATAAATCGATTGTGGCACGAGCTGTGTGACATGTTGCGCCGTCTTTTTGGAACCACAGCTCCTGGACATCATGATTGTTCAATTCAGGAATGAAAAAGTTAGTAATCGTGGCTCTATACCGATCCCCATTGACTTTAACGTTGTGGCCTTCATCGTTTTTGAAGAAGGATCCCACCAGCCCATAAAGCGCACCAAATAGTCAGTTTTTCTGGATGTAACGGTGTTTCGACATACACTTGTGGATTAGCTTCACTCCAAATGCGGCAGTTTTGTTTGTTGACGTAGGCATTCAACCAGAAGTGCGCTTCATCGTTAAACAAAATTCGCTAATGAAAATCGGGAACAACGGCAATCTCGTTTTGGGCCCATTCGACGAATCTACGCCTTGCTTGATCATATTTAAAATGTAATGCCACAAGATTATCTTTCGAATAAAAAAAATTCATGTCAATCGAATAATACATCGTTGTTTTATTGCAATTTAAAGTTCTATACCTCTAAAAAAAACACCCTATATTAATATAAATATCGCCCTCATTATTTGTAGATCTTAATTGGAAAGTCCATAGGTTTTTTTTTTTTTTTGTAGCTCTAAGGTAGGGGGGGAGCTAGCCTTTTTGGGGAGAGTGCCACTATTCGAAAAAAATAATTAAACGTGCCACTTCTAACTTTTCCAACAGGCAAATGCGGAAAAGTGAAAAAATGTTACTTATAAGGTTATTATGGGATTTTTATGCAAATAGCACATTTTGAATGCAACTCTATGTATTCAAAATTTAAAAATATAATAAATAAGATGAAAGTACAAACTTAGATCTTTATTTTAATAAACTTTTAACAAGTTCAATGAATTAGGTTAAGTATAAAATAAAAATGAGTAACTTGAATCATGTAATTCAAAATAATTACTAAACGCTAGAAATGTGTGTGTGTACTTCATGAGGCTTTTGAATTACTAATATTTCTTACCAAGTCATCTATATTAGGATCCGTTCTTACAGATGCCTTCAAAATTAGGTTATTATATGTGCACATCAGAGCTAATTTTGAGTGATATTCATTTTATTATGTTCATAGCAGGAGACATTTATTTACAAATATATTTTGATCCAAATTTTGAAGGGTTTTTTATCTGAGACAACCCCACTTCAATAAAATTGTAAAAAATGGTTATTTATTATCTTTCCAAAATTTTTTAAATTTGTCATTAAGTCCTCGCGTGCCACTGTTACAACTCCACCATGCCACACTGCAGCATGCATACCGCAGGTTGACAACCCCTGCTCTTGGGTGATATTAATGACTCATATTTAAAGAAGTCCATCTCCTATAGTATCGGTTAATTAAGATTTCTATCAAAATACAACGATTTGTGAAACCTCATCACATTGGTGCGTTTTAAATTAATCATCATTATATGTAGTTAAGGTATCCGACTACGTTCGGAACCGTGATTTTAAAAAAGCGCGTAAATGGATAACTATCGTGATATTTAGAGTCGCTTAGATTAGGATACATGTATAAAATGTTTTAAGGGCATTTTGACAAAAAATTATTATTTGAATACAATATTTTTTGGTAAAAAATTAGCTTAGAATAACCTTTTTTTTTTTCAAAATGTTCTCCTTTTATAAAAAATGCTTCTAAAATAATAATATTTTGCTTATATAAAGTAAAGACTTCTCCAGAGAGTCTGAACAATTTTTTTTTTTTTTTTGAAAAATTCACATTATTTTCAGAGTAACAATTAATTGAAATAATTATCGGTGTTTTTTTTTCTTAAAATTGCTCCCCTCTGCTGTCGTAAAACGTGGATGAACCCACTTCTAAGTTATATATTTCAAAAATTCTAGCTGAGCCTCTGTACAGAGGTTTGAGCTATATGCAGGCAAAATATTATTATAATAGAAGCATTTTTCACAAAAGAATATTTTGAAAATGGGTCATTCTATGTTCATTTTTTGTCAAAATATTGTACTTAAATAATTTGTTATTGTAATACTACTCTTAAGGTATCCGACTACCCTAAAATCCTGATTTTTTTCAAAAATTGGCAATTTTTTTATGATTTTATTTTATAGACCATATTATTAGCTTGATAAAAATACCAAGTTTTTTAAAATCCATTCACTAGAACAAAAACTACAAGTGTTTTAATAAAAGAAGATGCCATAACTTTACACAAGATGTCGAACTTTAAAATGTGTTTTACTCGAAATGTGTGTTTTTTTTTCGAAAAACTCAAACGGGCACAACGATTGCTCAAAAAGTTTTGAATATAATTTGCTGAAATTTTTTGTGAATGTTTCGTATAATAGTAGAAGTGTTTTGATCTTCAGATTTATCAATAACTTTTTTATTTCAAAATTTACAGTACTTTATGTGAATATAATCACTGTTTCTTAAGCAATTTCATATAGTCACTAAGATACAGTGCTCTAGTTTTTGTAAAAATTAAACTATCTATTATCCTGAAGGTCATTTCAAACATGAATAACGAAGTAACACATTAAAACTGAAAAATTGAAAATTTGTTCAAAACATTTTTTTACAGAGTGGGCCCCGTTTATGTAATTTTTTGTACATTTTCACCAGTTTTTTCCCATTTTAATAATAAAAAATTTTTTTCTAATTTCAATTTTACGATTTTTTCTTTAAAATATACTAAGTAAACCTAAAAATCACAAAAAAGTCCCCATATCTTCATTTTTTAAAAAAGTTTTAGCAAGTAGTCGGATACCTTAAAACAATTTTGTATGCATTTTCTTATCTAAGTGACACTAAATATCATAAATATCACCCATTTATACGCTTTTGCAAAATCACGGTTCCGAACGTAGTCGTATACCTTAAGCTTCCTAAAAAACAGCTTTTTTTAAATCTATCTAAAAGTCATTTGTCTAAAACCACTCTAAACACTCAATCTTCCGCACACAATTATTTTGGAGATTCATTTTTTAAAAAAGATGACTCTCGGGATGGTTTTTTTTTTTTTTTTTTTTTTTACATCTACAAAAAGTAAGCAATTGAGTTTTCTAACACTATATCTAGTGGCGCACACAAGGGGGGTCCGGACTCCCCCCCTTGATTTTTTCCCTTGATTATAATTCAAGGGAAAAGCTTGATTTTTCCCTTGAAAAATCCCTTGAATTTTTTCCCGATTGATTATAATTCTGAGTATACAGTACGTAAAATTTAATTAAGCATTTGTTATTAATGATTAATTTTATTCATTAATGCTAATTATTTATTCAACAATTAGTTTTTTACTGTGTTTTGTTTCCGAAAACCGACAAAATCAAAAGGAGTATGATACAAGAATGGTGAGCTTTCGACCCCGAATCCCCCCCTTGAAAAATTCCTGTGTACGCCACTGACTATATTGTGCATTGCCAAATTGTTGTCACCCCTCCAGCCTTGCTGACGAATAAGCCCCGTACGGAAAACCACGCCCACGTACGTGCTTCCACTTAGGTACACCCTGGGTGGCGGCGAACATCAAACAAACCTTTTTTTTTCCAGCTTGCACCTTGAGAGAAATAGAATAGAAAAACCTTGTCCAAACAGCAATCGGAATACAATTGAAAGCAGGTCTTTTCCCAGAATACGCATGAGTAAGTTCACAGAAAATTTCGCTTACTGTGTTCCTATAAAAGTGGGATGGCTGAACTTTTGGGGTGCTTTGAAATTCCGTTGAATACATGAATACACTATGAAATCTATTCGTGTGCAGTGATAATCAGTGTAAAAAAAATTTTTTTTATCAAATCAGTTGTACTAAATTAAGTTTCTCCTTAAATAATAACTTATCAACACACGAGTCTTATCTTTTGAAATCTTTTTTCGATTATGGATTCCGAATTTTCAAAACATTCAATGAAAATTCTTAATCTGGAAGTATTTACCAGCTTAGTACTTTTTTTCTTAAGAAATATTATCTGATTTGTGTTATTTATAATTTATTTTATAAATTAATTCAAATTATTTATTCAATAGTTTATTTTTTACTGTATTTGTTGTGCCCGTGAATCGGTAAAATCCAAAGAATATGTTGGGGGGCGTATTGGAGTATGATACGATAATGGTGGACTTCTGACTGTGATCCCTCCCCCCTCTTGAAGAGTTCTTGTGTGCGTCACTGCACGAAATCATTAGGATTTATTGCATTTGTCTATTTTGTAGCAAGCCTTGTAAGATATTAAAAGTAAATTATATTTCGAATGTATGCCTCATTTAGTATGCTATAAATATTAATATTACACACACATAATATCAATATTTATAATCCTAAGTAATATTTTATATTTGTGTTACTGAAGGTCTATATGCCTATATGTCTCGGATTCTGGATGAAATAATTTTTGCACAAAACATTATCGTACATTTTCCTATAAGCTAAGGCCAAATGGAAAGTTAAACTATCTTTTTTAATGTTTTGAAGAAAATCCCAAATTAAAATTAAAATTAATTTTCTTAGTTAAAACGAGTAACGTATTCACCATACTGCACCCTTCAAATTTTGAAATGTTTCATAAATAAATTCTTCCCTTTATAAAAATTAATAACACAGTTTGATGTGACAATATAAAAGGCGGAGTTGCATGTTTTATATAGAAAACAAGTGGATTATTTCAAACAGAAAATAATCGAATTTTAAGCATAACTTTCCTCCATAAGATGGCCGCGATAATCACGAACGCTCTCGGTCAACATCGTTTCCGTATTTAAGTCCAAGATAACCTTTTAATGCTTCACAATTTCTAGATATATTGCAGTATCAATTGGTAAAGTTAAGAAAATTTCAGTTGTGAATACAGTTCGTTTCAATATGGAATATTTAAATTAGTATATTTACAAATACGTGTTTTATACATAAAAGATATTAATAATTTCAGAAACATTATTTTATATACGTATCTATTAGTCGTTTAGCGACAAGTTAAGCAAAAAATTAATGAAACTGTGACCAATTATAAAGTCCTTAAGGAACGGAAATAATATACAGAATGTTAAGTTAACAATAATGTGAAGCTAAAAAAGATGTGTATACCACCTTACGTATATTATCACATTAAGCTTCACAACATAATCGTATGGAATTATATATTGCTTGCTAGTTTCGATTCTCTAAGAAATATAATCCATATATTTGTAGCAAACGATAATTTATCAGTTGAATTCGAATACATTTTTACTTAAAATTAAAAGTTTCTTTCTCTAGTATTTATAAATATCGCTTGCAGAATCATCTTGTTCGACATATTTTTAGCTTGACATTCACTTGTTTATATTAATCAATAATATAAAAATTATTATATACGATCACTTCTGAAATTAAGGTAAGCGAAAAAAATAGAAGCTTCGATTAAATTACATTGAATTGGAATAAAATTTGAGATTTTCAAAATATTTGCTTGTGTGTCATTTTACTTGTGATTCACAACTTTTTGATAACTGGGTTAGTCAGTTAATTATTACTAAAAAAATGAATAAATTATACAAAAAAAAAAAAAATATAAATGGGGATTGTTTATTGTATCATATTGTGATTTAATTTTATAATTTCAATGTAAAAAAATGGTAATATAAACTATAATAATTAAATAAAATTATCGAAATCATCTATTTATGTAACTTTAATTTATCATAAATTATTATTAAATTCCCAGAAAAAAAATGTAAAGAAAAAAATTATATAAAAATTTTCTTTGAAGCAATTTTTACGAAAATTAAGTTGAGATATAGATTTAAAATACTTAAGTTTTTAATATAATATGGAAAACCCCAACTATAGCACATTAAAGGTAAGCAGGCTATAATATGAATTAGAAGAACCTAATTATTTTTCTTCTTATTAAAAGGCTAGCATTTAAACAATTTCTGATTCGAAATAACGATATTGAAATTCTGAATTCAGGACAATGAGTTAATTTTAGTAATTTTTTTAGAATAATTTGATAACTCCCGAAAAGCTTAAAATTATTTTTTTTAATCAATAGAGAAAAATATTCATTTCGTAGAACATGTAAGAGTGAAAAACTTTCAAAACAGAAGCATTAAACTAAATTGTGGAATAAATGGGAGTGAGAACTCACACATGAAGAATAACCCTTATATTATTAAAACAAACAAAAAACCCATCATGCGACACGACACCTCAGAATTATACTCTCATTCCCTTCTCAAAATAATACTTCCTAACTACGCTTAATCTCCTCTAATATCATTTAAACGTTCAAACAGTTTCTCGAGCCATCATGACAATAATTACAAATCGCTTTAGCAATAATGACCAATGACAGTACAAGAGGGAAAAAATTACTGTCTTTGTCTACCCCTCTTCTTAACCCCCCATCATTCTTAAACGCCATATTACAAAAGCTTAAAAAGAAACTCTGGGACAGGTGCGTCACAGTCCACGCTTCGACAATTCTACCAACCAGGTGTCACGCGGGCAAGACCCCCCCCTTCTCCATCCCTGCAGGGGGTCATCTACATCTTCTCTTTGTTTACTTATTTGTTGGAACGGGGGGGTGAGCCAGTGCGAGCCGTCCCGGACCGCTGACGAGGAACTGGTTAATTAAACGTCCGTGCGGGGTAGTCCCCGAGAGTGAAAAGCAGACGATCATTTCCACACCGACCGACTGTTAACCAAGAAGTGGATTGGCTGCAAGTCGAAAATCGTTTGGAAAAACAGCGAGATTGTCATTCAGAGACTTGTCTCTCGCTCCGCACGTGGTGATAACTTTTCGCCGGTAGTGAAGATGTGGCCTGAGTGAGCGATTTATTTATAGGATTGAATATTTTGTGGTGGTTTTTATTAATTCATCAGATTGTGTGGTATTATATTTATTTGATAAATTGTGATTTTTTTAATTCGTCTTTTTTTTATCGTCGGTTGTCACCGACGAATATGGGACTTTTGACGGGTGTTCGGTTTTGCTCAGGAAGAGGTGAGTAAAGTGTTTATTGCTTTATTTATTTAGAAGGATCCTTCATGAATTTTGTATATAAAGTTAAATTAGAATTATCGAATCACATTTTTGTCATGGAATACTTTTAAATAACTATTATCTCATAGAAACGATTTCGATTGTTTATATTTGAAAAATTCCTTTAATTTACCTTGTGTGATTATTGTTTAATATTTTTTATAAACTGTCGACTCTTTTAAATTTAATTATATCGCCTCGTAAAAAATTATTATTATTTGTTTCTATTTGTTATAAATTCTGAAATTTTTTTTTTTAAGTTGAAATTTTGAAAAGGAGAGAAAAAGATAATCTTTTTAAATATATTGTTTGGATTTTTCGTATCTTTTGTAAGTTTTTGCAATTTTCTTTAAAAAAGAGTATTCTTTAAAGTATATAAATAATAGTTATTATTATCGTATCGAAATGAGTATTTAGTGTTATGCCATAGTTTTGAAATCAAATAACAACTTTAAAACTATATTCTCTTATTTAAAAAAAATATTCCCGTTAAAATAAGAAATATTGGTTCAAAAAATCAGTCCAATAATAAAATTTTACTTATTCATTTTGGTGACGAAGAGTTGAAAAATTTTTCAAAAATTTCAATGGGATTAAACTGTTTTGTTTGCCTATTACATACAAATAGTTTAATATTTAATTCGCTTGTATTACTCATAACTAAAATGCTTACATTTTCATTTAATGAAAGTTATTTGAAACCTTATACATTAAGTAATGTTTTGTTTTGAAGCTTGGCTTTTAACATATAAAGAGTATTGTATAACTTAGTTTTTAATGTCGTCCGCAAAAATTGAATATCACTTTCATATCTATCCTATCTAATCTGCTTCATTAAAATTAATCAAATTACAATTAAAGCCTTTTTATAATATATATATATATATATATATATATATATATATATATATATATAAATCATTAAAACTAAATGCCAGTGCTACAATTCTCTTACTATGTTATTTACTTATTGTTTTGAAAATATTTCCTATCGAAATTAATTTTTTCGTACGGAGGAAAATAAGGAAAAATTTATGGTTTCGTTTTTTTTTCTGTTTGTGTTTTTTCCTCGTTGTATAATATCCTGTTAATACATATATCATGATGATTTTCTTTGTTATGATACATCTTTTTCTCGGTGATTTAAGCTTAACTATTCAAAAGTTTATTAATCTTTTATCATTGCTATCAAATTAAAATTCGTGAATCTTTTTGTGTTTCATTGCATTATAATTAAACCATCCTGTATTTCAAATTTCAGCTATCATAACTCAGAACATTTTTTATAAACAATTCGTATTCGTTTCATAAACATAAATTAAAGAGAAAACTTCAGAATATTTATTCAATATACCAAGTATCTTAATATTGATAATCTAAAGTTGAGAAGCACTGAAAAAAATACCTTTTTGCGATACGTAAACACAGATATTTTTGTTTACTTTTTTTCCTCTCTATTATTTATTTACCTTTCGTTTCTTTTATATACGTGATAAGTCTAATTAAAAATTATTGTTTTGTTGTAAGGTTTTCACACCTATTGTCTTCCTCTATTGTATTTCCTGCTAGATCTTTCCTTTAGATAAATATTACTATGTAGCATTTGTATTATGTAAGAAAGTGTATTTTATCATTGCGTTACTCTCAATCCTCCCATCATTTTAAAAGTGTATATATATGTATTATGAGGACAATTACTAATCACGCTATG
This sequence comes from Trichonephila clavipes, assembly GCA_019973935.1. NCBI lineage: Eukaryota > Metazoa > Arthropoda > Arachnida > Araneae > Nephilidae > Trichonephila > Trichonephila clavipes. The sequence goes on from BMAU01016849.1 coordinate 152,316, forward strand.
AGTTTTGTTATTGTATTTAAATTCTTCAATTTAATTAGTATTTATTTGTATTCATTTATTTTTCTAGTAAGTAAGCTTGAAAACAGTATGCTCATACGAATCATTTCATCTTTTCAGTATTGACATTACATTCAAATACTGATTGTCATAAGAGTTATGTATATACGTAAAATAAAGATACGTATATATACAATATAAATATTACGTTATACGTATGGGAAATCAGTTTTCCGTATTCTTCACAGTTTTTGTTGAGCTTACATTTTTCTAGATATTTACAGTTTTTTCCCCCTTTCAATAAAATAAAATGATAATATTGTTAAAAATAAGTAAGTTGTATACTCTTCTTTTTATAACAAAGAATACTGGAAAGGAAAAAAAGAATAAATTTAATTCTAAAATTCTAAGAATCTACGAAGCAACGGGGAGGCGATAAGGGGATACTAATTAAAACACTTAGACCCACTTCTATACCATCAACCTACATGATACACCTACTTGGGAACCAACAATGGCTACATGACAGAATATAATTCGAGCCTTCACAATATATTTGTAAGCTAGCTACCTATGGTCATGAACTAAACTGGTCAGCATGCTCAAATGGTCAATATACTTGACAAGCAGTGCTACATTTTTATATTTATGCATTCTGCCTTCTCGAGACAGCTATAAAGAAAATACAAATTCATGCATAACTCAAAACATGACAGAATCATGTATAGAATATCATTCAAAATCAAAACTTTAATACATTCTCATTCTCATGACTTGACTATTTTTTTCTTTGTGAAAAAAGATGAGAAATAATATTGATCTGTTTTTATATTCCTTTTACAAAGTAATTGGGAAAACCCTTTTGACAATAGGGTTACATTATTCAACACATGTTTGGGAATTTTCTCACGACAAGCGACTTTAACAAGAAAAAAAGTTGCGTGAATTTCTAATCAAACTTCATTTTCACTCTATGTGCTTTCAGGAACTTGTAAGATGTGCTTTAAATTAAGACAAGTTCTTGTCATTGAAAAAATGATGCATAGATATTAAGATGCTTGACTGCTCTACAGATGACAAAACCGAAAACTTAGAATACGACTTATATAAAATAATACAATTAAAGAAGACAAATCCGCATCCGACGTCTCTAAGAATACTGTTGATTCAAATAATTTAATAACAGATTTAAATTTTTAAAAAATATTTCGCGCTGCACAATAAATGGTAAAGATCAAATTATAAAAACGCAGTAAATATAGAAATAGATAAGTCGTCATTAAATGTATATTTAAGACTGTTTTCGCCATATGTACGAGAGCATGAACTTAACACGGAGCACACTTTCGGACAGAAAAAAATGACTCAATTTTTACAAAAATTAGCAAAATGAGAGAGATAGTAAAATAGCAATAAAAAAAATTCTTTTTTACGCCTGTTTATGTCAGCATTTCGAATCTAAAATATTTTACTGACTTTGCCCCCTTAATACTTATTAGCTTACCTGGAATTTTTCATCCTTTTTTCGGTTACATATGTGCTGTGTCAATGAAAATAATAATGGATGTTTTGATTGTACTACAACGGTACATGCCATTCATTTTTAATTCATATTTCAACATTTTTCTAATAATGCTAATGTAAAATAAAAAGATATTCAATACCTACGTTCGCATTCTTGAAAATTTAGAAAATAATTTTTAAATACAAATTGAAAATTAATCGAGTGTCAGTTGATATATTATAAAATGTTTTTAATTGTATCCATATAGTTGAAAAGCAAATTTTTTTAGAAAAGGCTCTTCTATCTATTTTGGTGTTTTCCGTAGCTTGACAATGAACGTTTAGTGTTCTTAATTAGACAAGGTAATTATAAGAGAATAGTAATTCTATTAAAATCCATATATACTGTCCATTTTCCCAAAAAAGAGAAATTGTAACCTGATAAATTTTTTTTCGGTTCATTTTATAAAATCTGTAGTTATAACTAAAGAAAGTATCTATAATTATACCTGCTTATTGTTCATATGTGGCTCTAAAGAACGAAAATTGTAAAAAGTTTTTTTTAATAGGAAATTTCGAACTTGAAATTGCCCACGTTTATAAATTTGATCACTTCACTTAAATGCCCATGCTCAAATTTTAGATAGATTGGGTTATAGATTATTAAACGCTGTACGAGTTAATTCAAATGAGTTAATTCTGTTTTCTTAAATGTTCCTTTAAAAGTAAGCTAAAAACGTGCTTTAAAACGTACTTAATATTTAAAAATATTAATTAATTGCTGCACTTTTTTGTTATTAATTCACTTATTGTCCTCTACAATGCGGTATACCAAAGTATTCAAACAAGAATTTTACGATGAAAACCACGAATAAGGAAAAAGAAGTGAAATACCTCTGTGGATGTGCACAATTTAATAAATATAATACAATAATTTCTAAGAATTAATATAAACAACAATTTTTAATAAAATAAATAATTAGAAAAAATTATATGAAATAAAGGAAATCGTTTAATGGATTGGTATCTCTCCCTCAAAATTCCTAAATTTGAAATGTATATAATCAAGATTTAAAGAGGACTTACACATGTCCTGAATGACCTTATCAAAAGAGGAAATGTTTCATCAAATTCTGGACTGCAATAATATTAGAATATTAAATAATCATTTTTATTTTATTTTGTCAACCTTTTGAATTAATGTAATACCTGTACGTTTATTTTTTATTTATCGAATGACAAACCTGAATTTGGGACCATTTCAATTTATAAATCTGTACTCAAATACAGCGGCGTAGTTATCGCCGTATCAGTGATATGGGGCCCCTAAGCTACAGGGGCCCGAATATGTGTAACTGCAGTCTCCCTAATAAGGTTCTTTTTTCTAAAAAAGGGCCTTGAAAGAATTTTGATACAAGGCCCACTCAGAACTAGCTACGCCAGTGCTCAAATGCGATATCATTATTCTTTTCTTCTTACCAAGATGATAGTCTTTTAAAATCAAACGAGAAGAATAATTTCAGCACTGTTTTTTCAAACATTTATTCAACCTTATGTAAAAATTTAGTTAAATTTAAAATTAGATTTATATTCATCAGACAAAATGATCATATTTTGAAATGAATTACTCTTTTTGAGATTATTCATGAGTAACGATATTCTTTTTGAAACCTAACACGAATTATGAAATGCGTACGTTTCCTTTCCATCATCTATATTCATATGTAGAAGTTATAATAAGGCTTCATTTCCCACATTTTTAATCTCATTGCGTAATCAAATCTGCAATAGATTTTTCACTAGGCTTCGGTAGAGAACAAGTTTTGATAAGTTAATACTTGAAATTATGCTTCATATTATCAATGAGCATAAACTATTTAAAACTTTTTCTTAATCTTACAATATTTATAACTGAAAAGAGAAGTAAAATTTATGTATATTAAAAATGGCTTTTAACCACTTAACTTTTGCACACCCATTTGAGAATGCGCAATTATGTGTGAGCAACAGTGGCGCACGCAGGAATTTTTCAAGGGGAGGGGGGTCCGGGGTCGAAAGTTCCCCATTCTTGTATCATGCTTCTTTTGATTTTGTCGATTTTCGGGAACAAAATACAGTAAAAAACTAATTATTGAATAAATAATTAGCATTAATTAATAAAATTAATCATTAATAACAAATACTTAATTAAATTTTTCGTACTATATACTTAGAATTATAATGAATCGGGAAAAAAATCAAGGGCTTTGGGGGGGTACGGACCCCAGACCCCCCTTGTGTGTGCCACTGGTGAGCAATGACGAGTATACTCGTCAATCATAGAGTAAATGTCGCACCCGTTTGAGAGTGTGAACTATGTGTCACGAAGTCGAGAAATGACGAGAATACTCGTCAATCACAGAGTAGGTGTCGCACCTGTTTCATAGTGCACAACTATGTTTGTGATGGAAGTCGAGCAATCACAAGTATACTCGTGAATCGCAGAATTAGTGTCAATGTTAAAATATTGGGTACACAAAAAAATGGGTTTATTTTATAAAAATTCCAATTTTGTTACTAATAATTATTTAACATAAACATATACTGCATACATATTACTCGAGAAACGCAATAAAAATTTAATACATATAAAGGCAAGAGAATTCAAATTCTTAAATTAACATTCCGACTTTTGCCTTTGATCCTTTTAGGCTACCATCTAAAAACATTATCATCGCACCAGTGGTGTAGCTAGCTCTAAGGGGACCCTGTGTCAAAATTCCTCCGGGGCCCTTTTTTAGATAAGGGAGACCTGTTAGGGGGACTGTAGTTACACATGTTGGGGCCCCGTATCATTGATACGGTGGTACATCGCTCATAAATTACTTCGTAATGCGAACTTATATGCTGTTTTAGCCGGTGCACGTGGAGACGCATGATTACACCATAAATTTGATCATAATTTTATTTATTAGCTTTCCCCTGCCTAGTTTCGAAATATTCTAAACATCTTGAAATTCGTTAACATATTTTGTTCTCAAAAGTTACAATTTAAATAACCAATGGTCACTACTTTTTACACATGACGAGTATACTCGTCACAACACAAAATCCTTCAACTTCTCCATGAAGAGTATACTCGTCAATTATGGTCAACTTGTTATAGATGTAAAAGAAGTACTTTTAAAGCTTGTGCTTCTATTTGAAAAAAAAAATTCTCTGAAAGTTAATCTAGACAACTCCACTAAAAAAAGTCTTCAATGATGAACCGATTGGCCCACAAAGAAAGAGCATGCCAAATCTTGGATAGATTGATGGCCTAGAAAAAGATCTCCTAATTTTAGGAACTAAGAATTGGAGAACACTAGCAGAAAGAAGACTAGCCTGGAAAAGGCTTCTTGAGAATGCCCACCCTGGGCTGTTGAGCCACTGAGGAAGAAAGGAAAAGTTAATGTAGAGACAAAAAAAGGAACAAGCCAATAAAAAATTAAAATTAGAATTTTTGTAATTGGATTATACTAGAGAGAATTTCATCGTATCTTATTCCTTTTCTAAAACGAGATGGAAATTTATCATTAGTAAAAATTACATTAAAAGGAAATGTAAAACAAAAATATTTCTCACGAGAAAAGGAACTTAATCACTTGATTGGTTATTTAATTGCAATGATAAGCATTCGAAGAAAGACATACGTGCATTTTTTTGACATTTAAATATCGAAAACTTGCCAGAAACACCAAAATTTGCATTAAGATGAAAAGAGGTAAGCAATGGTAACTGGTCTTTTTTTTTAATCATTGAAGTGTAAAAAGGATGGCACAAACTTGTTTCTTGTAAAACAGTAAATATAATAATCATTATTTAATAGGTAAAAATCCTCTACTTATCCTCTTTGTAAAGCTACGAGAGCAAATCAACAAAAACATTAAAATTAGCATAAGTTACATGCCAGGGATTGAGACCTGGGACCAAATGTCGTCCTCCAAGGATTTTGAGTGCCCGAAGGAATGAAAACTCTTTTTATTTCCTTCGATATTTTTATATTCATTTCTTATTCGTATTTTATGTTGCGAGAAATTGTATTTTATTCTGTGTAATGTATTATTTTACAAGAAATTCTAATGTATATGAAGTACGTAGTAAAGAGCGTTCACGTGTAATGTCTATTCAGCTTATCTCATATCACTATTGGAATAACATGGACATAACTTTCATATTTCACATATCTTTTTGTCTGGTTATGAAGTCCCAGATCTCTTTTTAAAGCCTCTTTCGATTATGAAATCATGTATTACAGAGAGAAATTAACTACGTTGTTAATAAAAATAATGAAATGCAATAAAATACTGAGTATTTTTCTCTATCTGAGAATACTGAGCCCGTAAATGCTTTTTATGAGTAAAAATGTCAATAGAAGATTTAATTCTAAACGTGACAAGTCAGAATATCGATTAGGCACAGCTTAATACATTCGCTGCCAGTAAAACTTGTATATCCATCCTCAGAAGCCGAATTACAATAAAGTCTATTACTTAACATAGTCGATCGTCGTCCCAGATCGGCGCCGGCATGTGAGGTTCGCCAGCGACAGCGAATGTGTTAAATCGATGACCACCTGAAGCCTTACCACAGATTTTCAAGGGGTCCTTAGAAGAAGCCCTTGTTTAGAATCCCTGCTTTATTCCTAGAGGGTAACTGATATAGAAGCATATGGACAATAAAGCTGTTTATAGAAGTTTTTTTCAAAACTCTCTTGCTATATTATAGGAATTATTAGAAATGAAATAAAACACGTTTCAAACTTCCCTAACATCTGACGTGATTCTTAATTAAGTTAATCTATGATATAAGTTTTTAACCTTGTATATGTTCCATATGTTTTGCATTTAAAATTCGTAAAAATTATACGGAAAAAAAGCCCACATTGGTTGAAAGAAAAAGCAATGCGCAAAGATTATGAGATTTTTCTGAAAGAGAGCAATGGTATGTTGTCGCGATACTTAAAAAAAGTTTTGTGAAGGGTATTTATAGATAGTATGTCGAATAATTTCAAGAGAATTCCACTGATTATACATATTACATGAGAAATATCTTCTAATTTTGATTTGAAGACCTATTCTATTCAGTTCAAGCAGTCAATTGAATGGCCATTTGAAATTTATTTTTTTATGAAAGATCAATTAAATCTGTATGTATGTTATTATATGGTAAAGTATCGAATTAGCTTAACTGTGACAGTTTTAACATATCACACGAAATTTATAAGTGTTATATATTAGGGAATATAGAGCTTTATTAAAGCTGCAACCGTTGATAAACTAAATAAGTTTAAAAACTTAAATAAGAAGATTTTTTTTAATATAGATCACTCTTTTAATAATAATGATTTTTAACTTTTACGTTCGAAAAAATTAATTTAACTTCTGCAGTGTATTTTAGGTCTAAAAATGAACTGCACTGTAAGATTTCTTATTTAGAAAGCGAAAAAGGGGAAAAGACATTATCAATAATAAAAATTAACATTGTTGGGAGATTTTTATGCAAACGTATAAATGGAGGAAATGCTTGAAGAGACTCGTAGAATTTATACAGCTTTCTCCTGTATGGCGATCATGGTACCTAAGTGGAGCCTATGACGGACGCCAGCCGTGAGACTGACTGGTATCTTTTCAGTCCAGTCGTAGGTTTGAATCCCAGTTCTACAAAAGACCTTCGTGTTCAGAGACTAATGTATGTAAAATCTGTCAGGATTCGAAGCCTTTATCAAAACGGGATGCTCATTGGTTTGATATTTGATTAAACTTCTTACTTTGAAACTTGATGTCGCTAGTAGCACAAGGGCTATTTTGTTAAGGCATCTCATAATTTTGAACCGCGGTCAAGTGACGATAACGACATCTGAGAGGGTACTCCACTCTCTTACCTTCTGTACGACACAGGGAGGGGGGACTTTAAGCCTAGACAAATTTAACGTCAATCAGCCCTCGTAACGACGGGTGTTTAGTGCGGTTGGGATTAGAACTCGATACTCGACAATGCCAGCAACGAGTTCCCGAATATGACCTGTCAGATATCATGGCCATAGCGTGGTGTATAAGTTAGGAGAATGGGGTGGATCTCTTATGTCGTCTTCAACACTTCACAGAAGTTTAAAATTACGAGATCCGTCACCAATAGCTTCAAGCTACTGGCGACCCGAGCTTCAAAGATTGATGTTAAAGTATCCGACTACTTGCGACAACTTTGTTTTTTAAGAAAATGGAGATATGGATATTTTTTGTGTGTGGTTTTTAAATTTATTTAGAACATTTTAAGAAAAAAAAGGCTAAAATTAAGAAGAGAAAAATAAATTATTACTACTAAAATGGGTAAAAATTGACCAAAAATTACATAAACGGAACCCGCTCTGTACAAATAGTAAATGAACAAATTCTCAAATGTTCAAGTTTGATGTATTATTTTGCTATTCCTTTTTAAAATGATTTTAAGGATAAGAGAGCTTTTAATTTTTATAAAAACTAGAACACACTTTATCTTAGTTATTATATGAAATTGCTTGAAAAAAAATGATTATATTCACTTAAAGAACTGTAAATTTTGTAATAAAAAAGTGGTTGATAAATCTGAAGGTTAAAACACTTCCACCGTTATGCAGAACGTACACAAAAAAGTTTCAGATTATTTTAAAAAATTTTTTGAGCATTCAATGTCCCCCCGTTTGAGCTTTTCGAAAAAAAACACATCTTGAGTAAAACGCATTTTAAAGTTTGGCATCTTATGTAAAGTTATGGCATCTGCTTTTACTACGACACTTGTAGTTTTTGCTGTAGTGAACGGGAAATAATAAACTTTGGTATTTTTATAAAGCTAATAAGATGACCTTTATAATAAAATAATAAAAAAAATTGTAATTTTTTTTTAAAAAAAAAATCGAGATTTTAGAGAAGTTGGATAATATAAAATGAAATGAATATAAAATGAATCACACGTTGCTTTATAAGAGGGATGTTAATAAATAATCAATAACTCACAAAAAATTGCCGTTAAATACTTTTCAATTTTAAACATAAGGATTTCGATCAAATATATATGATATTTGACTTAATTTTTCACTCTCATCTTAATTGTTATACTAATTTTTAAAATTATGTTGATTTTGCTGGTGAAAAATGATTTCGGATAGTATTTGTAAATAGATATGTATCTATATGCTCTTGAATGAAACGGAATGTATTGTATCTTATCACTTTTAAACTTGATCGATACTTGTTTCTGTGCTTACATATGCTTTACAGCGTATGGAATCTTCCAGAACAAATACCACCTAAGAATTACATTGTCTTCCCATCGCTTTATCGAAAGTGTTATTTTTAATTCAGCAAAATTCGGGAAGGGTTTAAAAAAAAGCGCATTGTTATCTACGTGTCTATAATTGCCGTAAATATATCGAAAAGCGGGTCGAGTTACGCATGTAAATATCCGGCCTCTGGTCCGGAAATCGAAATGGTTCGTTTAATGCGCGTTTTTTTTTTCCTTTCTTTTTTCTTTTTTACTTCTGCTGGCGAGAAGAAATCTTTGCGGCCAGCATCTCAATTTTGTATTGCCTTGGCCGACGTAGCGCACTTCCGGTATTCCTCTGCACCGTTTGCGAATAGTAAACTTTTCTGATTGGTTCGTATCACGCCGAGATCCATATCGTGCCCGATCCCAAATCGGACGTGATGTCACATTGACAAAACAAGATGGCTGAATTTGGACTTGGACGCCATGTTGTAATCATAGATATAATAATAAATATCAGTATTATTAAAAGGTATTTCGGTTTTTTTAGTGGGTTCGAATAAAACACTTATTAAAAGGTTTGAAGCAATATAACATGAATTCATACGCCTTTTTTTAAGGGGACGTATTATATATTACACAATAAATAAGGATTTAATTTATCACTAATTTTTTTTTACTATGATTGGAAAAAATAATGGTTCAAAACAGATATTAATACAGTGTAGGATCTTAAAGAAAGTGATTTTTTTATTGTTATTAGAAAATAATGATTGATTTATACAGGTCTAAAGAGTTTCATTTTTCGCTGTTATGCGATAGTAATTATAAAACATTCTCCCACTTCTTTTATACAATCATGAAATATATTTTTTTTCACAATTCCTACAAAAAGTTTAATTACTACTATTAATTCTCTCCCTATATATATATATATATATATATCGTTTAAATTTTTAATCGGTAATAAAATACTTTCTATTCATCCATTCAAGTGTAAATACATTTTTTAAAAACTTATAGTGTATGACACTTGACGTTAATACAGTTTTTTCAAATATTAATTCATTAATTAAATAAAAATTGAATAAATAGTAACAAACAAAAATAATAGTCCATCTTATATATCAAAAGAAAAATCGTTCGTTGTGTCCCTGTAGCGCAATGAATAGCGCGTTGGACTTCTAATTCAAAGGTCGTGGGTTCGAATCTCAACTCGGATGGCTTAATTCCTGAGATTGTGATTTCTTTTTACTATATTATTTTATTAGAATAGTTAAATTAAATTAATAAATAAATAGTAACAACCAAAAAAAAATAGTCCAACACCCTATATAGAAAGGAAAATGGAAAATTGCAAGGAAAATCACTTTCCACTTTATCACTTAATATTGTGATTCTGTCATATGTATATACATATTTATATTAATTGTAAGTATTTAATAAAATTAACTAAAATAAAAATTTTCTTTGTTGACCTAAGTTAGGAATTGACTTAATTTTTCTTTTATATTACTTGTTTGTGTTATTATTCAAAGGATAAAATTCGTCTAAAATAGTCATTGCTTTAACACAATTATAGGTTTTCTTGTAGACTTCAAGACTTAAAAGATTAAGTGAATATTTTTTACATGTATAGTCTTGAATATATTTAGAATTCTTGTAATGGAGTTTTCCATCAATTGTGTGGACTACAATTGGATAAAAATTTCTATTATGATTCTGGAATTGCATAACGACTCTATTAGCTTAATTCAAATGTTTTTCCATTAGTATTCTCATTTCTTAGGGATGTATTATTCATCTGTTTTATTCCTTGCTATGGTTTACTTTTAAATGCGGAATTAAACATATGGATTAAAATAATCGAATATATATAGAATAAATATTAAAGTGTAAAATAAGAGCTTCCTGTTACAAAAAGCATAAGCAGATCCCCAGAACATCCTACATTAATCTGTGTCCGTATAAAAATATTAACCGTGACTATATTTAGAAATATTTTTACAGCAATCTCGCTGTACATGTGTTCCTGCCAAATTTCGCCTTCAGTAATCCATCTGTGTTTGATACGTTTGACACTTTTCATACTTATAATTACCAGTCATAAATATACTTGATCATTAACACTATTGATCATTAATATGTAAATCAATGTGCTTTGGTAATAATTCAATTTCTGCCGTAATTACCTTCATAGTTGGAAAAAATTATTTAAGAATTAATTAAGAGTATCATTTTTTTTTTTTTTTTTTTTACCAAAAGAAACCTTTTTTTTTTTTTTCAAAATCTCGTCTTTAGTGTCGTGTAATTTCTTCCATACTATATTACATTACTGGATATGATTGGCATTAAGTATTAATGCTTAAGATCTTTATATTCCTCATTATATTAACTGAAGAGTGTCTATTTAAAAGTGTACTATGAATGATTAAAAGAGTATTGGTAAAAAGATTATTTGCCTTAAAACTTGAAATGTTCTTATTTATACGCATATAAACTTAATTATTTTTCGGAAGTTATATAGTACTGAAGTTGTAAAAAAGGCTATTTATTCAATTCCTACAGCTAGTTCTCTCTTTCCCTATATATAAATATATATCTTGTTCAAATTTTCAATAAAATACTTTATATTCATCCATTCAAGTTCAAAAACATTTTTTTAAACTTGTAATAGATGACACTTGATGTTAATGCAGTTTTTTCTAATATTAATTCTTTCATTTAATTTAATTAATGAATAATTAGTAAGAAACAAAAATATTTCAACACCATATATAAAAAGGAAAATCGCTAGTTTAGTCCCTGTAGCGCAATGGATAGTGCGTTGGATTTCTAATCCAAAGATCGTGGGTTCGAATCCCACTTGGGATGGCCTAATTTCTGAGAATGTGATTTCTTAATATACTATCTTATCAGAATAATTAAATTTAATTAATGAATGAAGAGTAACAAAAAAATAGTCCAACAACCTATATAGAAAAGAAAATGGAAAATTGCTAGGAAAATCGCTTTCTATTTTGTCACAATATTGAGATTCTTTCATATATATATATATATATATATATATATATATATATATATATATATATATATATATATATATATTTATATTAATTGTAATTATTTTTTAAAAAGTAACTAAAATAGAATTTTTCTTTGTGTTGAACTAAGTAGGAATTGACTTAAAAAATTTCTTTTTACATTACTTGTTTTGTGGTTTGTTTTGCTTTGTTTCGAAAACATTGAATTAGTAAGATATTGCATGAATTCTCATCCCCTTTTTATTTAAAAAAATTTTTCTTTACATAAATATAATTTATTTACAATATTACTTGGGGGTACCCTCTGTCCACCTAACGGGGGACCAACCCCTATTGTATAAATTCAACTTTCATACTCATGGCTCAAATTGTAAAACTGTAATTTACATGCATTATGTAGTTCTAATTTTCGCCTAATCTCTTTAAAAATTGCTGCTATTTTGTATACTTTCTTCATTTCTTCTTTTTTTTTTTCATAAAATTCGTTCTTGGTGCTTTTTTTCAGTTAAACTCAACTTTTACGCCCCATTTTTACTAACTACACCTTAAATGTAAATAGAGTTATTACAGCATCATGAAAAACTTTTTTATATATAGTGAGAAAATATTGCTCTATTGTACCTTTTTAAGACACAAAGTATATTGAGATTTTGAAGTACTTTCACGACGCAGTTTCTTATATAAATACTATTGAATTTCAATGCGAAAAGAAAGGATGTTTTTGGTGCATCGAAACATGAGTTCATGGTATGAGTATATAAATTGTGATTAAATTTTTCAACATAATTTCATCATAACATAATGAAGTAGTGTGTCGAGTAGATCGTTTTATTGTAAATTGGCTCTGCGCAATAAAGTATATCTCGTTAGAATTTTTAAAGTATTTTTTAAAAAAAACATTAAATAAGAGATATTATCATTAATCTGCTTACGATTTTTATAAGTAATTGTATTTGCAAAAGTGACTTAATTGGTTTGTGCAGTTTCATTTACTTGAAGATAATGGATGAGATAGCCTTTTGCTCGGATATTAATGACCTTGGAATTAATAAAAATAAATTATCTGATGTATCTATCTGTTGAGTTAAATTCTTTAAAAAACCTTGTAAATGTCAAAAGGTTGAAATGGTTATAGATGGCGCTGTTTCAACAGCGGCGTTGTGCAAGTGTATCACCGAAAATGCGGGGAGTTGCGTGTATGACGAGAGGAAGAGCATTAGAGAGAGTTTGTTTGAGCGGTGTTAAAAGGTGTGAGATATACTAGTAGTTAGTAATGAATAAGGTATATATGAGTAGTAAGAAGCTGTAATTAAAGTTATCTGTTATTAGAGAGTGCTAGTTATTTGTAGATAGTTAGCGTCGTCAGTACAAAGGTAAAGGGAAAAAAACATTACAGGAAAACAAATATAAAAGTAATTGGACAATTTTTAAGAGTATAGGATTGTTATCAAAACAGTAAAAAACTTAAGTAATCTTTATTCCAATGGGATTGCAATTTTGAGTCTGACTTTTTCGTAGTTAAATAAAATTAAATTTCCTAGTATGGTTTGTGAGTAAAAGGCGACGCTTTAGGAACTTTTATATTTATAACTCACCCCAATCACTTACTTTAAAGTAACATTTAAACATACTTAACCATAAAAATTCAGGTGAGCAGAATTCGTCGAAAAAGTTGTATGAAATGTTTCCAATAAACATTTTTGATGCAGGTACGGTGAAAATCACGTATTTAAACTGTTTAGTTTTAGAAAATATTCTGAGCATGATTCATAATCAAGAAAAAACTGCACCTGAAAACGGATTTATTGTATAGTTTCGTTGTAGCGGTAGGCATTATACTTCCAATCGCTGCCAGATGGCTACTCCTAAAGCTTTTAAATTAATTAATTTTTTTCAATGGTGAAATGAGAATTCTTTAGCTAACACACGTTTTGTTTTTCCCAATAGTTGCAGAAAAACAATTCGCATATATCTACTTTACTGTATGTAAAAATTATTCTTTACTAAAGATTAACACGGATTTTTTAAATTATTTTATGAAAAATTACATATTTAATGGAACTTATTTTGCTTAAGTATAGCATAGTTGGAGATTTAACAAATCGTAAAGAATAGTAATCATCAAAATTGAAACTAAAAGATATTTCAGTACATATGTCGATTCCTTTTTATTTCCCTCAAAAAGGAAAAGGACATTAGATAATTAGTGGAATATCATATTACGCTTGAATTTATGTTGAGAGAAGAATGAGTAGCAAATTTTTATTGTTACATATTAACAATGGCCAATAATGACCAGAAGTTTCAAATGTTGCTGAGTGGCCTGAAAATATCATTATGGGGATACAATATTTTTTTTTTATATAATTACATTTTTTCTCTCCTGTTACTAAAGTATTCCCTTATCCAAAGGTTAATTTTGAAAGTCTAGTTTTTTGAATTATAATCCAAAAAAGTGCCATTAAAATAATTTAATACAAGTAAATGCTTTCATACCAAGGCTTATATCTTAAACTAGCTTTTATCCGCGGCTTCGCTTGCGTTGTTGTTATAGTAATACCTCCATATAAAATATCTAGGTTCAGTATAAGTGAAACATTTTGTGCAAACTATGGCTTTATAAAAAATTCAAATATAAATATTCAAAAAAATTACAACTTTTTATGAAACTGTCATTTAATATATTACTATAGAGCTTTCAATATCCCGCAATTCACTAAAAATTTGTATTCAAATTTCCGGTATTGATAAAATGCATAATCTTGTGCCAACTTGGTGGGGAGTAAGCAACGCCCCATGGTTTTATCCGCGTAGTTCCTGTTCCCGTAGGAATACGGATAAAATATACCCTACACTGGTGTGCAAAAATTAAGGACGAAGTCGAAAAATTAGCATATCAGCTGAACGAAGAGGCAGAGCGGACAGAAAGACCAATCAGGAGATTAAGTAAGGTGATGTACGGTAGCACATGCGCAGATATGCAGGTAGACGTAATGGGGAAGTGTCTGAGTAGTATAAAGCATGTTGTCGGTGTAAGATCAGTATTTCTGGCAAAGAGATTGCACGCCATATAGCAGTTAAAATACCACCGAGTTGCTGCCTCAGCGAGAAATGGCGAATAATCAATCTGTTAGACGACATCTGGATGCTTTTACCCGAGGTCGAATCATTGGGAAGTTGGAGGAAGGCCGCAGTGTGACAAGTGTGGCTGCAGAGTTCGGAATTGCTCACAGCATCGTTTCACGACTTTGGAGACAATTGCAAACTACAGGAACAGCTATCCGAGGGTTCAGTAGTGGTCGTCCACGAGGAACCACACCCGCAGATGACCGGTACATTGTCTTACAGGCCAGAAGAAACAGGCGGCAGACAGCGGGAGAAATCGCTAGACACACGACACAGGCGACTGGACGACCGATATCACGTTTTACCGTGGCCAGAAGACTGCACGGTGGTGGTCTGTTTGCACGACGCCCCGTACGGTGTGTACCTTTAACGCCTGCCCATCGGAGAAGGCGTTCTCTGTGGTGCCGGGAACACCGGAATTGAGAGACAATGAATGGGGACGAGTACTCTTTACAGATGAGAGCAGATTCAGTTTGAGTAGCGATTCTCATCGCATACTCATCTGGAGAGAGCGGGGAAGCCGCAATCATCCCTCGAACATCATTGAAAGGGACAGGTATGGAGGTCGCGGTGTTCTCGTTTGGGGAGGCATCATGCTTGGTAGTCGTACAGACCTTCACATCTTCGACGCAGGTTCAGTCAACGGGACCCGTTATTGTAACGAGATTCTTCTTCCATATGCGCGTCTTTTTAGAGGCGCTATGGGTCTGCAGTTCCTTTTCATGGACGACAATGCACCATGTCATCGCACAGTAGCTGCCGAACAGCTCTTAGAGAGTGGGGATATTGAACGTATGGATTGGCCGGCACGATCTCCGGATCTCAATCCCCTCGAGCATGTATGGGATTTTCTAGGCAGACGCTTGGCAGCTCGTACCTTACCACCAGTAACGATTCGGGAGCTTCGATTGGCGCTGCAAGACGAATGGGCAGCAATGCCTCAACAACTCATTGACACCCTCATTCTCGGCATGGGCAGATGCTGTGAAACCTGCCTAGCAGTCAGGGGAGATCATATCCCCTACTAAAGACCGGATGTTTCTTGCTGGACACCCATCACAGGGATGTTTCGGCCTTCAGTCGCATTGCGCTCCATGCTACTTTTTCAATCAAGCTTCTTTTTATCCCTCTGATTTCTCTTTTAGTAAGTGTTGCTTACATTACACATGTCCTTACGTATTGGGGATCTTACGGTATTAAATGTGTTGATTTGGAAAGCTTTTGTACAAAGTTATATTGAAAAAACCGTCTCGTTCTTAATTTTTGCACACCAGTGTATGTTACTCGCTGATAATATAGCTTTCTATTGGTGAAAGAATTTCTAAAATCGGTCCAGTCATTTCAGGCATTAACCGGAACAAACAGAAAGACAGACAAAAATTTTAAAAATTCATTTTCTTCATCGTACCGTATGTACTTTTAAATGCAATTAGTAAAAAACTATTAATTTGAAATTACAAACAGGCACTTTAATTTTATTTACTTGCATAGATTAAAAAAATGTAACAATTTCACGAGCTAAACTTCATCTTAATTTCATGATATCTCATTTAGGCCAGTGCTCCCCAATCTTTTTATCGCGGGGGGTCGGTCAACGTTCGGTAATATTACCGCGGCCCGCTGAGTAGGGATGTTGATGTTTGCATGTATAGAAAATCACACAAAACCGAGAGAAATACACCACAGTAAATAAAATAGGAGTAATTTAATGTTCCTTGGGAAACCCGGAATCGATCCCAAAGGGTTGGTGACCACTGATTTGGACAACCAAAATTTGCGCAACTCCAAAGAACCTCTGCTTAGACTAGTGATTCTCAGCCTGCGGGCCACATGTGGCCAAGGCCATCTTGAAATGACACATAGCTTTGATGTGGCCCACCGGGTTTTTCTCAGTGACTCACTCATGACGCATTGCCCTAAAAAGTTCAATTATTTAAAAACAATATGTATTAAAAATTTATCTGGAAATCCTCTTAATGAAGCAATCAAATTGACCAATTTTGCAGTCGATGTCGTACGGGTGCGAATTGCAAGACTTTTTCTTTCTATATGAAACTGTAACACGGTTAGTGATAACAAATAACAGTGAAATAGGGAATGAACTGGAGTAGCGACCGTTTTATGGGTGAAACTGATTTTTTTAATTATAAACACATAATACTGATTTCAGTCTGGAATTCAGTCAAAACTCCTCTTTGCAACCATTCTGCGTTTGACAAATTAATGTTTGAAATGAAAATAAGAGAGAGTTTGCTAAAAGAAAAAAAAATCAAATTATCAAACGATTTGACAGTTTTGTTTGTATGGTCATAAATGAAAGAGAACCGAAGCTACTCTATAACTCTGTAAAAAATGCATAAAAACGAAGAAAATGTTTTATGTGTGTTTGATAGAGAGAAAGAGAGAGAGAGAGATTAATATAGTATTAAAAGCTAAATATATATATATATATATATATATATATATATATAAAGTTTTACTATTTTAATCAATTTTTCACATTTTAAGTGTCCAATGTTGTCTTTGTCTTATGGTGTTTTTTTCCATTAATCCTCATGTTTCGGTCCTCTGGAAATATCTGCAGTATGTATGCGGCCCGGTGGGAAAATAGGTTGAGTACCCCTGGTTTAAACAGGGGACTTCGTGTTGGCACTTGGTGTTTAATGATGTCAAGTAATGTTACACATTTAATCATTCAAATATGAGAAATACAGAAACTATTTTCTTTGTTTTCTTATTCTTAAAAAAATTCATTCTTCTTTCTTTTATTATAAATGCTTAATGGAATTATTATTATTTTTATATAATTAAAACTATACTTTTTCCCATTCAACCGAACCGTGCCAATTCTTTCTATTCTCTGCATTTTTTTTTCCACATAAAGAAAATTCAGTGAAAAAAAAAAGCAATACATTAAGTACTCATCTGATAATATAGTCTCCAAAATGGCAACAAGTTCTGCCCAATGTTTTCATGTCAACCGAGGGGAAAAGTCGCAATTGTAATTAAAACGAACAATACCTTTTTGCTTTCAACACCACTGTCTGAATAAAAAGACTCACCCAAGTGTCAAACGATGACGTGAGGTTAAATCTCAAAAAGTGGACACAGGTCAAAAAATTGGAGCTCGAGGGTCAGCGACGGACCTCACCCCTGCTCGCTGTCCATTGAGTGAAAGGTCTTGGGCAACTCCGACGTGCGGCCCCAATTGCGACACTCCTAACTGGACGCTTTGTACAATCCTTTGTTTCGATTTGTGGGTCAAAGGGCCCCTTTCTCTTTATCTCCTCGTCAGTTTTGTAAACAGCGGGAGGCACTGGTCCGAGAAATGTGTCACAACGTGTTAATGCAAAACTTCGACGGATTAATCTCCGCGTCACATTTCATCATAATGGACTGAAGAAAGTATTTCGCAAAGGGATGGTCGGTTTTTCGTTCTGAAATATCGCTGTGTGGTACCCTGTTGTTTTCGAAAAGCGGTGCCCCCACCTACGCAGTTATGAAGGGCATTTATTGTCCACACAGATATATAATTGTCTGAAAATGATTTCGAGAAATTTTGCATGGGCTGAAGTTTTTTAAATAGGCACTTCGAAGAATATATACAAAGGAATGGATGTTTCCTCCCATTCATTTCATAAGAAAATTCCAGCACTTTATATATGGAAGACAACAAGGGTCTAATGCATCTGTCTTTCTTCTGATTTATTTAAAAAACTTAACAAAAATCAATTAAAAAAGGTAGCTATTCTAAATTTCTAACAAATAGATTTCCGGGGACACCTGCTCGCGCAACTCCAGTCTCTCTTGTTTTACTTGTTGTTCGCCAAAGTTTTTGTTTCACATTGGATCAGCTGCGTCTGCGCGCGAAGACTACGTGCTTTGTTTTGAGATATTCAATTGGGTGACGATTCCACATATATAAACAGTAGTGCACACAGTAATTTTTTTTGGGGGGAGGGGTCTGGGGTCGAAAGTTCACCATTCTTGTATCATATTCCTTTTGATTTTGTCGATTTTCGGGAACAAAATACAGTAAAAAACTTATTGAATAAATACTTAGCATTAATTAATAAAATTAATCATTAATAACAAATACTTAATTAAATTTTTTGTACTATATACTTAGAATTATAATCAATTCAGATAAAAATTAAGGGCTTTGGGGGTTCGGACCCACCCTTGTGTGTGCCACTGTATATATATATATATATATATATATATATATATATACTATTTATATTTAAAAATACTGGGGTGTTTTTTTCCAACTTTTATACCATGTTACGTTATTTAATTACGTTTATGAAACCGTTTTAACAGAACATGTATATGAATTAATAGGAAAGTTACTTAAAATTGAACAATTCCAAACGTAAGCCACATGCCAGTGAATGAGTGAATAGTAACGTCGCACTGTTCAGCTGCACAACGGCTTTTGTCGACGGTCTTCGTGATTTTGAACCATGGTCAAATGACGACGACGACACCTAAACTGGCACCTCCTCTCCTAACTACCACACCTCACCAACGGGAGGACGTTTGAGCTATCGACAGATTTAACGTGCAATGTCTCCCCTACACGGCGAGTCTTGAGTGGTACTGGGCTCGAACATATGACATGCCTGCCACATAATCCGATACCCTGACCACTGGACTACCACTTCCCCAAGCTACACCAAAGAACATAGACTTAACTCAGAACACATTTTCCGGCTGATTTCTCATACAAATTCATTAAAATATCTGACATGTATCTTTTTTTTATCATACAACGTTTTTAAATTAAAAAAAAAAACATTCCTTTAATGCGCATTTTCCCCTTGTCTGAACAAGCCTGTATAGAAAATGGATTTTTACGCTAAAAAAAATTAAATTTTTAAGAGAAAGAAAATTTTATGAGTTATATATTTTTCTGTTTGAAATAAAAAATGTGTCGCGAGAGCCTTTAGGCTCTAGCTAACACTAAGCGAAGACAACCTTAAAATATAACTAAAGTGATCTTAGTTTCATCGCAATTATTCTAAGCGATTATTAGATATTTTATACCAAGAAAAATTAATTGGAAATCAGAATCATAACAAATATCTGGTTCTCCTATGTTATGTTCCTAATTATTTACTTTGTACGCATATTATTGTATTAAGCCTTTCTATTTCCCCCTTAACCATTTCCTGGGGTTTTTTTTAATTAAATAATTGATTAAATAATAATGTGATTCTTAAAATCACACAGCCTTACATATCAGTTCATATTTAATAATTGTAAATAGACCCTGAAAAGTAACTATAGATTCAAAGCTATAGATCGGTGGCGCACAGAATGGAGAGGGGGTTCCTGGGTCTGGACCCTCCTCATTGCGCCTGATTTTTTTTTCGATTTATTATATAATCCTGTGTATATAGTATGTAAGATTTAATTAAAAATTCGTTATTAATAATTAATTTTATTAATTAATGCCAATTATTTCTTAAATAATTAATTTTTTTACTGTTTTTTGTTCCCGAAAATCAACAAACAAGTTCAACAGAAAATGTTGGGTGGCGTATTGGAGTACGATTCGAGAAGGTGGACTTCCAACCCTGGAGCCCCCTTCCCCTTGCTGAGGACTGCGGTATCCCAGTGATCTAGGTATCGGATCATGGCAGGCATGTCATGAGTTCGAGCCCAGTATCACTAAAGACCTGTCGTGTAGGGTAGCGATGCACGTTAAATCTGTCGAGAGTTAAGACGTCCTCCCGTTGATGTGGTGTGACTGTTAGGAGAGGGGTGCCAGCTCAGGTGTCGCCCACGTCACTTGACCATGGTTCAAAAGAACATGGTCCGTAGCCAAAAGCCCTCGTGTTGCTGAACAGTGCGACGTTAATATTCACTCACTCACTCGCCCCCACCCCCTTGAAAAATTCCTGTGTGCGCCACTGCTATGGGTGCCACTGTGATTGTAATTACCATTTTCACAATTAAATTTTTTAAAAATGAACTCGTGTAGAAAAGTTAAAAAACGAATACATTTTCGCAAACATTTCAAAAAGTGTTGAATTGTTTTCAGTGAAAATTGGTAAACATAACAAAGATTCTTTTCTTAGCAATCCAATCAAAGAATTATCGTTCCTTTATTTTATGCAAAATGAAAAAAAAAAAAAAAGAAGACTGATAAGACACATACTTCACATTATGCTGTGAGGTTTTAGTTTTGTTCACGTTTCTGAAAGCTTACGATTACTTTTACAAACAATGGCCCAAAGACAACGTCGGAATGATGGATTATGATAGAGAGTAGTTAAAGATTGGATGTAGGCCAATCCCCAGGTTGAGGTAGCATTCAAGATAGCTCAATGGGCACAAAACGTGGCTTGCTGAGTGGGGTACTAATTCCAGGAGACCAGAATAATATCCAGAAGATCAGTTATAGCAGCCACCACAAGCCAGGATTACCGTTACTTGGCTTTAACTGCAAGGCACACAAAAGAAGGAAAGCATCTACTCGATTCCAATGCCTCTGTCACTCCAATTGAGAGGGTTACTACAAGTATTTATCAAAGGTTTAATGATGGAAAGCTTTATATCACTCTCACTCCAAGTTACAGGAGAGAACGCCTGGCAGAATGCCGACAATAAAATCCTTGGACTCGAGATAAATAGGCCTGTCTTCACTTCATTGGTGAGTTAAAATTCAATTTGAATACTGATTCTGGGCCTGTTTATATACATGAAGGGAGTCAGCTAACGTGGCATCAAGGAAGGGAACAACTGCGGCAGAGCTTGCTCTAGCAAAATAGTCTACTAATGGTGGGGACCTCTCCTGTGGTTTTCTATCTACCGAAACCTCTTATTACCATTGTCCCCTTTTGGATAGCTGAAACCGGACATCGTAAAGGTGAAAGGAATGCCCATTTGTGACCTTGTTCTTGGATTGGGAGAAAGTTACTAGTGAAAGATGCGTAAACATATAAAATATCATACTTGAACACATACTCCCGTCTCGAAAACTTTTAAGTGTCAACGTAAAAGAAAACTGTCATTAAATTTACAGCGTACAAAATAAAATACGTTAAATGAAATACCAAATTCACACCCGATAACATTTCAGAAAATATGTCACATTTTTTGTAACAAAAAAAAAATATTTTTCAAATTTTATCCAAATGCCACCCTTAAAATTTGCCGCTCCTTGCAGAAGTCCGGTTTGTCCGGCCCTAGAGCCACCCCTGACTACGGAGGTGGTGGTGTTATGGTCAGGGTATATGTAATGTTGAACAAATACATAGAGCAACATTTCTTTTAGAAAAAAAACCGTAATTATTGTTCTGTGTAAATTAAATCTTGAGCCTTGTTGAGAATTTTTAAAGAAGCAGTTGGCTCTATTTTCATTTTATTATATGATAGCGCTCATTCACACAGATCTCGCCTGGTTGATGAACATGTCGAGATTGGGGCCTTTAGGAGGAGAGAATGGCCAGTCAAAGCACATTTACAGTTTTCCAGCCCCTTTTAAAACATTCCCGCATTAAGAAATGCTTTGGTGGGAAAGTAAAATTTGTCCCAAAACCTCATAAACAGCCTTGTAAATAGAATGAGAATTCGTTGTGACAATTACATTATTGTTCAGGGTCAGGGTGATCATACTTAAACTTTTCACCATCAACTCACTAGCATTCACTCAAGATTCAGGTACTGTATATTATGGCATAAGCCAGTGATGCACACAAGGGGGAGGGGGGGTTTGAACCCCAAACCCTTGATTTTCATTCCGATTGATTATAATTCTAAGTATATAGTACGTAAAATTTAATTAAGTATTTGTTATTAATGATTAATTGTATTCATTAATGCTAATTATTTATTCAAAAATTAATTTTTTACTGTGTTTTGTTCCCGAAAATCGTAAAAATCAAAAGGAGCATGATACAAGAATGGTGAACTTTCGACCCCACCCCCTTGAAAAATTCCTGTGTGAGCTACTGTCATAAGCTAGGATCATGAGCAAGTCGGATTCATTTTCTTACTATGATCCATTTTTGTTATTATTTTCATATATATATATAGTAATACTTTAAAGTATTTTCATACCAAATTTCAATGTAACTCGCATTACAAAAAATAATGATAGTGTGTGTGTCTAAATAATCATCTGCTGTAATTCTAGTTTGAAATTACTCTGTAGAAATTTTTTTTACGGAGATGATTAACATCATTTAGAAGCAAAAAACAAGTTACAATATAATTAATTGGAGAAATCTGATACACAAGGAAGATATGAAATCTCATTTGCTGATATACGAGTGCAGAACATAACTGATAGATACATTTATTATATTCCTTTGATTTGCTTGTGTAAGAAAAACTAATAAACAACTTTCAAAAGCTCCTTTATTTTTGAGTAATAAAAATAATTATAACTATAAAATAATTTATGAACTAGGCAACAAAAAGGATTCATTTTTCAGGTGTTTTTGTTGTATGTATTTTAATTAAATAATTTTTTTTATTATTTTTTTTTTACACTTTGTAAAAAAGTATATTTATAAGAAAAATTTCGAAAACGTCTCGGTGTCAAAACTTTCCACGTAACTTCTTTTTTTTCTTCCATTTTATGTAAGCAAAGCATTACAAATTTTAAATTTCGCAATTTTGAGAACGAAATTTTTAAAAAGTATCGCCAATTATGTTTTATTGGAACTCTCGATGTTATTTGGATAAATTTCTTAAAAAATCTAATTTTAATTAAAAATATTTTTGAGAAACAAGACGATGAGTTTCGTTATACTCTAAGTTAAATTAGTGTTAATTTTTATTTTGAAATTAATAAAATACTTCGTTCTTACGGCACTAAAAAAGGCTTTAATCATCAACTAGAATTCTGATTTGATGGCAGTTTCTTTTCGGGGAGTAGGAGGGAAGGGCGAAGAGAAAAACTTAAGTCCCGTCAACGCATGACATTCCAATGAAAATAACTTTTAGTAAATTATTTTATCATTAAAAAAAAGTGCATCAGAATATGTTTTTCTACAAATTCTTTTTAATGCTGCTTTGCATTTCAGGAACATAAAAATTAATGCTTTAGCACAATCATGAAAAATTCGAAATTAGTTATTAAATTTATTCAAAAAACTTTACTGTCACAATAATCAATCACTTTGACTTACTTGTACCGCAAGAAAAATTCTTGCAAATTGAATTAAAATTTTCATTATTAAATCATTTCAAAGATTCATATAAAATTTTTCGAAAAATATTTCTGAGTTCCTAGGTCGTAGTTTTTGTCTGAAAAACGATTTACTGTATTAATCTAGGTTTTGTTTTCAAAGCTAAATCACTGGCATATGTTGCAAATGTTTTTGATTTACATCAACTTAGCCATCGTATCAGCTGAATGTGTATAATGTTGTTTCTATATCACCTCTCCTTATTCAAAAATTTCCTTATTTGCATAGGTCGGAAGTTAGGCATTTTAGCAAACGATTTATCTTTTACCCTCCTTATCTCCTCAACTGATACCTGAATACAGACAAATATTGAGTTTTAAATTGACTAATGATGATTTCGATTATACATATATACTTTTACAACTTCAATGTTAATTTTGTCCTAAGTATAAAAATGCATCTGAAGTAAAAAAAAAAAAAAAAAAGAGAGAGATTTTGCAGGGTGTGTTTTTTCCACACACACACAGTTCCTACTATTTTAGTTCACACTCTCCATATATATATTTATTTATATATATATATATCTTGTTCAAATTTTCAATCGTCCATACAATACTTTTTATTCATCCATTCAAGTTCAAATACATTTTTAAACACTTGATGTTAAAGCAGTTTTTTTTCAAATATTAGCCCATTATTTCTATTTAATTAATGAATAAACAGTAACAAACAAAAATAATAGTCCATCTTATATATACAAAGATAAATCCCTCGTTGTGTGCCTGTAGCACAATGGATCGCGCGTTAGACTTCTGATACAAATGTCGTGGGTTCGAATCCCACCTGGAATGGCCTAATTTCTGAGAACATAGTTTTATCAGAATAATTAAATTTACTGAATGAATAAATAGTAACAACAACAAAAAATAGTCCAACATCCTACATAAAAAAAGAAAATGGAAAAAATCGTTTTCTATTTTGTCACTTAAAAATGTGAATCTGTCATATGTATATACATAGTTATATTAATTATAACTATTTAATAAAAAATAACTAATATAAGATTTTTCTTTGTTGACCTAAGTAGGAATTTACTTAAACTTTTTTTCTTATATATTGCTTGTTTTAAGTTAATTTCTTTTGTGATTTTGAAAAAACAGAAGGACGTTAAGATTAGGTTTACGATTTTTATTTCCCTAATACAAAAAAAATATGTCTTCAAGGTTATTGTTAACACTTAAGGATATACTCCCTCAAAACAACAATCTAGAGTTAATTTCGAGGGTGGGAAAAAAAACGAGTGACATTACTTTTGGACAATTGTTTCAACCAGACGATTTTTTTTTATTGTTGATTTGTCACAGAGAGACATGTTCTTAAAGTGTTTTTCTTTTGTTGTTCTTTGTAGATCTTCCGAGTCAAGTGCCTCCCCTCACACCCGGAACGAATCAAAAGATGGCTCAAGCGATCACTGCGAGTTTTAGCAGTTGGGAAAAAGAGCGGGAACAATATCACATTACGGAAGGTACGTGAACGGTTCACTTAGTAGCAAAACTAGTAACAAACTTTCTTAATATTGTAACAAAAAGTAATCAATTAATACTGGCATTCATTAACTTTGGAATATAGTTAAGCAGCGGTTTTGGTTGATATTTTACAAATTGAGATGCGTGTATCATGCGTGTGCTCAGATAAAAGCAATAGTTCGCTTTGATTAAAAGGCTTTCTTTGGTTAATGTTAACGAATAGGGTCCAAATTCACGCGGAATATTTTTTCAGATATAAAAGAACTCCAACACATTAATATTATGTTTGGGCACTATCCTGTAGATAATTACTTATGTTATCATCCTTCTCATTTTTATCCGTGTTGACTCATTTTTTCTTTTATAAAATGTGTTTCACATTTTTCCTCCTACACCGTAATGCTAAAATGAAATATATCTTTACATATTAAAAGGAAAAACTAATTATTTATGAAATATTTTGAAATTTTAAAAACACTATTTTATATTAAAAAAAAATACATGAGTTACAATATCACAATTTTTATAAAAATTGAGACATTTTTTTCTGTCCGAAAAAATGTGCTCCGCGTCATGTTTACGCTCTCGTACATTTGGCGAAGATAGCCATAACATGCATGTTTTAAAATGAGAAGAGTTGAGGGATATCATTTTGACTACACCTTACTTATCCTTTACAATATCCTTTTTTAAAAATTTTAAAAAAACACACACTTTTTTTTCTTCTGGTGTTATAATTAAAAAGGATATATAAATACTCCTGGAAATATTTTATTTCGCACCCTAAACTGCTACATTGTGGATCTAACTGGAGAAGGCCAGCTCTCTCTCTCGCGCACACACACATGTTTCGTCCTCATCATTTACCCATGATACATCATCAGTAGCGCACACAGGAATTTTTCAAGGGGGGCGGGGGCCGAGTTCGAAAGTTCACCATTCTTTTATCATGCTCCTTTTTATTTTGTCAATTTTCGGGAACAAAACACAGTAAAAAACTAATTATTGAATAAATAATTAGCATTAATTAATAAAATTAATCATTAATAACAAATGCTTAATTAAATTTTACGTACTATATACTTAGAATTATAATCAATCGGAAAAAAATCGGGCTTTGGGGGGATGCGGACCCCCAGGCCCCCCCCCTTGTGTGCGCCACTGTACATCATAATTACCATGGCAACAACATCAAAAGCCTTCGAGTTGATTCTAAATAAGACATTAATTAGTTATCAGTTGGTCATATCAAATGTATAGTCAGGGTGTCGAACTAACAGTCGGCAAATTTCCCTCGATTTGTGAGTAGTCTTGGTAACCTAGTGGTTATGGACAAGAACAGTGGCGTAACACAGACTATTAGGGCCGCCCTGTAAAGTCAGGGTTTGGGTCCCAAGCCGGATTTTACATGGGTACGTACTTAGCATCAGTCAGGTTTGGGGCCTTCTAGAATCCTGGGCTTGCCCGCGATGTGGGGGTGTACGTTACGCCACTGGTCACGAACTTGTGGTCGGCGTGTCATGTGAGTTCGAGCCCTAGTACCACTGAAGACCCCCATGTAGAGAGGCTGTCGGAGCTCAAAACCTTCCCGTTGGCGTTGTTGTTTGGAGAAGGTGCCAGCTCAGGTGTCATCTTCAGCACTTGACCGAGATTCGGAATTATGAAGTCCGTTGCCAATAGCCATCGTGTTACTTTAGAGTGCACTTACTTATTCTCTCGAATTGTGGGATCGAGTCCAGGTGAATAGAATACCCACAATGCATGTTAGGGTCTAAAGTGCTCACGTCTGCATGATATGGAAGCTCGCAGAAGGTGGTCCTTGATGATGTGGTGATTGAGGTTTCGACTCCAATAACTTTCGATTTTTCATTCAAGTGAGTCGTTAATAAACGATATCAATTATATCTAACAGAACATTTCTGGAAAAAAATTGTGAATTATAAGGGACTCACCGTATACGTCGATTATATATATAAAAAAATAATTTCCTTTTTTGTGAAATGCAGACCTCCACGCAACATTCTGAGATTTAGCATCGACCCCTACTCAAATAATTTCCACTAATTGAAGAGAATTAGTTAACAGCAAAAATCGGAAGAGTTATTTATGAACTCCAGAACTTATTTACACTCCAGATAACAGAACAGTGTCATATAACCCCCCGAATAATTCATTTCGTAGTATTAGATTACGCTCTTCTTTCTCCTTTGACTGTTCCATCAAGGAAGTTCGGACAGTAATGAATCGTTGGATTGATTCGGACAGTGGACTCCTCATTTCTCATCATCACCACGCCATAAATAAGGCCTGAATTATTTTTGCGAAAACGTTCGAAATTCCTGCGGGAGACGAGATCGTTCCATCAAGATGGCGGATCATTCTTCATGTCTTTTAAGGTCAGGCCTGTAAATTAGATCTCTGAATTATTTCGCATGTAAGAATCGTTCTCTTGTCTTCTTCTTCCTCACACGAAATCGTGCGTTGCTTTTGGACAAGGGCGACGACCGGGAAGTCAATTGCTTTCTGTGGTCGAGTCGTGTTCGAATATTTGAATTTTACACTTTGGATGTCAGATATGGAGGTTTGACCTAGGACATTGATGTTGAACTCTGTGGGAAAAGCCAATGAAAAGTAAATTCAACATTGATATTGCTTTGTTTCGTTTTCTTTTTACTTCGTTTGAAACTTTTTGTAGATGTTCTATAAAAAAAAATTCGAAAATTTCTTTTATTCTGTTTTTTCTCCAATCTCCAGCCTTTTATATATATATATATAAGTGTGACTTTTAAATAAAATTTTAAACATTCAAGTTTTTAAGTGTGCCTGGGGTATCCTAGTGGCTGAAGTCATGAGTTCAAGCCCTAGTGATATTGAAGACCAGTGGTGTAGAGGGGCTAAAGCATGTTAAATCTTTCGAAGCTCAAAATTTTCCCGTTTTCTTGATGTGGACGTTCGGAGAGGAGATGCCATCTTGGGTATTATCCTCACCACTTGACCGAGGCCAAGGTCAGTCTCCAATAGCCCTCTTGTTGCTTTTTAGTGCGACTTTAAAAAACACTCGCTAATTCAAGTTTTAAATACTTTAACAGAAAAGTAAACTTTCATCGATTATAGTGAAAGAACTTTAGAATATTTATAGTCCCATGAATTTTGAATTCAGTTTATTATGCTCAGAATTCAATCTTGGTGAAAAACAATTTTTTTTTTTACAAAAACTGAAATATTTCACCGGCATAATAGAATCTCGATTATGTGTAAAGATTACACGGTGTTGAAATTATTAATGATGCATTTTGTTCAATCTGAACTAACTGTAAGAACCACTATAGTCTAGTGGTTATATCACGTGGCTGACGTGTCATGAGTTCGTGCCTACCAGCACTAAAGATCCGTCGTGAAGAAGGGTTGATGCTTGTTAAATCTGCAGAGGCTCAAAGTCTTCCCGTTTACATGGTGTGGTAGTTTGAACATTGGGGTGTCAGCTCAAGTTTCGCCTTCAACACTTGTTCGAGGCTCAAAGTTACAAGGTCCGTTGCCAACAGACAGTGCCGATTTAAGCTTATTACGGACCCTGGGCGCAGAAGCACTACGGGCCCCATTGGCACTGGCGGATTGAAATTTATAACCAGGACACAGGGTTGTTCAGCTTATATGGGCCCTTCTGGCCACATTCGGGCCCCTAGGCACCCACCCCAAGCGCCCAATGGATAAACCGGTACTGCCAACAGCTCTCGTTTTGCTTTATATTGCAACGCTAATAAACACTCATTCAATCTCCCGAACTACCTGTATAAAAATTTTCTAATTTTTTCTTAAAAATAGTTACCTAAACTTATCATTTTAAGAAACATTAAGTAAGTTTTCAGAATTTTACAGAGAACCGATATAAATAATAGGAAAAGATTTAATATTTGTTTATTTTGTATTCATTAGCTCAAAGTCATGAAAATGGGGAGCGGACGGAGGTTGGTGCAAAACGTTTCTTCGTTTTGAATGCAATGAAATACGGTCGACTCTCGGCAATTCGAAGTTGAAGGGACCAATGAAAACTTTCAAATATCAAGAGTTCGAATTATTAAGAGGGTAGAAAAAAACTCCCAAAATACACAAAGAGAAAATTTTTTTTTCTAACTTATTTAAATTTGAAACTATGTAAGAAAACACATAGAAATTGTACATATAAAACTATTTTAAAGTGTTTTTTAAAAGTACATATTATACAGAAGTTAAATGTCCTGTTTTATTAAAAGAATACATTTATGTATTGAAAACAATTATTGAAATAATACATACTCTACATAATTAATCTTTTTTTTTTTTTTTTTTTGATGGAAAAAAATCTGTTATCTGTAAAAATCAATTTAATCTGTTTCCTCAGACAATGTCCCCAGCACCACTGGTTTTTCAATGCAGGGTTCAGTCCGGCCCAAGCACACGCCATAAATCACGTAGATGAGTCATAAATCGTCATGTCACTCCGACGTAAAATACACAATCCTACGCTTCTTTTATTTACTATAGTAAACTATCCTTTCTAAACTCTTGCGTAGAAAGGCCAAGTAAAACAGCGAAAGATGTGGATGGCTGACAACAAGTGCGGCTTGTCTATTGTCCACTTGAATAAGGAAAGCAATAAAACTGTCTTTTTGCTTGAGGGACCTGGAAACACAAAGAGGGGATGGCACACAGATTATCACCACAGGGGCTATGTTACAGGGGAGACATGCAGAGACAATACAACACAAAACATATGTCTAACCTGTTTGCTATAGGACTCTACATCATAGTAAGTGTTCGAATTGTCGAGAGCTATATAAGATAACTTCAAAACATCGCGTGTTAATTGGTCAGCCTCAGTTTTTCTTCGAAACATTGAGTGTACCAAAACTTTGTTTTAGTTCGAAATATCAAGAATTTTTCTAGCATATACATTGAATTAGCGAGAGGCTCGTATTATCGAAGGTTTGAATTAGCTTGAATCGACTGTATTTAAAATCTAGTATAGGGCGAGAATACGTAATTTTTTTTTTCTTTAACAACTTAATACGTGGTCTATTTGTGTGATTCGATGGATATAATTTCGAAACTATTATTAATGAATTTATGTTAAAGTATTTAAAGAAATAAAATATAAATATTATTTAACTTCATTACTTTTTTATTTCAATGTAATACTGTATTTTATAAACGCAGAAACAAAACGCTCTTTTTTTTTACATTATGTAATCTACACTACCTTCTACAATACCATTGGATATAACAACCATTAAAAACTATTTTATTTCCCCTAATGAGTATTATTATTAAAAAATTCCACTTGATAGATTTCAGGTGGCACATTTTTCCTCGGGACAGCTTTGACAAAAATCCTGACTGAACCCTTCATGACATTATTTCAAAGTGTTCCAAGTTTTATTTTAAATTATATTCCCTTATTCGAACTCTAATATAACGATTAGTTTCCATTCTCGATCACTGAAATCTCTCATCTGTTGGCTTGGATCCAATTGGCCTATTGGCTTTTTGTTCAATGTCGCTTAATATTAAATTTCCGAAGGTCATCCTGCACTTCTCCAAGACGTGGTGAGTGAATTTCTTCGCGTGACTAAACCCCGTGAGAGTAACGGTTTCATTGTGGGCGAAGGGAAATGATTATTTTTAGAAGAAAAAACAGCAGCCAGACCGTGTCCGCAGAACACACCTGGACGAAAATCTCATTTGATTTTTCCACCGCCTCAACTTTCGCTCGGCTGAAAAGAATATTATTTAAGAGGACCGAGATTTGCTGCCTTGTGTTCTCTTTTTTTTTTCTTTTTTTTCTTCCCTTTTTTATGTCTGCCAGCACGAATATTCCCAACTTCTGTGTCAGCTGCTTCGATTCCGAACGTTTTGTATTCTCGTTGGGTTATCGGAATGACAAGGCATGAGACGATTGGAGTGCTGCCGTTTTTTTTAGATCGTAAATATTTTTTAATCGATTAAAGTCAAAAAGGATTTCTTAATATGATTGGAAATGATTTAAATAGTCCCGTGTTTTTAGACTATAATTATATCTGTGATACAGAGTTAAATCGTCCGTAATCTCCCATTCATTAAAATTATGCGTGCTGTATTTTCACAGAGAACTCATCTGTAGTGTTTATTTTTAAGATTACATTATAAACAGTGGTGCCCAGGAAAACGTTTCAAGAGGGGAAGGGGGAGTCCAAGGTTGAAAGTCCACCGTTTCCGTATAATACCTCAATACACCCTCCACTAAACATATTATTTAGATTTTGTTGGTTTGGGGAACAAAGAAACAGTAAAAATTAAATTATTGAATTAATAATTAGCATTAATTAATAAAATAAATTGGTAATAACAAATACTCGACTAAGTTTTATGTACCATATAATCATCAATCGAACAAAAAAATCGAGAGCAATGGGGGGGGGTAAGGTCCAGATGCGTGATCTCCCCATTTGTGTGTACCACTGAATATAAAACTACTGGCCAATGCTATAAGCCAATTGGCTATAAGCGACCGACCCTGTAATTTTGAACCAAGGTCAAGTATCGATGACGATATCTGAGCTGGCTCTCTTTCTCCAAACTACCACACCTCGCCAACGGAAGGACTTTGAGTCCCTAAGGATTTAACGTGCATCAGCCCTCTGTATGGCGGGTCTTCAGTGGCATAAAAGCTCAGACTGGCTGTCCACGACCTCGTGACTATGGCTCTTAGGTTACCGTGACCACTACTCATCTGTAGAATATAGTGCTCAAGGACGTCTTATAAGCCTTGGGCCAGTACGCAGGAGTAGGCACTGGGCCGTTACACAATAGGGGCCTCTTTTGTCAAATACTCGTACAAACAATAACCTGAAACAAATTAATGAGCAAGATTTACAATCGCAGAAACCTGCTTGACCGACTGCCACTGTTTTACTGAGACTAATGAAGGTATTTGGAGGTAGGCTTAGGCCTATACATGAACTATGGTTATCACATGTAGCCAGTTGAAATATCGTCCGAAATTCCCGGTTTTTCGGAGAATACAGCCGGAAATAACATTCGAGCGTTGAAATTAATCGAATCAGGATCTGATTAAGGCTGACGAGGCTCCCATTGGGATCGAGTCCCTGGTAAATAAAAATATCTATCACTTCAAAATGCAATTAAAGGGGAAAAAAGGCTTTGATTTTTTTTTCTTTAAAAATAATAAAATGCATGTCATTTGAGAACTTCGCGCGATCGCTGATTATAATGTAATACAAATTCAAAAGAATATTTTAAACAAGTTTTCATGTGATATGAATGTGAACATTATGAAGGATGTGAATGGATGAAATTATAATATGTATATTTGTATAATGATACTGCAATATAAAAATGTTTGTTCGCACATGCGATGTTTAATTCAAAGACGTTAATATATGAGGGGGAAATGACTTTAGATAATAAATTATCAGTCTTTATTGTCTTGGACTTATAATCCTACATGCCTTGACAGTCCTCATCCAGTCATCCAAGGTCATAATCACCTTTCTTTATCATGAATGTAATCTGCATATTTTCGGTCAATTTATCTATAATTTTCCACTCATAATCGAAATGGCAAACTAGAAAACTTGAGGCCTTGTGTATTTTATTTCCATAATTATCGCCCTAATCTATTCGTTTACCGTTCCTACTGCGTTTTACATTCAATCATTGGCCAGGAGTCTTCCCTCCTCTGTGTTCATGTAATTTGCATGTATTTCAACAGTAAGCCTCAGGCCACCTTCGTGGCGCGTGCCATTCTGAGGCCGAAGGGCATCATAAATAGGGAAAACGACATAACCTGCGTGCAAGGCTTGAGGTATTCATTAATCAAAGGCCTTCCAACCAAATGGACTCCTCACTTGCACTTGCAGCAGCTGCAATGTGCAACAAGCAGATGGTGAAGGAACTCCGTTGTAATGCTGTTTATTTATTGTTCCACTTTGATAACAACCGATCATCCTGCCAATCTTGCAACATTTGCCCTGGAGTGGAGCATTTTTTGATCTCTTATTAATTATTCAAGAGGTATTTGACGATCATATGTAAATGACGTTCGAATATTTAAGAAGGTTGATTGATTGTTTAAGTATTATGTATTGGAATGTGTAGAATATCGTATCAGAATTAGGAGGGGGAATATGTATTGAAGGTATTTTTTTTTCAAAAGTCAAAAGATTTTTTTTTCTCTTGGATGCGTTAGTAAAACTTCATTGTTCTTTAAAACTTTTTTGTGGTGGCCTTAGAATTTTGTTTTGCGTGTTACTTAGTTTTGAGAAACTTTTTTCTTAAGGACTTTATTCCATCTACTTCTAGTCGCCATGGTAACCTAGTAGCTGTGGTCACGGGCAGTGTCTGTTTATCCATTGCGCGCTTGGAGCGGGTGCCCGGATAAGCTGGACTTAACCAGATTTTTTTGGTTATAAATTTCGATCCGCCAGTGCCAAGGAGCCCGTAGACCTTTTACACCCTGGGTCCGAAATGAGCTTAAAGCGGCACTGGTCATGGGCTCGTGGCTGGCATGTCATGAGTTCGAGCCCTATAATGCCACTGAAGACCCACCGTGTAGATGGGGCCGATGCACGCCAAATATGTAGAGGCTCAATGTCTTCCAGTTGGTATGAGGTGGTAGTTAAAAAAGGCAGGTACCAAAATGGCCGAAAACCTTCGTGTAACTGAACAGTGCGACGTTAATATTCACTCACTCACTTTGAGTTTAATTAATTCCCTTTTCTCTCCTATAAAGCCCCGGCAACCTAGGGGTCATGGTTATGGGCTCATGGTTGACCTTTCATGAGTTTGAGCCCTTGTACCACTGCAGACTTGTGGTGTAGAGGGGTTGATGTACGTTAAATATATCGTGGCATGAAGTCATTCCATTGGAATGGTGTGGTAGTTTAGAGGAGGAGTGCAAGATCAGATTTCGTCCTTGTCACTTGACTGTGGTTCAAAATAATGAGGTCCGTTACCAATAGCCTTTCTGTTGCCTTATAGTGTGACGTAGATAAACACTCCCTCATTCTCTTCTGTAACCTTAAACAAGAATTTAACCTATCTTAGATTTTGAAATGTTTCATTAGGAAATTAAACTCTCGAGCAATATTGCGTCAATCCTTCAATTCATTTAACATAGTTAAATGCAATTCACAGTTTCCTTTTAAACGAAATTGCAATATAAAATCAAATTAAAATTTGTTCTTCGACAAAACATAGCTAATGGTGGTGGTGGTGGGGATATTTTTAACTGAAAGATATTATTAGTCCAAAACAAATATAAAGGTAAATATCTTTTTTATTTTCCCATTACTAAAACCAAGTGATACTATTATAGTACAAGATATTTTTTTTAAATTTACGAATGCTTTTCTGTTCAAAAAAACAGACCCATAATTATTAATGTAAGCCTTCACGTGACCGTGCGCCTCTTTTGTCCAAAGCTAAAAACCAAAACATTCTTTCGAACGATTTCAAATAAAATAAGGAGTCATGGCAATGAAAACACTGTTGAACAATTCCAAGAATGGGCACCATCTCTTAATGATGAGCTCTTTATTCCAGAACAAAGACAAACCGCCATGGCAGTGACGTCATCATCAATGAACCGCCGCTAGACATATCCAGCGTAGTATTTTTTAAACAATGGCCCAAAAAAGATTCCAACAGCAGCTGAGTGGGACCAGCTGCATGGGCCTTAGACACTCCTTCTGTGCCAGGGTATTTGACCGCCTTTATGCAATACCTCTACATCGGCATGGATCTGCGGTGCACGATCCTCAGAAGTTAATGTCATCAACACCTATAAATGAATCGTTCCTATTTCCTGCTATCTCAATTTGACTAAATCAGATTGTGGTCAGAAAATTGATTCAAAGGTGTATAGTTTCATCTTTAAATTGTGTTTCGTGTACCAGAAACTACCTTATGTTGTGGAATAGTTAGAAATTTAGCAATGGGAAATATAGAAAGTTCTGAATTATTATTACTAATTAATTAATAATTTAATATTAATTTTAACAATATTAAATTTCAATAATAATTAATTTTATTTATAGTATAATTCATTTTTAATATTATAATTAATTTATTTGTTATATATATATTTTTCGGTAAATCATAGAAACTGAATATTACAAAAGTTAAATGTTAAAAATGTGTGGTTAATAATATTTTAAGAAAAGTTAATTGTGGATTGTGTGTGAAATATACCTCTTTCTCGATCTCATTATAATTAAACTTTAATTATTTAATTGATTTTTTTTTAATTTTTAATTATTTAAAACATGAATCATAACCTGAAGTGTGTGTAGTACGAAACTTTCACAATAAGAAAAGAGTTAGTTCAATTTGTATTATACAAACTATACGCGGAAAATAGCAAATATTTGCATATACAAATATATTACAAATGTGAATTATATAGGTCAAATTTTATCAACTTTTTTTCCAAACGAGCTGAAAATTTTTTTTTAAAAAAAGTGTTTTTGTGTTTTTATGTATTGGTTCACAAGCTAGAAAATATGGAAGAATAACTACATTCAATCAAAATTTACAACATTTTATTACGCTAGAATAAACCCTAGAATAAATTTTAAAAGAAAGCATCATTCACCCAACGGCATTTAAAATCTTACACTTGTGTCATTTCGCATTGTCACCGGCGTGATTTCAAAATCCCTTTAATCAAGTGCTTAAGGTGGAATGTTTACCATCTATCAGCCGTTCACGCATTTATACGACCACTTTTCTGTTTATCTTTCACACTTTAGTAATGAACGCGTGCTTACTAGCCGGAAATCGTGAAGGCTGAGCTAGCAAAGCATCTGCTGGCTAATGACAACAATTGCTGGCATGAAGCGGAATGTATCGAAATAGCATTGAGGAACCTCGATAAAAATACAATGCAATGCCACTAAGTGGCAGGGCGTTTTGTGAAATTATTTTTAAACTTTTGTTTCATTTTGATTTTTGTAGATCCAAGAACGTGGAGTGAAGAGGATGTCATCCGGTGGCTATACTGGGCCATCAGAGAATTTAGTTTAGAAGGTATCAATACAGATCTCTTCAGGATGAAGGGAAAAGACATGTGTTTGCTGGAAAAGGAAGTGTTTTTGGCGATGGCACCTCATTTTGTTGGGGAGATCCTCTGGGACCATTTGGATAGACTCCTCAGAGGTAAGAACAGTTATTGAAATATATATAAAAGCTTTTCGGAATCCTAAATTGTTCGTGTGAACGTATGTAATCCCATTTTGAAATAAAAGGAAAACGAAAAAAAACTTGGGGGGTATTATACAAGAAATGTTTCTCTAAATCTTTTTTATGCATAATTCTCTAATATTCACGACAGAATACTTAAAATTTATGTACAACATTTGTACTTAGTTTCTGGATTTACAACATTTATCTTACATCAAAGAACAGGACTGGAACCTCCAAAAATAACCCAGCATTGATAGCAGTTTGGTTGTAACACACAAACACACTTCTTCTCCTTGCTTTTTTTAAAAATGTGCACACATTCAATAAAAGCCCCATGTTTCACATTAATATAAAATGCAAAAAAAAAGTGATAATATAATTATCAGTAGCGCACACAGGAATTTTTCAAGAGGGGGTCCGGGGTCGAAAGTTCACCATTCTTGTATCATGCTCCTTTTGATTTTGTGGATTTTCGGGAACAAAACACAGTAAAAAACTAATTTTTGAATAAATAATTAGCATTAATTAATAAAATTAATCATTAATAACAAGTAATTAATTAAATTTTACGTACTATATACTTACAATTATGATCAATCGGAAAAAAAAACCAAGGGCTTTGTCCGCCCCCCCCCCTTGTGTGCGCCTCTGATAATTATATTAAAAAGCAGGAGACAAAATATGACATATTTTATACAGAAAAAACATAAATTGAGCCAAAGAAATAAAGTGTATTAAACGATGTTGTTCCTTATACGTTAATGAAAACACGATATAAATATTTCTTAAATGCTCAAGTTCCCAAGAAAGGTAATATATTATTGTTATCTAGCTATAAAATATTAATAGCCAGCTGAGAGGAAGAGAGATACAATGGGGCTTCATTTGTAATTATATAAAATATTACAAATACTCTTCTCAAGAAGAAAAAGAGAGAATATATTAATGGAAGCATAAACATATATTGAAGCCAAGTGGTAGTGTATTGCGTTTAAACACCACAGGTCCTGGGTTCTATCCTCGAGCTGGGCAAAGTTGATTCAGCCTTTCATCCCTTCAGTGTGTCGATAAATGAGTACCAAGAATGCTTTGAAACTAAACAATGGGGGGTTCATTTCAGTCTGACCACCTGATTGGGACATCTGCTCATGCCCCTCAGCACCCAATGGTCACGTATACTGAGATGGGCACAGTAGACCCTAGCCATCATGGGCTGTCGCTTCACTTAGTTTATTTTATAAGCATTTATTACAGGTAGAAATGCCTAAGAAAATTAGAGAAATAAAAGAGGGAAAGACTCCAGTAAGAGAAGTTTTTGAAATAGTGAGAAATCTGAGAACTTGCTATTTTAAAATAACTCTATTCTATAAATTTTCGTTACAATCATGATTTCAATTTAATAAAAGGATTAAATTTGCTTAAAAAAAAGGTGACGTAAATATGTGCACACTAATTTACTATTAATTTATTTTATCTGAACAAAAAAAATTTAATAATTAGAATTTTATATACTAAATAGAATCATTCCAAAACGAGTAAAGAAATTATTTGGTATAGTATACATCGTAATATACACATAGAAATAATATAAATTGAAACGGCTCCAGGTTTTAATGTAAGATCCAAGCCAGTGGCGCACACAAGGGGGGATCCTGGGAATCCAGACCCCCCAAGCCCTTGAATTTTTTCCCCGATTTATTATAATTCTAAGTATATAGTACGAAAAATTTAATTAAGTATTTGTTATTAATGATTAATTTTATTAGTTAATGCTAATTATTTATTCAATAATTAGTTTTTTACTTTATTTTGTTCCCGAAAATCGACAAAATCAAAAGGAGCATGATACAAGAATCGTGAACTTTCAACCCCGGACCCCCCTTGAAAAATTCCTGTGTGCGCTACTGATCCAAGCTATATATATATATATATATATATATATATATACTATATATATATATATATAATTGTCTGTAACAAATTGCAATAGCTATCTTTTCTGAACATCAATATTAAAACATAAGCAATTTTTCACCGATGGCATTATAATTGATCCCTTTTGGCAAATGGCTTTCTTAATGTATTGCTGTCACGGGCATTAACATTATGAATGTATTTTCTTTAATGAAAAATCCTCTTATTAAATTAATATTTCATTTTTTAAAAAAGATTTTGGTTATATTCAGTGTAATATTGCACAGAAATAGTCGAAATTTGGAAGAAATATGGTAAACCATGGACATTTAGTTATAATCACACAATGGCATTTAAGAAGACTTGGTACCCCCAAAATGATAGACCTAGCGTTTTTTTTAAATTTTTATTTTATCTTATTCTTTGCATTATTATCTTTCGATTAATATATCACTTGTGCATGTTGGGAAGTTAGGAGTTGAATAAAACTTCATTTGAAAACGAATTAGGTAGTTCAGCCATGCCCCCTGTTTAGTAAATAAGCGTTTTGATTAAAAAAAAATCTATTTTATAGAGCGAAATAATAACATTAAAAAAGTGTGTAATACATAAAGCAGAATATTACCGAGGCAATACAATACAATCATTTTTTTTCCATTGTGAAATGTGTGCATGTAAAATTTTTGAATTAAGGCATTTTATATTAATAAATTTATAATTTCAGTTCTTATTCCTGATATATTTTT
Source organism: Trichonephila clavipes (assembly GCA_019973935.1). Classification (NCBI taxonomy): domain Eukaryota; kingdom Metazoa; phylum Arthropoda; class Arachnida; order Araneae; family Nephilidae; genus Trichonephila; species Trichonephila clavipes. Next base: position 191,798 of record BMAU01016849.1, read on the forward strand.
CATACAAATGTAATACTTCAATTTTATAAGAAGAAAAAAACTAAAATTTCTGTCGTGACAGAAAAAAATTTTTTTTTTAACATTTTTCTTGAATTTTCTTGTGCAATTAATCCTCTCTAAAAATTGATCATGTATAAAGATGTATTGGTTGAAAAAATATAAAAATGCAATTATTTAAAAAAAAATGTATAACATCTTAAAGAGGTATTTTAAGTTTATTTAAGCTTATTATAATTATTTTTTCAGAATTATAAACTTTAAAGTGGTTGTTCTCAGTTTGTGTTTTTCGAAACATTAGTGCATTTAAAATGCTACTCCTTTCACAACTATTTACCAATCACTTCCATTTTTTTCCCTGCGTGTAAGCATAAAGCATGTAATAAAATTAGGGATCCGTTTTGCTGTAAACTAAATAGTTTTTTTTTTAAAAAATTAAAATGTAAGAGATATTGACTTTTTTTCGTTGATTTTTAGCATGCATATCAACATCTCATTTTTCTTTTCCTCGAAAACGAATTAAGTTATTGTAAAATCGATCCCTGAAATTTTGTTAAGAGCATCCATAAGAATAATACAAAAAATTTCAGGTCAAAAAATTAAATATTTACAAAAGGAGTAAGATTTTGAAATTTTCCAAATTTTCTTCAAAAAATTTTAATTTTTAAAATTGTGTGAATAAGATGTGAAAAATTTCCTCTCGTATCATTTTCTTGAATAGAAACATTATAAAAAATGCTAAAATATAATTTTTAAATACATAAATAAAGAAAGTAGTTCAAAGGGTATCAAGTCCTCTTAAGAACACCAAATCAAATTTCGCCTCTTTTAAACCAACGTTTTTGAATATTTACATTAAAAAATGATTTTCAATTTATTTATCTATTCCATCCCCTATTACATGACAGTCCAATGGTCCATTCAATCCATTATGAGACCTTATTCTGTGTGTGCCGCCACGGGTCGAGACGTGGTGCCAACTGCCACCGAAGTGATTCATAAAAGAAATAAATGACTACATTGAAAGCCCGAACACGCGTCTTACAGGAGTCAAATTAAAAGTCAACCCTACCCTCCTCGCTCTACCTTTTGTTCTGTCTCTCCAGAATGCATTCGAAAAGGTAGGAGAGGGGAGGGGGCTGCCAGATGCATTTAATGCTGTAATAAGTCGAGATTACAATCGGCTGGCCTTCCCCAAGAACACAATAATTATTGTTTGTCGCTGGGTGTCGCAAGTTCTAAGCTCGATTGTTAGGGCTAGCTCCATTCACGAGATAAGTACCTCTACGGAGTTGGCTTACTCATTCTTAATCATCCTTTCCCACCCTCGAGATAACGAGAATGTTTGGAATGACCGATATATTTGTTCTTTTGGGTGATGGAAAGAGCTCTGCAATGCATGGAAAGGCTGGGAGAATGAAACTGTTTGCCACCTTGTTTGAATGTTTCGTTTTGGGACAACTGAGATTTTGAGTGACAGATGTATTGCCATAAATGTCGGTTCTGCTAATCAGAGCGAACGTTTGCTATTTTTGAAACATTGCACCGCGAAAGCTTTCGAGGTACCTTTAATTGTTAATATTTCCATTAGTTCTCATTTAATAGCTTTTTATTTATTTGGAAAGGTTTTGTGAGTGACATAAATATTTGATATTTACTATCTGCGTGTGATAAATCACCAATAAATTATTTGAAATCGAAAAAAAGGAGCCCCTGTTTTAGTAAATCTGATCAAGTAATCAAATGAAAACGTAAAAAGAAGGAAAGAAAAAAGCAGTTAATGTTGAAACAGGTAGATAGAAGATAATTTTGCTAACCATTTACGTGTATTTGTTTTAATTTCTCTTTTATAGATTTTAGAATCCCAATCAAAAGTTTTATTTCATTTTTAATAAATCACTGTCAGTTAAGTGGATGGTCTCGGGTCCTTTATCATATACATTCTGCCCTCACTGATCTCTTCTGTTTGTCTGTATACAACGTAGAAATGTATTCAGGATAAAATAACGTAAAAGAAACCTGATAATTAAGATGCAATTAACATAATAAAAATTACGTCAAAGAAACATTTTTTCAAAAATTATTATTCCCATACATAATAGTTCATAAAATAAGAATTTAGTGAGAGCAGGTAATATAAATATCTTTTAACTATAAGAATATTTAACAACAATAATGCAATCTAGAAAATTTAAATCCCTTCAATGAATCCCTTCATGAGAAAAAAAAATACAGAATTCAATTAGTTGTCATTAAAAATAAAAATTAGATTACTTTTCTTTTTGCCAATGCCGATTTGAGCTCATTTCGGGCCCTGGATGCAGAAGATCCACATGCTCCCTTGGCACTGACGAATTGAAATTTGTTATCAGAAAATCTGGTTAAGCCCAGCTTATCCGGGCCCCTGAGCGCCCGCCCCAAGCGCTCAATGGATAAACCGGCACTGTTTCTTGTTCAAGCCCCCACATTTGTTAAGTGACTATGGTGAGTCACCACTAAGATGGTGATGGTCGCAAGCTCATCACCGGCTTTATTTCTGGCAATTCATTACGGATTCGAATCCTGAATCCACTAATGGAGCGAAGGTATTTAACGTTAAATACATTGATGTGGTTTGGAAGATTGAGAAAGGGATGGTAGCTCCACCTTCTTACTTGACTTTAATTCAAAAGGACGAGTTTAGTTGCTGATATCCCTCGTATTGCTTTTAAGTACGACGCTAATAAAGCAACTAACCAATTCCAAATTCCCTGAAATTATTTTATGGAAATCCTCTTTGAGAAAACTACCACCTGAGCACTTGAACTTTTCTTAAAAGGTACTGGATTTTTGGGAAGGAAGTGACAAAAGTACTCGTGAAAAATGAATTCAGCATAAATCATATAATAAAAAAAACCTTTTTGCCTAATGCAGATAATTAAAAACAGATTCAAATATTATGCTTCAGGCAGATTTGTAAATACGTGAATACTCTATCATTCTAATTAACTTAAACTCTTTAGTATCTTACTCTGAAGGGCATTTCTTGGCAAAAAGTTGCAAATTTTCTTGAAAAAATTCTGTTTCAGTGGCGCAACGTATACCCTCCTAACCCCACCTTGCGGGGTGGAGGGGCAGGACTCTAAGGGGCTCAAAGTCTTACTGACGTCAAGTATATACCCGATCAAAGAAACAGAAATCAAAATACCCTTCAAACCGGTCACACCTAATCTCTCTTTTGCAGCCGCCCTCTCGGGCGCTCCAAATAAAAATAAAAATCCCGGAACTTCGGCCGCCACCGAAGAAGCCCCTACAACCAATGAAAATAATAACGATAATTATTTTGGATTTAATGACGCGATCAACGAATTAAGAAGATTCTTCCTCGACTACCCCTTTCTCTTGGAAATGGGAAGACAGTTCAGGAATGCGAAAGACGAAGAGAGGATTGATATCTTTTATCAAAATCTCATCAATAGTTATGACCGTAAGGCCTAAAATTCGTCTTAGGACCCTAAATTCTAAATATTCCTCCAAATTTTAAGATTCCTAATACCGTTCGCGTGAGAATATTTTTCTCTCTGCCAACTCCCCCTTTTCTTCCGAGCGACCCGTCCTCCCTATGGGAGACGAGCTGCCCGACCAATGGAGAGAGTTCCTCTCCCGTCACAGATCGCATTCCTTCTCTGCACTTCCCATCCCCAAGACACGCCGAAAGCTCGCTCGCCCATTGGATCTAGCAATCCAGTACTTATTTTTCTACTTTAATTTTTAACAAGGGCAAGTAAAGAATTTCAATGCTATTCCCCAAATGTTCTGATAGGAGATTAAAATCTTTTCGGAGATCAGGTGCTCCGATGGAACCGTCAACATCTTTGTAAGATCCGGCCTGGAGCCCCAAAACCTGACTTTGCAGGGGGAACGGGAGCTACTATTTTCCCTTACACCGCAGTCCTGTTCTGTACACGATAATAAATTTCCTGTGAGATGACCACCAATCTCGATTTATTTAAATTTAAACAAAATGAAAATTAATGTGTGGAAATCTAAATGAATGTGTTTTGAAGAAAAATACAGATAATTTGACTCTTTTTGTGTTTATTACTTTATTTTGCAGGCATTGAGAATGGTCACACAGATACGAATCTTGAGTTACTTTCCGCAAATTCATACGAGGGCATCCCCGAGATTGACGAGTTCTTTCCTCAGGACTATTGTTATGCCCCCCTGAGGGACCAAAAAGTGACTCCAGTTATGAATGGCACAAGCGCGACGACACCCCTTCCTGGAAGCCAGCCTCCTTACATGGACGGTAAGTACCTTTTGAAAGTCGGAAACTGGAAACATGATACTTTTCCTATAAAATCAAAAATAGAAATGGATATGTGATCTCGCCCAACAGAGATTGGTTAATAAGTAATTGACATCAATAAAAATTTTGAAAAGAACAAGTATTGAATTTCTTTTAATAATTATATTTCCAATTTTATTTTCTTATATTGGTTGAGTAAAAGACGTGGCACATTTTTATTTATTGCGTTGAATATGACATCAAAATTTTTAACTAGATTCTTGAAGCTTGTTGCTTTTAAAATAAACTTAAGTTAGGTAATTATATAGTTTATATTTTTAAGCTATCGCGTACTTGTCCGAAAATAACATTTAACTGAAAATTAAACCCTAGCACGATTCCTTAGAAATTCGTAATATAAGTCTTAACTCCAAAATAAACTACATTTAAAAGATAAGTATTACTATAAGAAAGCATTTAGTACGTCCTCTAGAGCAGTGCTCCACAACCTTTTTATCGCCGCGGAACGGTCAACGTTTGTTAATTTTACCGCGGCCCGCTGAGGGGGAGGATGTTGATTGTTTAAATTTTAGACTGTTTTGATTTAATAATTTTAATTTAAGTGTATTTAATCGTGACTTCTGAATAAAATATAGCTACACCAAAAAATGAATATAAAGGAATTTTTTTAACAAGGAATATTAAGTGATTTTCATAAAAAGTAGCCCAAATCGAAGAAAAAACCCCACAGTAAATAAAAGATAAATAATTTAATGTTTCTTGTGCGGATCGATTGCATTTGATCCATTGACCCGTACCGGTCAGCGGACCGGGGGTTGCGGAACACTGCTCTAGAGCAAAGCTCCCCAACCTTCTTATCGCTGCGGACCGGTCAACGTTTGATAATTTTAGCGCGGCCCGCTGAGGGTAGGACACGTTGATTGTTTATATTTTAGATTGTTTTGATTTAGCAATTTTAATTTAGTTGCATTTAAATATGCCTTCTAAATAAAATATAGTTACACCAAAAATGAATAAAAGTGATTTAACGTGAATTATAAAGTGATTTCCGTGGAAAGTTGCGAAAATCCGAGAGAAATGCCCCACTTTAAATAAAATGGCAATAATTTTATGTTCTTTTGGTGTTCCGGCACCATTTGATACACGGACCGGTACCGGTCCGGGGGTTGCGGATCACTGCTCTAGAGCACACACACGGTAGAGATAATGAATTATAATCAACATTATTAATTTATAATTTGATACGAAAAGATAAGGGTAATTAAACATTAAAAAATAATTAAATTGAAACAAAACTGCTTTAATGTTGCACATAGGAAAATAAGGCACCAACTTTAAAAAAGCTTCCAAAAATGCGTCTCTTAATTGAAAATTAATTTAAGACCTATTTTTATTTTCATGTGGGAGTAATGGTATTTTGATTCTTTTATATAAAACTAATAAATGGGCAAATTCTTTTTTTTAAGCAGAAATTAAAAGACATTAACATACAAAGATTGTAAATAAGAGGCATAAAATTTCTGATATACTAAGTGTTCATCACTTTTGGGATCGTTTCCAGAATACCTACAACAAAAAATTTTGATTACTATATATTATTCATATAAACTAAGAAAACAGAACTTTTAGTTATGATTTTTTAAATGTTTTACATTAAAAAGAACCAGTGGCGCACACAGGAATTTTTCAAGGGGGATCCGAGGTTGAAAGTTCACCATTCTTGTATCATGCTCCTTTTGATTTTGTCGATTTTCGGGAACAAAACACAGTAAAAAACTAATTTTTGAATAAATAATTAACATTAATTAATAAAATTAATAACAAGTAATTAATTAAATTTTACGTACTATATACATAGAATTATACTCAATCGGAAAAAAAGCAAGGGCTTTGGGGGGGGTCCGGACCCCGAGGACCCCCCCAAAGCCCTTGCTCGTAAAATCTGGCGTGTAATGCACACTTTTAACACAAAAAATAAGTTCAAAATTTACGTCTGCGCCAAGTATCAAAGAGAGAGCTTTTTTTTTTTAAAAAAAAAAAAAAGATGAGCATAGAAAAAAATTAGACTTCTGCATATATCGGAACACTGCTTATTTAAAAGAAATGGCATTCCTTATGAACTTAAAGGGTTGCAGCTCTAGAAATATATTATTTTTTCTAAAGCTTGGAATAATACTTCGAATAAATGACTTCAAAACAACAGCATTGCGCACGTACATTTCATATTTCTTCGTAAAAAAAAAAGTTAGGGGAGAGGTGCTTTATTATTATACGGCGAATATACCTAAAAATCAAAAAATACAGCTTGAAAATTTAGGTACGCGTAATACGTAGGTTTTTACGGTAAGTTTGATCTGTTTAAACATAAGTAATTTTAGTTTTGTTTTTTAGTCCAAATCGTTTAACACTTTCCGTTCTATTTTCATTTATCAATATATTTTTATTATTAATTTTCAAAACGTAGGAAAATGGCATGTGGGCACGAATATTATTTAAAACTAACATTTTATGAAATCTGTATATTTCTGTGGGGATTAAAGACGCGATATACTATTCAAGTAATTCAGTACACAGAAATTGACGAGCACTTGTAATATACATATTTGTTGGAAGATGAACAATGCTAATAAAACAATGATATTAAAAGCCAATCAAGGAAATAGTACTGCTATATATGCTGCTACGAGGATCTCATTCATATCCTCTTGCAATTTCAGGGGTTCATTGCTGTCACTTACGAGAGAGCTATTTACGTCATTGAGCTTGCTTTAGATCTTTCAGTTATGCTGCGTGACGTAGTAAAATATGCTCGCTTATGGATATCTAAACTAAATAAAATGTGAAAAGTAATCTATAATTAACTCTTGCCATATTTGTCCCTTTTACTATTCTAATGTTATTTTGTCAGAGAAATACCGTTACTCGGAACTATCCTGAATACAATTTGTTCACTTTTGAAGAAAATCTTTAGAAATAGACACCTTAGGGATTCAATGCTGTAACGTGTTAATATTTTTTTTTTGTGCCTTTTGGATTTCATTATGGCAAATTATTTTGGAAAATATATATTTAATTATCCTACAAGTAAGTTTTAAAATTCTTTTTTGTAATTAAAACAATTATATTTCAATGTTAAAACATTTTTCTTTTAAATAGTATTTGATACTTCTATTGTATTCTAACTTGTCTTTAAATTGCTGAATCAAATGTTTACTTTGAATGATTTCTGTTTGATTCTTTTTTCTGTTTTTTTTAGCTTGTTTTGAAATTTTTTTAAATGTATTAAATTTTTTCGAAAGTTTTATTAAGGATCTTTTTTTATCTAAGAGTGAATTAAATTATTCTTTTATTGCTGAATTTCAATATTATTTATATAGTCTTCAGTTGATTTTTTTTTAACATTCTAATTCAATAACAATATTTTTTTCAAATTGGAGCAGTTACGTAATAATACTTGTTTGTGTATGTATATATACGTGCATCAGGGAAGTTTTTTTCGATTTTTTTTACACGTCGTTGTTTTTTAGTTTAAAAGTGAATACAATTTGTTCTTTAAAAAAATTAGGAATATCATTTTTGATCTTAAGGAACTTTTTTTTGTAAGCAGTCCAAAATATTTTAATTTATATATTAATAGTATTATTGAAGAACGGAATGTTCCTAATCTATTTTATTATGCTGAAATATCGTTGAATTGCAACCATATTTGGAAAGATAATTTAAAGTGATTTGTTTTAATTTGTGCCTAATTTTGAATTTAATCTAATGAATTAAAGTTTTAAAATTTATCGTAAGAATACAAATTTAATCCAAACTTTACAGCCGTTGATATTTTCATGAATAATTTTGAATTCGTTATAAGTATATTTCTCGTTAAATAATTATTCGACCATTGTGACTACCTATGAATTCTCATCTAATGTATTGAAAGTTTATTTGCTAGGAAAAAAAATCATTGAATCTTTTAAGAGATTCTTAATTTTTTAAATTTATCGTGAGAATACAGTGTTAATTTTTAAACTTTACAAAGTTGATATTTTTATGAATGATTTCGAATTCAATATAAATATATTTCTCGCTAAATAATTAGTGTCATTGAAGACATTGCTTTCACAGTTGCTTAATGTTGCAACACAGTAATGATAGCGTATTAAAAATCATCTTAAAACTAAAAATGTATGAATTTATTCTTTTTAGTTTGAATTTTAATTGTAATTTTAAGAAAATATTGATTGAAATCGTTTTTGGGGGAAATGTAAGTATATATTCAGAATAGACTCTTCGCTATTATGATTTATTCTATTCTACCAAATTTGAGGCCAAGAAAATCTTAGTACAGATGTTACTGTTAAACGTATTGCCAGATGTATTATTTAGCAATATACATTAAATAATAATTTTGAAAAACGAAAATTGGAAAGATTTTTTTTAAAAAAAGGGGTTATAAGCATTCTTTCATTCATTCATGCAATAAGCAAAAATGTATGATTGCAGATTTCTGAGAGTAATAGCGGATATGATGCAAGAAAGTATGCAGGATATTTCGAGATTGACAAACCGGTGGGATATAAGTGGGGGGAAAGCATCTGATGGCGACAAAATTGCTAGTGACATTGAAAAGAACAAGTTTAAATTCTGCTTATTTGTGAAAAATCCTATATGAGGTACCGTATTGCAAAGTCATATCAAACTAGCAAATTCTGAAATACAAATAGAAATAAACGAGAAAAATATCAAGAAAAATTGATAATTTTTCTGACAGAAAATTATAAATATTCAACCCCTTAACTGCCGCTTAAAAATTACGCGATTCGCTTCCCATTGCGACCGTTATTCACATAGACGCTCGTTTGCGGATATTAGAGGGAACAGAAAAGCCATAAATAAGCAAATTTTTCTTTGAAATTAGTAAATCCTTCGCAAACACTATGAAGGTCATTTTATTGCATAATAAAGCCTTCGAAATGGTGTTACTGATAGCAACGCAAAAAAAAAAAAAGAATCGTATTTCAGAAAGACGTATATATACGTCCGGGGTATTTAATGAGCGAGACTGTTTTTTTTTTCCACCGGAGGCAGATAAGGGGCTAATAGTTTATTCATTATTTACATGAACTGTTTTTTGTTTTAACTGTCTTTTATTTTTGTAAATGCGTAATTCAATTTATTTACTGTACTGCTTGCTGTAAATACTCATCCCCCACTAAGTGTTGATTCGTTATTTTTTTTTCATAGTTTTCATTGAAAGATTTAAAGTCAACAATTAATTTTTAATCTTTCGTGATTTGTAATAATTATCATATATAATTCGATAATAGTTATTACAGTATCATAATCATTTTCATAATTTGTTTTCATTTGATTGTTGATACCATTGTAACAGGAGTTCCAATGTAAATGTAATGTAAATAAAAAAAGAAGTCTTGATTCATACATTTAAAGAAAGGTATAAAATTCTTTTTTTACGGGGAGGGGCACGTGTCTGTCTTTATTATTTCGCTCTTGCTAAGCTTCAACACAAATCCACGGCTTACCACAGGAAAAAAGCCCTTTTACCACCTTTTTCTTTCTTCCAAATCATTGGGGCCCAACCTCACTCTTTTTATAGTATCCTCCATTCATGACATTTAATACGGGAAGCAAAAACGATGCACTCATTCATTCATAAAAGTTCGCGACTGAAGTGGAAAGGATGGGAAAAAGAAACGGAGAAAAAAAAAGTTCTGAAAAGTAAAGCTCAACCCCCAACAAACAGAACGTGGGAGTTGTGGGTGGAGAGTGCTTCCGGCGGGAGGTCACCTGCCACCGGAAGTGGGGTGGGGGAGTGCGCGAACGAGCGCAAAAGGTGCGCGTCGTCCACCAAACTCCGGAAGCGCACTCACTCACTCTTCAGGAAATTCCCTCCGCCGCGCGGCGAAGGCAACCATTTCCACAATAGCCTTGAGTCGAACCGCACTCGCGACAGAGCCCGCCGAACGGTTTTTCGAACACTTTTTTTTTATCACTGCAGTCGAACGCGCGTGTGACCCCCGGGACATGGAATAGTCCTCGCGTGATCTGGAATTAGCCAGCAGTTGTTCTTATCGGATGCTTTGATCAACGCTGTGAGGGGTAAGTTGGGTTTTCATTCACAATTTGGAGAGCATCGTTAATTTTTCTTTTCCTTTCTTTTTGTATAAAATCGTTTGCTTAATTCGAAACAGGATGACTTGTTAGTCATATATAAATACTGATTACTAGTCTTAGCTTAAAACAGTGATTCTCTACCCTTTGTTTGTTTGTTTGTTGCGGTACACTTTTAACAATTTCAAAATTTGGCGGTGCAATAATAATAGAATAAGTTTAAAAGAATTTTTTATTTATCTGTAAATACACTATATAAAATGGTTTTTGATAATAATTTTCAATGTTAAATAAAATAATAAGTATGACAAAAGCAACAAAATGTTTATTGAGTATTTGATTACAAACAAATTGTAAGAATACATTTAATGTGAAATTTGAGCTGGATGATTTTTGATAATTTCGTTTATATTGCCAATCGTAAAAATGATGCCATTCTGATTTCATCATCTACATTTAAAAGTATCTGTTTTTCGTTTTTATATTTGTTAATGCTGAAAATTCGAAATCATGTAAATATGGTGTAGAAAACTGTAACAATATTTTTAAATCTTTTTTGGTTATTATGAGGTAATCGCCTCTAGTTTTAATCAAATCAATTAACTGTTCTGAATGTTTTGAATAATTTCGATTATTACTGAACGATTTTAGTTTTTTGCAATTCATTCAAAGTTAATTCATTTACAGATATATCCGTTATCACAAATGGATTTCGAACTCAATCAAATTCTTTATATCCATCTATCCACGAAAAGATAAGTTAAATATACCTAAAATATCCTGAGTTTATTTCTATAACGTGTCCAAATGATTTGGTTCCGGATTAATTCCCTCTCCCCCTCGGAATAAAATTAATAATTTGAAAATAATTTGGTGGCACAGGGATTGAGAATAACTGGCTTAAAATATTAACTTTTTTTTTGTTTTATAATTTATAGGTAATTTCAATTATTAAAGATTGCTGTTCTGTCATCTTTTTATTCAAAGTTAATCTTCATTCCCTATTACTTTAAAATTCCACGTCTCCTCCCACGCCTTAAGAAAGATGTAATTACTAATTTTTAGGCTTAAAAATATTTTAATAATAACTAAAAAAACTAAATGCAATGAATCTTCTTTAAGAAATATGTTTTATATTTAGAGATTATTCTCACGTTTTAAAATAAGTTTGTTTTAAGTGTGTAGTTTTTCAATAATTCGAAATGTATTGTTTAGTGGACAATGTACAATTATTTTGTAATTTTTAGTTTACTTTAAACATAATTTTTTTATGTACAGATAATCTGCCGTTTAATTAAAAATAACATTTTTGTGTTGATTGCTTATGAATATTAATCATTCATTTTTTTTATCCAAGAAGTGATAAAATCGTTTGCATATAAAAATAAAATATTCGCAATTTGAATAAACCTGGTTAAATACTAATATAAAATTTTGTTCTATTCGTAAAGTACAATAATATTTTCCTCAAGCAAACTTTTTTAGTTTGGTTGCTTTGAATTTTGTAAAAATTTAGTGTTCTGAATCTTGATGTTCTTTGCAAATAAGTAAATCTAGTTCACATTGATTATTAATGAATAAAGAAAATAAATTTTCACAAAATAAAATTATCAAACTAAAAAAGAATAAGATCAATATTATCAGTTGGCTAAGAATGTCGAAATCTTCAAAATGGAATATTAATTTTATTTTAATATTTCGTTCTCTTTTTCATCTTTTTTTAATTTTATTTCCTTTCGATTTTTAATTTTATTGAATTAAATCTCAATTGTTCTTTTAAATTCAGCAGGAACAAAGCTAATATAATTTTTTTTTCCTCTGAAAACTTTCTCAATCTTCCCATCGAGTGTTTCAATGAAATGTTGAATCCACAATAATAGCCTACACATAACTCAACAATACCACTTTTAAGAACAAAACGAAACTGAAACAGTTCAAACAATTGATCGCATTCTAATTTTTATTAAAATGCATTCTTTTTCAGGTTATTGTAATTCCTTATTTTTATGATGAAGGTAGAAAATAAAATATAAAATATATCAAACAAAACTAGAAATTATTTTTATCTTGATGATTAGAGAGATTATTTTTATCTTGATGACAGTTTTTGGTATTTGTGTTTCATATTGAATGTGATTGCGTTATGAAACCATTTCATATAGATTAGCAACTTTTTATGTTAAGAGTGAAATTCATGCTTAAAATATTTTTTTTTATAAACTCCTTTGATACCAAATTATTTCAGAATTCTGAACATTGACAAAATTAATATTACCTAAGTTGAATGTTGGTTTTACACGCTTTATTCTTTAAATATTCTTATTTAATAAATAACGTGTATTCATCGCAATATTTTTTACTATTACTGAATGATTGTATCCAATGCTTTTCTATTAAATTTCAATTAAATTTCCCCGGTACTGTTGCATGACGGCATATCAAAACTTTCAGTGTTTGTATGTTAGTAGAAAAACCAAATTTGCTGTTATGAATTATCCTCCACTTTGCTGTCAAATAATTTTCCTTGTAAATTTGGTTAGTTGTGTTACATTTCAAGTTAATTATTTAACCAATTACTAGTTTCCATAGTAATGTTTGAAAATATTAATATGATTAACAGATTTTTTAATTAATCTTTATTCACCAATAATAGGCGCAACATGTTTTTAATAATTGTATTTTTACTAATTTTTGCTATACTGATTCAACCTGTAACACTCATTTTATTTATAATCATGAATTATTCAAAATGGCGCCTTAAAGGTTTGCATTAAATATTTAAGAAATTTTGTCATGCTTAATGAATAAATAAGGATATTTTATACAATTTTCAATGGATAAATAAATTTATGAAGTACATTCAGATATATATGTATACATTTACATAACAAATACAAACATAAATTATATTTGGATTTAAAAAAAATTAACACATTAAAATATATAATTGAGACTTGCTTTGCTGCTTTAATTGTTTACTTCATACAAATAGTTCCTTTTTTTGACTTTTGAATAAAGTTATATTAATTTATTATTTATGACAAATTACAATTTTTACTCTGTCTTCATAATGATTTTTAAACACAATAACTAATAGCTATTCGCCATATGAATTCTTTTCATCACTCTTCTACGAAAAAATTTTAATCAATACTATAATTAATAAATATTTCTGTGTTTGAGTAGTCAATTATTTATTATTTTTTTATAAAAAGAATAAAACTGTAAAATTATGTATTACCGATTTTTTTTTCCTTAGTTCAACAAATTTTTACTGATATTCTAAAAGATACCTCACAAATTACAAATAAATTTTCTAGTATAATCTTTAAAGATAGTAAAAATAATTTTTTTTTCTTTTCAAATGGAGAAGTATGATGGAATCTCAATTAAAATTTCTATTAAACATATAGAATTTTATAAAGAAAGCATTGTCTTTTGAGTGGCTACTAACGACGATCTTATTAATTTCTAATTTCGCATTCGTAATATGTAAGCTTTCGTATTTTCTTTATTTATGATATGTGTGTCAAGAAAGACTATTTAGTTACATTGATTGTTTAAATATTTTTTTTAATCATTAAGAATAGGCAAAAAGCTACTAAATTTTTTCTTTTTTTTAAAAAAAAAATGTTCTTCATCAACATATTTTTGAGCTAGTGTTTCATTTCGATTTAAACAGAACATAATACATTTTTATTGCTCTCAAAATTAAATGTATTGTTTGAATTCCACTTACTTACTGTTTTTGAAATAATCACAGTGTAGAATATGAATTTTTCAGTATTTATATTACAGCTACCTTCGCTTAATGTTTGTGAATAAGACCGTTGGCATGGTGTGAAAGTTTAATGCCAGCTCAGGTGTCATCCTCATCACCTGATTCACAATCATAAGGCCGGTAACTGCTAGCCCTAGTGTAATTTCGAATGCATAGTTAATAATTAATCAATTCGAACCATATTATCTGACAAAAGAGTGCTCCAGCGTTAATATTGTATTCTAAATTTCAATATGTGTGAATCAATGTTTTTCTTTCTTTACACAGCGCGTCCGATTTTATTTCCTCTGCTTTAATATATGAAGTGGATAATTTCTATTGCAATGAGAATTAAGTATGTTAATTTATTGAATAGCTTTTAAATTTTAAAAATTTATTATATTTCACATGAAATTAATCCAAAAAATGTATTGAAATTAAGTTCTATTCACTGTAAAAAAAATCAAAGATCTACTGATAAGAATTTAAAAAATTATATTGGCTTGATTTAAAAGAAGTGTAACACAAATTCAAAATGTTTTTTATACTTCTAATGTTATTTAAATTAAGACAATGAACAATTTTAGTTTGGTTTATATTTTTTTATGTTTGAAAGGACTATGTATTTGATCATACAAGGCTGAAAGAAACATTAATATTTTTTAAATAAAGTTGATTCATTCCATTATTTACTATTTTCTTCGAATTGGGGCAGCTTCGTTATTCATCAAATTCTTAGATGTATGATGGATGTTAGAACTAACTGAAGAAGGGTATTCTAGAAAAGCTATAGTATTCTTTAACTGTAGGTGAAGATGGTCTAGAGTTAAATAATAACAAAGAGTGAAAGGCACGATATTTGTTTTCCATGAAGAAAATTATTTCACTGTTAATTATCCCACTTTGATTACACTTTTAATTTTTTAGGAAACATTTTTTTAGTAAATTTTATTTAAATAAATTCATTTTTTTATTTATAAAACAAGTAATAAAAAAATTAAGTCAATTCCTACTTAGATCAACAAAGAAAATTTTTATTATAGCTACTTTTTATTAAATAGTTGCAATTAATATAAATATGTAAATACATATGACAGAATCACAACATTAAGTGGTAGTTAATTTTATTTAATTATCATTAAAGTATCATATTGTCATCCAAAATAATCGTGTATATTTAATTTTCGTTCAACTGAATGCTTTAAAACGTGAGAAAAAAAACCCTCAAGTTTTGACACTAGTCGCCAAAAATGATGCCAACGTGGCTGTATTTGTAATTCTTTAAAAAATTAGTTTTAATCAACTAATTTTTATTAATTATAGTTAAATTACTGCATTTCCATCCCAAGTAATCCTGTACATAAAATTTCAGTTCAATTAAGCGCTTTAAATTGTATTTTATTAACGATTGAAAATTCCACGAAGATAATAAATATATAGAGAGTGTGAGCTAATAGTAGGAATTGAATAATGTTCCATATTTTGTTCCATATACTTCGATGAGAAGCTACCTTCTTATTTTAAACGTTAAAAGTGAGAACAGTTTGTTTATATAATACTTCTAAAGTTAAGGATATTTCTTAAGAAATGAATAAATGATGAAGAAACTGAGCCCATAATAATTTAATATAAAATGAAAAACTTATAAAAACATGTATTGTTTAAAAATAAATTGGGAAACTTCTCTTTTTCAAAATGTGTTTCGATCATTCTCTTGAAAACTGCCTTAAAGGGTAATTATAACTTGAAAAATTTCCTAAAAATGCATAACTTTCAAAATTCCTCAAAGGTCCATTATCATTTCAGAAATATAATTATCTGACTATCATTAAGATGGCCTCTACTGTTTGTTTAGATGTGTTAATAGAACTTCATTTCGACAGATGATGATGGCAGTGATAATGATTGATTGAAGTTTTTTTTATCTGTATTCAAAGAATGTGGTATTCATTGTTCCCTGCAAATAAGGAAATAGTTCTCTAATATTAAAACTGCCATCATCACCGAGTGAAAAAGAATTGTGTTGTAGAGTTAGATATTCGACATGACAGGTTTGCCTCCTAGCTTTAATGAAGCAACAATAGAAGCTGTTGTCTACTGAAGATGCATTGCAATAATTTTCATTGATGTTTTTCATTTTCAAGGAAATAGCGAAAATGTATAATTATAGCAGATTTCTTAATCTTCGCGAAAGAGTAGTTCAATATTTCAGGTATCCGACTACGTTCGGAACCACGATTTTAAAAAAGCACGTAAATGGATAATTTTCATGATATTTAGTGTCACTTAGATTAGAATACATGTATAAAATTGTTTTAAGGACATTATGACAAAAAAATTATTTAAATACAATATTTTGGCTAGAAATTAACTTTGAACAACCTTTTTTCAAAATATTCTCCGTTTATAAAAAAATTCTTCTATATAATAATAATAGTTTGCTTATATAAAGTAAAGACTTCTCTCCAGAGAGTCTGAACTAGAATTTTTGAAAAAATTCACATTTTCAGAGTTACTATCAATTAATATAACTATCGGTGTTTTTTTCTTAAAATTTCTCCCCTCTGTTGTAGTAAAATATGGATAAATCCACTTCTAATTTATATATTTCAAAAATTCTAGTTCAGCCTCTGTACAGAGGTCTGAGCTATATACAGGCAAAATAATATTATAATTGAAGCTTTTTTCATGAAAGGGGAATGTTTTGAAAGTTGGTAATTCTATGTTCATTTTTTGTCAAAATATTGTACTTAAATAATTTTTCATTGTAATAATATTCTTAAAACAATTTTATATACGTTTTCTAATATAAGTGACACTAAATATCATAAATATTATCCATTTATACGCTTTTGCAAAATCACAGTTCCGAGCGCAGTCGGATACTTCAAAAAAAATCTTCGAAATTTCACTTTCATCGAGCATTTGGTTTCTATTTTCAAACTCTTTCAAAGAGCCTAATACGGGATGCGGAGATTTCGAACGAAAAATATTTCTTGGTATATTTTCATTTAGTAAAAAAGGTGGTTTATCTCTCTCTGTAAAGTATCATTAAAAGAATAAGAATGCTGTCATGGAAAAATATGTTGTTGAAATTCAGTTTTCTTGTTTATCATTAAACTTAAAAAAAAAAGAAATTAATATGTAATTATATAATTTAAAAAATATATGAATTTTTACTTCATAAAATAGTTCCATTTTATATGCTGCAAAAGTTTATAATAATATAACTTAACAAGTTCTTTTTGTATTTAAATAAATAGGAAATACTTTTTATTGCATAAAAGTTATTTTCTTTTAATTTTTTTTTTAATTTCGATGCATATTAAACGAATAATATAATTGGACTTCTGGGATTCAAATTTTATCAAAGAAAGTTTTATGTAAAAAACACACACACTAATCTTTTAACGTAACCCAGGGTATATTTCAGCTAAATTAGCTCACTATAGTTTTTAAAAATACCGTCCTGTATTAGAACATGAGATCCAACCATAAACTTTTATTATATGGACACATGCTCCCAAAATTATAAATTCTGATTTCATTAAAGTAAAGAGAGATGTAAATATGTTTTAAAATACTAATCATTTCTGCTTTTACTTCAACCAATTAATTTCTTTTGCATGTTTATGTGTTCCATACTTATTTCCATATACTTTTAATATGCCTTGTTGAAGCTTTTTTTTTATATTTTTAATCTAAGAGTTACATATTTATTGAATCTTTAAAATACTCTGTATTAACAGCATATACACACCCCATGTACACACATATATAAACCGTAATGCACGATAATATAGTACAGGGATAGCGAACCAATGGCTGGCATGCGACACAATATTTTGGGCACGCCACCGATCAAAAATGTTTGCATTTTAGTTCAAAATAACAAAGTTCACTATGTAGTATTACGGACAAACGCGATTGATCGATCATGGTGCACTAGGTGGCGGGGAGCACATTCGTTTGTAATTGTCTTACAATCCTAACGTAAGTTATATGACATATAATTTGCGACAAAAAAAGTCACACTAATGTTACTTTAATTTGAATTACACGTATAACTAAAACATTTACAACAATACAGCGTAAAATGAATGTTCACGTGATAAATAAAGAGTTTTGAGTTGTTAGTGTTTAGTTTTATTCTTTTCCCAATAATCATAAGTCAAAATAATTTGACAGCTCGTCTATACCTCGTTAAACATTTCTGCAGAAAAATTGACACGTTGATCCATTAAGATTCGCCACCCCAGGTATAGTATCACTCTCACGAGGAATTATTTTCATTTCAAATCATGTTGCTCAAAATCAAGCAAAGGCTATGTTGCCGAACAACCCAATGTGAAACTTTCCTCAGTCCCCCATTCCGAACATCCCTTTGACGATCACCCCTCTCTGGAAATAAAAAAGAATAAAAATTCCCTTCGTTGCGTGACTTCGACCCTGTAGCCCATAGATATGTGCCAGGGGATCACACCTGTCGAACGCTTCGCCGACCCCGCTTCCTGTGGCCTCCTCCCCCACTGCCCGAAATCGTCTGCGTTTCATCCTCCGGTAATCCTTCTTCCCATGCCGCAAAAGAGCCGGTGGCTGCCGGTAAGGTGAGATGCCGATTTAGGTCCGGTAACGAATGGGTGTAGACGATGTTGCGTTCGTATTTCGAAATCGTTTGGTTAATGAGAGTAAGCGATCCCTTTGATCTATGCCGATTGTGGAGGTGGACTTTAAAGACTCGTTTGGCTGTAATGAATGTAATTTATGGTTGTGTTTGCAGAAATGGCAGGAGGGGGGACTCTTGGTTTAGAGGGAGAGAGATTTGAGAATTAGTAAATAAAAGACAGCTTTATAGTAAAGATGAATGAAGATCATTTTCAAATGATGAAACTTTACAGGCGCAGTTTTTTTTGGGTTTTACAAAAATATACATTTGAATTTATTTTTGAAATACCTTAGTTTTGTTATAAAATGTTTGGAGAAATCGGAAATATTTTATTTGCATTGTTATTAATTTGTATAATTAAAATTATTTGTGTTTAATTAATTATTAATGTGAAATATTTGTTCACATTTATGTTCCTAGTTATCTTGGATAGAATATTACATACAAACGCTTCTCTTTAAAGCTACTTTTCTGCTCCTCTTATGGGTTCTATTTTTTTCACCTTCTCAAATTTATTCAATTCCTACTATTTTGTTCACTCTCCGTATATATATTTATTTATATATCTTCCACTCAAGTTCAAATACATTTTTTAAACTTGTAGTGGATGACACTTGATGCTAATACAGTTTTTTCAAATATTAATTCATTAATTAAATTAAATTAATTAGTTATAGTTTAAGAGATAAAGTTCAGTCGATATTATTCTTCTAAATGGCAGCACCATTGGATAAAACAGCCTTTGTTAAATTTGTGTGTGTGTGTGTGTGTGTGTGTGATGAAGATTTAACTTAACCTAATTAATCAGAAGATTTAACTTTAGCTGTGTGTGTGTGTGTGAATAATTATATGCTAGTTAGACGTCAGCATTTATTTTACACTGGTTTTAAGATTTCTTACCTATTATATTCAATTTTTATTAAAAAATGTAATTACAAATTTAATGTGGTCAAAAAGTTCTTAATGTTAATTTAAAAGGTGTTTTGCCATTTAATAGTGTGATTCTGTCATATGTATATACATATTTATATTAATTGTAATTATTTAATAAAATGTAACTAAAATAAAAAATTTTCTTTGTTGACCTAAGTAGGAATTGCCTTAAAAAATTTTATATTACTTGCTTTTACATCATCTGCCCTTTTAAGGGACTTTTTTATATCTATTTTTACACATCAATTTAATATTATTAATACCTGTATTTGAACATTTTGTACTAATTTGTGTTTGCAATTTATTTATTCATAATTTGAAATAGTTGTTGTTGTTTTCTGATGCCACCTGTCTGACGTAGTCAGATCGAGGCCCACGAAATTCATCGTGGCATGGGCAAGAGGTACGCCTGTCGTTGGCCTTGAGCACCATACAGGTGACAGTGCGATTTAGCTCGGCGAAATTCCCCGAAGGGACGATAGATGGCGACACGACCTCTATCTCCACCTCCACAATTTCTGCATGTAAACTGAAGGGGAGGGAAATATTCTCCAGTCCCTGCGCTCGTGATTAAGCCCACAAGACTACGGACCCACTGATTTAACGAGCACGTACTCCGTGTGTACTCGGAATAGTAGAACTCCGTGTGTGAAATAGTAGTTTTAATGTATCATTCGCTAGTGCAAGATTTTTTTCTATTGAAATTTGCTGTCTATTTTAAAATGCAGAAAGTTCTTGATAGAGTAAAAACATACGTTTTATTGCTTAGTTTTGTATACATACGGTTAAAATTGAATGCATGTCTTTATGATTTATATACTTTGAAAAAATATATGTATATGAACTCAATTACGATTAAAAAAATATCTGCAGAAAAATATTTCTGAAAGGAATTTGCCGGACTTTTTCCTCTTCCTCGACCTGTCAAATTTGAACCCGTTTTTCATTGTAGATTTCCGATATTGTAACACCTGTTCATTATAAAGTTTAACACGAACCAAACGATTAAAAAATAATCTCTACTCTCTTTTATTTTTAACTCATTTACATATATCATGACAAATTATATTTTAGTCGGATTATCTTATTTCTTAATGTGGATAAAAGAAGTGAGTAGTAAAAATTGATTTTGTCGGAAGATGATGGGTGGAGTATTATTTTAACCACACACAAATTTCTTTGTTATAAATTAATATAAATCAATTTTTAATGCTTTTTATATCAAAATTTCAAAATAAAGGTATGAAAATTAAAAATTAAATCGACTAAAAATAATATTTTAGAATTAAAAAAGAATGATTGTTTATTGAATTTGTTTCGTTAAATTTTTAAAGAGGTAATGTAGTGATTTATATGCATATATTTTGAACGTATAAGATTTTGAGAATAACTTACTATCCCACTTTTATTTTTCTCTTTTCCAAGTATTTACTAAATTTTGACTCCATTTACACAAAAAGATATTTAAACTATGATTTGTTTCCCGATGTTGTGTGAAACGAAAGCGACAACACGTTGCTTTGGGCGCCAAAATAAATCACAAAAAGTTGGCAAAATATTCTATCATAAATTTCTGTTTTGAGGTTCTTCAGTACTTTTAGGAGTTTTCGTGAAAATTGTTGAGATTGCTGCGTATCTCGCAACATTTTGATTTTAGTTTTTATTAGGGAACTAATCACACACACACACACACACACACATAGAAGTTTCACCGATTTACCTGTTTACTGAATTTTTACCTGTCTACCTGTTTTAAAATTTACGCATTAGTTTCAAAGCAACAATTTTTCTAAGGAATCAAATAGTTATTTTAATTTAACATTTTAGTGAGTTTTTGTATGTTTAGTTAATAAAATAAATTGCTGATATGCATGTCAATACGATATGAAGTGGTACAGGTCTACATTTGAAACTTTTATTTTAAAATAACTCTTGAGTACCAAATATTATATAATGAAAAATGATTACAACAAAGATTTCCATTCATCTTAAAATTAGCTTTTATACATGTAATAAATCCTTTATTTACATATTTTATTTTAAAGGTATCCGACTACGTTCGCAATCGTGATTTTGCAAAAGCGCATAAATGGATAATATTTATGATATTTAGTGGTACTTAGATTAGAAAACGTATATGAAATTGTTTTAAGAATATCATTGCAATAAAAAGTTATTTAAATACAATATTTGGCAAAAAATAACATAGGATGACGCATTTTCAAAACATTCTCCTTTTATGAAAAATGCTTCTTTTATTATAATATTGGGCTTGTATATAACTCAGACCTCTGTACAGAGGTTGAACTACAATTTTTGAAATATATAACTTAGAAGTGGATTTATCCATATTTTGCAGCAACAGAGGGAAAAGATTTTAAGGAAAAAACGCCGATAATTATTTTAATTGGTGGTTACTCTGAAAATAAAGTGAATTTTTCAAAAATCCTAGTTTAGACTCTGGAGAAGTCTTTATTTTAAAGCAAAATATCCTTATTATAGAAGCATTTTTCCCAAAAGGAGAACATTTGGAAAAAAGATTATTCAAAGTTCATTTTTTGCCAAAATATTGTATTTAAATAATTTTTTTTGTCATAATGTCCTTAAAACAATTTTATACATGTATTCTAAGTGACACTAAATATCATGAAAATTATCCATTTATGCGCGTTTTAAAATCACGGTTCTGAACGTAGTCGGATACCTTAAGTGTTCGTAGATATTCATAAAATTTGTTTCTTAAATTTATCTCAGCGCAGAAATGCATCAATAACGATTGATCAAATGATATAAGATTAAAAAAGAAGTGAACTTTGAAGTTAAAAAGTAGTGCAATATTTATTCAATATAAATTCGCATGCTTGCAAGTTGTGATTTTTGTTGCTTCCTTTAGTAGGGTTATAATTTGTTGTATAGATTCTACTTTAAACTAGACTAAGTTCATTTCCGGTGCACACAAATATGTCAGTAACTGAAGTTATAATTGAATTTTATAAATTTGTATACTTCTCCCATTATCGATTCAGATAGGGGAAGAAAATAAGTTGGGTTTATGTGAAGTTGTGTTTATAAAATTGCAACTCTTCTTATAGTAGTTAACGCTAATTAAATTTCAAATATTTCGAATCTGGATTATGAATTAGGCATTCATTCGTGCAATTGGTTTAGTTATTTAATAATTTTTTTTCAATTTACCTGCATGATAAATAGATATTTTTTTTTTTTTTTTAAAAAAAAGGATGGGGGAGGGGGTGACTACCGAGAGCTAAAATGGTTCTGAAAGTTGTTTACTAAATATAAGTACTTTGTCGGAATATTATTATATGTATTTCATAAGAACAGATAATTAATTTAAATATTTCTCCTAATATTTAAAAGACCACTGGCGTAGCTACCGCCGTATCAATGATCCGGGGGCCCCAAGCTTTAGAGCCCCCAAAATGTGTAAGAATAAATTGGTAAAAATTGAGAGCCCACCAAAAAGGTCCTGAAAGGAATTTTAATACGGGGCCCACTCAGGACTAGCTACGCCAGTGTAAAAGGCCCTTGAATATTTTAACATTCAACTTTGGAAATGTACTGAAAATATCCTTTACAGTGTGTGTGTATGAAATTATAAAATAAAGTACATTCCTTTTACTACTTGAAAAGAAGTTAATACAAATTATGTGTTGATCAATCAAAATGTGTTCATTTCCTGAAAAGAATTTGTGTGAAAAGATATATTTAAAGTACAAATAATTCGAGAAAAGAAATGCCCCTATAAATGTATAACGCGGGTTTTTTTTAAAATAATTTAATTTCTTGGAAATATATGAATTTTTCACTTAATTCATACACTGCATTTCATGAATAATATTCTGCATTGGTTGTTAGAGTGAAAATCGTTTCCTAAATTACATTTGAATATATTCTACAAACATTTGACTTTTTGTCTTAAGACTTAAAGGTAAAAATCAATTTAAGGCATAGGATATGAATCAGGAAACATGGAAAATTAGCAGAATTTTTTAAATTCAAATAAAAATATTATTAGTGTATTAAAATATATCCTATTCTCTCAGCATGGGTGATATCAGAACATATTGGCATCGGAACATTATTTTCTGTTGAAGAGTCCTTTTCATTTGGGTCCCCTTTCTTTAAAATGAGACGAAGATAGCCTTCAAGAACAAGATGATGCTTGTAGAAGCTACTTAAAAACAGTCTGGTTTCTGGTCAATTAAAATGTCATCAATCACTCAGCATAAGTACTTGATGAAACTTTAAACTCAAACCCATTAGTTGTTATCGCTCGTTATACGAAAAATTTGACCATTTTTCTTATCAGTTGACCCTTACTTTCCAGTATTCTTTGTCAGTTATCTAAGGTGTTCTGCAAATTCTCACTTAACCACTTTATCATCGTCGATCTGATATGAAACGTAATCCTTCGCTTCAGTAGCTTAATATCTTGACGATTGTAACTTAATTGTATAATATTTAATTAAGCTTTAAATTGGAGACCGAACCACGAAACCAGTTCTCGAACTAATGAAGTATAAAGAACAGCAATTAACAGAAGAACGTTAAGGTACAATGACAAATCCTTACCACCACGCAACTAAAATTTTAGCAACATATTTAACATTTATGATTTCGATTGCTGTGTTTTTCACTAAATATTATATACAGAATAAGAACAGTTATAATAAAATCGTAGAAAGAGTACTTTTTTATTATTATTATCAGAAGCTAGTAACTGTCAACCAGTAGCGCACACAGAAGTTTTCCAAGGGTCCAGGGTCGAAAGTCCACCATTCTTGTATCATACTCCTTTTGATTTTGTCGATTTTTGGGAACAAAAAACAGTAAAAAACTAATTATTGAATAAATAATTAGTATCAACTAATAAAATTAATCATTAAAAACAAATATTTAATTGAAATTTATATATTATATACTTAAAATTATAATCAATCAGGAAAAAAATCAAGGGCTTTGGGTGGGGGGCCGGTTTCCTAGGACACCCCCCTTGTGTGCGCCACTGCTGTCAACCAAACATATAGCGGAAATTAGGTGTAATGTAATATCTGCTAATTAAGTTATTTGCGCATTACTTACATTAAATTAATTTATTTCCCGGTTGCATTATACATCGCAATCGAAGGAAAGTATTTTGAATTAATACAAAATAAAATGACTTGAGATTAAATCATATTTGGAATTAATAATTTTTTTAGACATGTTTATTTTGTTGGAACTTATTTCTGCTTCATTAAACGTTCACAAAAATTCTGACTTTTAGGAAATTACTTAAGAACATATCCCAACAATATTTTAAGGATTTTTGCTTTCGCTTTAGAATGTTTTATGAATGTAAAGCATTGAACTCACATAGCATCCTGTAAAAATATGGTACATGAGAAATTTGATAGCTAGCTTTACGTAAATTTAACACGTTTATGAAAGAAACATAAAATTGAATCATTAATTTTATTTTTCCTTATTGTTATTATTATTTGTAGTAATGTGTAATTTTTAATCTAGATGAATTTTCTTTTCTATAAGGTAAATGAACTAATGAATACGATTAGTTTGCATTACTTATGGGTAAATAAATCCATTCATATCAAAAACTTTCGACAGGAAAAATTCGGTTATTATTCTGTTTAATTATTTCTGCTATTATTTCGGTTCTATTAGAGTGTAAAATAGATGGCCTCTTAGCGAAGCCAATTTTTTTGGCGATCAGAATCAGTCGCCAAGCAACCTATATGAAGCGATAGGTGTTCCGAGAGTAATGAAACGAAGCCGAATTCGTGTTTTGGCATCTAGATGAACTTCGCCAAATCCACGGGGCCACCTACTCATACTTAAACCAAAAATTCTGTGAAATTTTTTTTTTTTACGCCAAACTTATTTTAAAGTACATTATGCATTTAGACTTAATTTCAATGCCAACTAAGCTCATTTCGGGCCCTGGGCGCAGAAGATCTACAGGCCTTCTTGGCACTGGAGGATCGAAATTTATAACCAGAAAATCTGGTAAATCCTGCTTATCCAGGGCCCTTCGGTGCCCGCCCCAAGCGCACAAATGGATAAATCGGCAGTTAGGCTTAATGTCAAGACCAATGATTATATCATAAAATTAGTTTTAGAAGCTTCCGTTTTAAAGAAAAATAATTTAAAAAAAAGCTTATATTGAAATGATGGTCAGTTTCCTTTCATTAAAACGACTTTTTTTTTTCAATTTTTCTCAATATTTTCCATCATAAAATTCCTTCGAAACAGTCTTTATCGAAATAAACAGTATTGCGCCTTAATAAAATCCATCTAATAACAGACTTATCGGCATGAGAAATCATGGCACATTGATGAATGCCCATACATGGCTACCAGTACAAACAAAACAAGAAGTATGACTGAAATATTTTGCCAGAATGCCATGTGGCCTAGGAGTTAGTTACGAGCGCCTGCCTATTAAATGATGACCTTGTTGCTTCGACACGCAATCGTGAACTATGGGCTTTGGCTCAGTGACGCAACATTCAATTGAGATGACCATAAGAAGCACGCATTCCTGTAATGTATGCAGCGAATTTTATTTAGGCAATCTCCACGAATTCCTCTGCTTGTTTGCGGTTGTCCTGTCTGGAAGGTTTTCAGGGTTGAGGACGTATACTTATTATTATTTTTATTTTTTAAAAAAAAATTCACGCTTTCCTTGTCGCTGTGTGACAGAGACGGAAGAAAATTGCCTTCATTTTCTTTAAGCGGTGATAGTTTGTCAGAACATGACATTTTCTTCGAAAGGCGTGAAATTTGCAGACAATTTGCTTGTTTCTTGTGGAGCGAGGAAAGATTACGATGAATCACGATTTAGACGTATCGATAGTACGCTTAAGAATTTTGTGTTTCGTTTTCTTTCTTTTATTCGTTCCATGTCTTGCAGTGTCAGTGTTGTAATAAACAGCTTGAGAATAATTTGGTTTTTAAGTGATTTGGAAGTTTCGAGACATCATCTGTTTTTTTTTTCTCTCTAGAAGTAAAAAGTGTTAAGAAGGAAGATAAGATGTCTTTTTATGTTTACACGACTAACTATTGTCTGACCTCTCTTTAACGAAGTCCGTAAATAATGAAAAAAAATTACTTATATGGAAAATTCGTTAAATAGAGATTCATCTTTTAATGTACATCGGAAACCACATAAAACAAATTTTTAATTAATAAGCACTATATATTATTTAAAAAAAGTAATGATTTCCACATTTTTTTGAAAATTAATATCTTTATTATATATATAAAAGAAATCTGCAAAGAAAACAAGAAGGAAAAAAGCAACAACATTGTTCAGGAATACACTATAATTTCAGCTTTAAAAAACTGTTTTGATATTAAAATCAATGAATTTCTTTCGAGATTTTCTAATTTTAAGCCAGCAAGTAATTTTTTAACCGTATTTTATTTTATAACCAGTAATTTTAAGTATACACTACTATATACGTTTTTAAAAATTTAACTTCTGATAAAATCTATTAGTTTTATTTGAGTTATTTGTTTGAAAAATTAATGGCAAAATTTCATTTCTTTAGGTAAGTTAGGCACCTGGTAAAACCAATTCAAGGTCACTGATTTCCATAAAATGCGCTAGAAAAGAGAATAATTTGAAAAATGTCCAGAAATTTTTAAAAAATAGGGAGGAAAAAATCGAATCACATGAGAAAAAGTTCGTTAAATAGAAAATGCATTTCTCTATTTGGAGGGGTTTTTTTTACGAAGAAAATAGTAAAATGTTCTTAGTTCCAGGAAAAAATTCGCAAAATATATAAAATCATTATATTGAGGTTCGACTGTATTCTTATTAATTTCTACAGCTACTCTCGTCTCGAACTTGATGTGAATTTCATTAAAACTAACATAGCGAACCGATATACTTGTGGTATTTTTTTAAAAAATATTAATTTTATTTGACTTTATATTATAGGAAAAGAATGTGAAAAGTTAAAGCATAACTTTTCTTATGATCACAGTATAACATTTAATCAAATATTCTATTTAGTACTATTTATGAAGTATTTAACATTTTATATAGAAAAGATTGTAAAAGATAATCTTATCTAAGATAATCTTAAAATATGAATAATAAAGTTGAATAACACATTATTAATTAAAGATCAACGAGTATAATTTCAGAATTATTTTTAAGTGAAATATTTAATTATTTGTTGAATACACATTAATTCATATTAATGAGATTCTACTTACAATTTTTCCAATGCACATTTCCACTATTAAACTTTTTAAAACAGACATTTATAAATAAGGTGAATAATCTTTGAGAGCATTAATAAAATCATTTATGTTTTTTAAAATTTTTTCACCTGGAATTCTCTAAGCATGATGTTTACTAATTGTAGGTGATATGGATTGATAAATAGTTCCAAGATGTTATTTTTCTTAAACATGCTTGTTATCCTTCTAAAAAACTATTGTTTTGAATATTACTCCAAGTTAGATTTTAAATAGAACAGCTTTTTACACTTTTCTTTTATTTTTATCTCTCGTATCTGATGATTATGTCGTTGATTAGATTTAATTGCTTAAAATGGATTTGAATTCAAATTTCTATCAAAGACGTTAATTTTTTCTGAAATTTAAATAAATGCATTACATTGTGATAAGAACGCAATCAAAAAAATTCAGACTTGTTTAAGAAAACGCATTACATTTTTTTAGAAATTTTTCTTCTAAGCTTACTAATTTCGAAATTCTCTAATATTAATTTTTTGTAATTTATACGAGTTATATAATTTTATCCCTATTACAATGACTCCAAAATTATTATTTATAGTAACCTTGAAAGTTTTATATAGCTACTTATAATCAAACATTATTTTGCTGATGAACCTCCCCATGCCAAAAAAAGACTCAGCTGATGAAAATGAAGGAAATCATACAAAATTTAAACGATTAAAGAAGGTTCCTGTAACTAAAATTGTAGTTTTGATTGAATTTCAAAATTTGAATTCAGTCAAAATGCTGCTCTGAAGAACGAAGACGTAACCAAAAATTCGCCCGGTGGAGGCGTGTCAAATTTTATTACCTTATAATTATTCATTTAATAAATATAATTCAAATATACACGACAAGAATGTAATTCAAATACTAATTACGTATTTAATTTTTTTTTTTTTAAAATTTCGTTTCCTCGGTTTTTTTCACATATTTTCATTTGTTGATGTAGTTATATAAAAAGAATTGGCTTTGTTTAATAATGTATGGATTGCATTAAGGCCGTCTTCAGCATAACCTTAAATAGGACCCTGGAATTGGAAGAATTTTTCGGGAAAAAAAGTATTCCAACTTTAATCCTATATTCTGGCTTCGCTATCCTATAGAGAGCAGCATATTTCATCGTACTCTTCCTTTTTATTTAAATTGACCTTTTTTTTCTGGTACAAAATGTGTTTCGGATTTTTCTCCTGTAGCATAATGTAAATTGAGATATCCTTTTACAAGTTAAAATTTTAAAAAAGTAGTTATTTATGGAATATTTTGAAATTTTAAAAAGTCTGTTTTATGAACAGATATGTGAATTTCAATGTTGTAAGTTTTCACAAAAATCGAGACGTTTTTCTGTATGAAAATGTGCTTTGCGTTTAGTTCATGCTCTCGTACATTTAACGTGGACTGTTTTTCGGTAAAAGTACGAGAGCTTGAACTAAACGCGAAGTACAATTTCAGACCGAAAAAAGGCCTTAATTTCTATGGAAATTTGCAATATTATAACTCATACCTCTGTTAATAATATAGTGTTTTTAAAAATGCCAAAATATTCCATAAATACTTTCTATTTTGTTATAATACGTGAAGGCATAGCTCATTTAACACTACGGTATAGGAGAAAAAGTGCAAAACACATTTTATACTAGAAAAAATGAATAAACTCGGTTAAAAACGGGAAGTATGACAAAAAATTCTGCTCTCTAAAGGATAGTGAAGCCAGAATATTATATTAGGTTTGGGGGAAAAGAAATCCATTATTTTTGCATGAAATTCAAGACTTTATTTAACATGTTTCTGAATGTCCGATTTGGGTCAATTATGCACAGTTTGGTTGTATAATTTGTCGCCATTTTAAAGATAGTTTCATAATGCCTCTCTCATAGAAGTCTTGGTACTTATTGGCGAAAAACTAAGATAATGGTAAGACTGGTAATAGATTTTCACAATCTTCTCTTGATCCCAATTTTTTATCACTCTGGAAGTTTTGCAATGCGTGAAAAAGGTGGTAATCACTTGGTGCCAGGTCCGGACTATATGGTGGATGCATTAAAACTTCCCAACCAAGCTCAGAGTTTCTGGCGAGTCACTACAAACGTGTGTGGCCTGGCGTTGTCCAGAAGGAGCACAACACCTCTTCTGTTGACCAATTCTGGCCGTTTCTGGTCATTCGCTAGCTTCAAATGGTCCAGTTGTTGGCAGTAGAGATCTGAGTTTAGTGTCAGGCCATACGGAAGCAGCTCATAATAAATTATTTCTTTCCAGTCCCTCCAAATACACAGTAGAACCTTCCTGGCCGTTAGTTCTGGTTTGGCCACCGTTTGAGCTGCTTCACCGCGCTTTGACCACGATCGTTCTCGCACAATATTGTCGTATGTGACCCATTTCTCATCCCCAGTCACCACCCGCTTGATAAATGGGTCGATTTCATTCCGTTTGACCAAGGCTTCACAGGTCGAAATTCAGTCCATCAAGTTTTTTGGTGTTAATTGGTGTGCACCCAAACATCGAGCTTCATTTTGAATCCAATTTTGCGCAAATGGTTTAAAACTGTTTTATGCTCGATCTTTAGCACCTGGGCGATGCTACGACTATTAACATGCCGATCAATTTCGATTATTTCTGTGGTTTTATCTACATTTTTGACGACGGGCCTGCCTGTGTGAGGTGCATCTTTAGCATCAAAAATGCCTGAACGGAATCGACGAAACCAAAATTGCACGTAATTAGCTGTTACAGTATCGGCACCATAAACACCATTCACAATTTCAGCCGCTTGGCTTACATTTTCACCCTTATCAAAGAAAAACTGTAAAATGTACCAAATTTTCTTTTTGTTGACTTCCATTTTTAACACCCTGTAACTTGCAACTGAATGGACCAAACAAAAAACAGCAAAATAATTTTTTTTAGTGTGAAATGTCACCTTGACAACGAGTATAAATTTGAAATTACTTGATCGGTACTTCACGATATATCGACACTACAGCCACCTACCGAAAAAATAATGGATTTCTTTTTCTCCAACCTAATATTAATGTTTCATTTCTTTTTTTATCTAAAAAAATGTTACAAATTCTGGTCCTATTCTTTAACTTTAATCGAAGACAGCCTTAAGGAACTTATAGAGTGTATATTATTCACAGCATAACAAAAATGATCATGTAAAATTAAAATACGAAAAGCTTGACCTTACATAAGAAACAGTTCAAATATCCAGCCCCTGGAACTTTTTTGAAAAAATATATTTTAACAATTTGCAAAGCGAAATTTTTTTTCAAGGCAACTGGTTCTAAATTCTTTATATATCATGTAAAAGTCATTTGAATGTTTCTAGAAGTGTTCCACTGGGCATTTCTTGATTAGATCCTGACTCAATTAGGTTTCTAAATCCTCTGAATTCTAATCCTTCTATGCTAAAAACTTATTTCACACACACACACACATTGCTCTTGTTGAAGTACAAACGTTGCTGTCGAAGTTTTTTTTTCTTCCTTTGATTCATAAAAACCTTTAGAGTTGATGTATTTTAAGCAATACCTGACCTCGGAGTAATTTCTATGGCTAACAGAAGAGAAAAAAGTATGGTTTAATTCGTTATTACAATACTCTTCCTTTAACAAATTGCAAAATGCAGTGGAGTTTGTTGCGCCACTGAAAAAGAAGGCTGGAATAATTTTTCAGCTGTGCCGTTACGTTATGTGCATTGGCTTCTTGCCAAACAAAACTTTTTGAATGGGTTGAGCGAGCGTATTGTGTCTCAACCTTCAATGCGATTTAGGAATCCCTCAGAAAGGATTTTGTCAACGAAGAGATGGAGTGACTCTCTTGGAGTTGTAAGATCTTCATCCTTCGTCGTGCTTCAGTTTTTGAGCAGGATTTCTTGAAAATTACAAAAGTAATTCATTAAGTGAGAATACAGTTGGGGAAATTTATTTCACAAAAGTGTACCGTAATGTTTTAAGGACTAAAAGAGATTTATTAACACAGGTAGGTGATTGCTATGTATTTTTCGATATTTTTTAATGTAAATTGATTATTTTCATTGATTCTTCACGATTATAATAAACAGCTATATGCAAAGCCATAAGCAATACCTGCTATTGTTTTAAAATTAACAATTCTTTTTAATACTATGCACATTTGGGAAGAAAATAATTTAATCTCAGAAATGTTTTTATTTTTGGAAAATGTTGATTATTGTTAAAAATATTAATCAGAGGTAGATGACAGCTATTTTTTCGAATTTAAGCCTTTTTCCTATTTAATAAATAAATAAATCTGTGATAAAAAATAGCTTGTGTCACTGCGTTAAATTAAAATTATTTTCAGATTAAATGATAAAAGAAGTAAACGCACATGTTCTCATTTTATATCTCTATTACGTTTCTAATTCCTTTTTGGTTATAATTAAAGTTATTATTAAAAATTTTCAAATTTTTCAAAAGTTGATTACGGTATATATTTGCAAATTTCATGTAAATGTGGATTTTAAAGGATATCATGTTACATATACTACTGGTTATCCTATAAGTAGTATAAGCAGACAATATTATGTGTTTACGTTTGGCAGGTTAATTGTAAAAAGAAGCTAGTATATGAATACATATAGAAATATATTATTAAGTTTGTAAATTTTTTGGTACTAAAAATTAACTAAAAAAGAAAGTGACAACTTTCATTTTTAATCATTAATTATTTGCAGTTGCGTAGTTAAAAAATGATTAATTAAAGGAAATGTGCCTTGTACAAAAATCTTTGTGAAATGTGTACAATTTTCGATCTAGTAATATGTAGCATGTATTAAAATTGATGAATTTTAATTATCATCACATAAATTGTTTTGACAGAAGAGTTTTTACGCAAACAAATAAAGAAATCTTATCTGTCTTAAATTTTTTAGTATTCTTTTAAATTAACTTTTTAAATGATTTCCACTGAGATGAAAACGGAATTATTCTTTAAAAAGAACATGAACGAGAATTTAACTGTATTCAAATATTTTTTCAATTAAATCTATATACTTTTCTAAAGCTTTTTAAAAAACCGAGAGAAAAGTTATATGATTCACATATATATTCATCCAAAACAATGGCTGTAACTTACTTCGCTCTATTAAAAAAAATTAAATTTGAATTTAAGTTTTTGAATGAAATTACACATTATGCAATATTTATGGGAATTCTGTCGCCATATTAAAAAAGCGAGGTCTTCACCTTAATATAACTCAAGTAAAAAGAAATATTTATCTGCAATATTGCCGAAGGTACATGACAAGGTTATCTTACAAAGAGCATAAATGAAATATTTGGTGATGCTTTATATGAATGATAGATAACAATGACTATTCAATTTCTTAAAATAATAATTATTTTTAAATATTCAAGATATTTCTGCAATAAATTTTGATTTTTAACAATCGATCAATGGGTGTATTTTTTCGTGGTATTCTTTATCATAAATTGAGTTCAAATGCATTGCGTCTCGTTTTTCACCTTTAAAAGTATTTTATGTGAATTAGCAAATTTTGCATTTCAATGACATTTTCTGTTCGAGGAGTATTGTTATGAGGAAAGTTTGATAGTAAAATAAGGACAAATACTTAAGAAAATTACGTGCGTGAAAGACATGGCGAGAGAAAATTCTGAATTATAAAACTCTTTTGAAAAAAGTAGAATTTAAAATTAAATGAATTAGGAAATACTAATTCGGTCCTTTTTTTCTTTTGCGTACGTGGACTTGTTTTTTGTAGTCGTAATAAGCTTGCTATCATATTTAATGGATGACCAACCTCTATTCTCCCTTCTTAGATACTGACATACAATATTAAGTTATCATTAATTTAACTTCTTTCAGCTGACTAGTTGAGTCCACTTTACACTAAGGGATAGTAAGGGGTGACTAGTTGAGTCCACTTTACACTAAGGGATAGAATATGTAAATTTTCCTGCTTAATTGTATCACATTATTCCATTTCAATGTTTCTTCCCCTTCTCTTCTTAGTTTCGGTATTGACACGTGTCATATTAGACAATAAAGTATTGTTTTCAAGATAATTTGAAATTTTGATTTCGATCTGAAAATCGATTTGACACAGTGGAAATGCTAAGCATATCCTGCAGGTATTAAAAATAAATGTGTGCGTGTGTTTGTAAATGAACTGCGAGGGGCATAAAATTATCCAAATCTCTGGCAAAATTGGACTAGGATGTTAATCTGATTGAGAAAATTAAAGTTATGTTTCATTTAAGACACTTAAGTATACATTAATACTGCTAGAATTAACTTTGAACCCTGTTTTTGTTTTAAGAACAGTACAAAACTCATCAAAACTGGGTTTTTTCTCTTGTTTCAGAACAAATTATATAAAAAAAAATAGCAAATGCGTTGACTCGGATTTGTTTTACAACATTTTCTTTTGTATCATTTCAAACAGTTCCTAAAAATTCACAAAGAAATTAGACATTTTCATGTGAATTGAAACCGTATTATATAATTCATCTCTCTTTCCTTAATTCTTTCATTTTCACCAATTTTTCCCAGTCCATTTGATGAACATCCGACAATGGTTCTTTGTAAAGTGTTTATCATAATCTGGTTTCAAAATTAAGTAATTAATTCCACCTGTTAATAACCTGTGAAATTCTGGAAGCACCACGCATCATGCCATTTTATTGACTAAAAAAATGCAAAAACGAAAATGAACATAGATCGAAGTGTTTGTCTCCATATTTGTAGGCAATTACGAAGCATTGATTTTGAAGGTTTGTTGTCTTGTGGTTCAAGTATTCTCCTCTTGGCTAGTAAGTCTGCCTTTTCGTTACCGTCGGTACCCACATGATTTATTATTTAAGGTAATTTGTTTATTCAGAATAGCAAAATTTGCCACGATGTATTATAACTAATCCCGTGGAAAGCATGAGTTTAAAACTATTTTGTAGTAGAATCAAATTATTTGTTGAATTTTATAGCGTATCTTAAAATTTTATATAATTTATAGAAGTTATTTATTATTATTGCTATTTTTCATCTATTCTGCTCTTTCAAGTAAACAAAATCCTAATTAAAACATTGTTCGAATTTGAAAGTTCGAGCCCAGTACCACTAAAGACCCGCCGTGTAGGGCATCGATGCACGTTAAATCTGTCGAGAGCTGAAAGTCCTCCCGTTGGTGTGGTGTGGTAGTTAGGAGAGGGGATGCCAGCTCAGGTGTCGCCCACGTCACTTGACCATTGTTCAAAATTACGTGGTCCGTCGCCAAAAGCCCTCGTGTAGCTAAACAGTGCGACATTAATATTCAATCAATCAATCAATCGAATTTGAAAGTATGAAAGTTCGAAGTGCAGCACTTTCTCTCCTCCAGTTTCCAGTCAAAATTTAATTTTCAGCAAAATTAATAGTATTAATTCAATTTGCTTCAGCATAAAATTTTCACAATTACAGTCGGACCTCCATTTTACGAACCTCTATTTTGTGAATTTCTCTGTTTAGCGAATTTTTACCTGGAACCAAGCGAACTTTATTTAACGAATTTTCTGCATAACGAACTTTTTTCGAGGATGTAGTGACTTCGTTAAATAGAGGTTTGACTGTAAGGGCATTTTTTCTGCAATATTTGGAATTATTACCAAATCAAAACACAAATGAAAAAAAAAAGATGTGCGTAAAGTTTCTTAGCTCCCAAGTGTAAATATATATTCATGAATTTTAAAAATCGAATTTTAGTAAAATGTAAAACATTATATTTCGTATGTCAAATGATCGAATTTATTTACCTTTCTCTGAATGCACATCGCAATCCATTGCGATTATATTGTCGTTGTATGGTAAAATTACTATATTGGCGACTTCAGTAAATAATTTTCGCCAAGTCCGCAGTTTGATAAAAAAAAAAAAAAAAATTTCCAGTGGAAAAATCGTTTCGTACCAAAACATTTCAAGAAAGTCGAATTGCGAAGAAACAGCTATGTATCACGATAAGTAAGGTGACCAACCGTCCTCCTTTTATAGGTTCTGTTTTTCCTCAAAAAGTGTCCTCCCTACTTGTCCTCCTTTTCATTATATATATTTTAAAAAACTGATCTATTAATCTCTATTCAAAGATGAACCTAACAGGTTTCCAATATATCGAAGAATGGTCTGAAACAAATATTACAGGATATAACAGTTTTCAATGGTATTTTTTTACTTCATCGCAAGTAAATTGGGCAAATATAGAAAACTGTATAGAGATCGAAAGAAATGCCCGATATTAAAATCGATGCAATTATCTGTTTGAAGAAATTAGAAGACTAAATGTGTATATTTAAATTCTAATAAAATGGAACAATTGGAAAATCAGCATGCTGAAACTAACAAAAGATGGGTGGAAATACTTAACCACTTCAAAAATGAACTCTTTCCATATGATAATTTCGTTATTCTTGTTGAATTTACGTTGTGCTGTGCCCTGGAACTAATGCAGAAATTGCAAAAAAAATTTCAGTTGGAAATGATTTTTGGAAAAGTGAAAAATAAGATTAAATGTTGATATTTTAGCTGCAGTTCTTACCGTAAAATTCAGTATGAAGAATATTTTTTTTGCTCCGAAATTTCCGATGTATTAGAAAATGATATACTGACAAAACAATCATTCAATGGAAAAATATTCGTTTGAGTAAATAATTCAAATGAATGCAAGCGTAATTAGTGTATTTTTATTTGAATTAGTAAAATGTTTCATATATTTACGTTGTAACTTCTTAAACTTTTCGCGCGCGCGCGTCCTCCTTTTCACTGTAAAAAAAATGGCCACCTTACGATAAGCCTCACAATTTCGCAATTGTCGCAACATTCTTAAAAATTGGATTACATTTGAA
Source organism: Trichonephila clavipes (assembly GCA_019973935.1). Classification (NCBI taxonomy): domain Eukaryota; kingdom Metazoa; phylum Arthropoda; class Arachnida; order Araneae; family Nephilidae; genus Trichonephila; species Trichonephila clavipes. Next base: position 228,691 of record BMAU01016849.1, read on the forward strand.
TTCATTCTTGAAATCTTAGTGACGGACGTACTAATTATTAGAATACATCATTCGATTGATAAAACATTGCTAAACTTTTAATTGAGTCTAACCTTCTTACAGTACGAATCATAAGACAGTTTTTTTCACTGTTTATGTTTTGTTTTTAAATTGCGTCAATTATTGGTGGAAACAGGCATTTCAGAAGTAATCAAGTTCCATTTATTTGTAGCTAAAGAAGCCTTTTGGTGGCTAATGGAAAACTTATTATTCTTTGCTTAAGTCTCCCAACACGATGTAAAAACATCCAAAGCAGACCAAACTTCATTCAGCTTTTAAGAATTACCCCCGAAGCTAATAATGTTCAGTAAACTTGTCTCAATTACTTTGTTTACCACTGTCCTTTCATTCATATGTCATCAGATGCCCCACGCGGCCTCTGATAAATGGGCCGTCTGACAGAAGCCTTCCAGTGATGACGCAACGCAAGGGAGTGCTGTGTCAACAATGACCACGTGGTACGTCTTTCTTCCCAGCCAGGGTGGTGGGCGGAACACACCGGAAGACAGGTAGAGGTAGGGTTGTGCGAACCAAGGGTGAGGGAAGAGTTGAGGTTCATACTTACTTCCGCTCCGGGATAGTGTCTATTCAAATACACCGTAGCCGATGTTACAAATCTTATTATTGTGTTGATTGACAAAGGATTGGAGCAAGATTCGTCCGACTTTAGCGTTTTTTCGTCCATGTTCTGCTTATATTTTTGCCTGTGACATCAGTAATGATGGAATCGCATGATCACTACCATGAGCTTACATTTTATAACTATGTATTAAAAAAGTAAATTTGGTTTAAATCTGATTTAATTAATTGATTTAATGATGCAATATGATTTCGTGTACTACTTCAATACAGTGGCACTCACAAGGGGTGGGGTCAGTGGGGCGCACACAAGTGGGGGGGGGCCCGGACCCCCCCACCCAAGCCCTGGATTTTTTCCCGATTGATTATAATTCTAAATATACAGTACGTAAAATTTAATTACTTGCTTTTAATGATTAATTTTATTAATTAATGCTAATTATTTATTCAAAAACTAGTTTTTTACTGTGTTTTGTTTCCGAAAATCGACAAAATAAAAAGGAGCATGATACAAGAATGGTGAACTTTCGACCCCGGACCCCCTCCCCCAAAGCCATTGATTTCTTTTAGATTGATTATAATCCAATGTATATAGTACGTAAAATTTAATTAACTATTTGTTATGAAAAAGTAGTTTTATTACTTAACGCTAATTATTTAATAAATAATTAATGTGTACTATTTTTTTGTTCCCGAAAATCAACAAAATCAAAAGAATATCTTGGGTGGCGTATTAGTGTATGATACGAGAATGGTGGACTTTCCATCCTGAACCGCCCCCCCTTGAAAAATAAATTCCTGTGTGCGACAATGCTTCAATAATTTCATCAATAAATCGAAGTCCTTATACCGGACATTAAGATTTTCAAATGATTCTGAAATGCAGCAATTTATATCGTTTTATCTTAAACTACTGTGGTATATTTAATCATATTATGAGTGATCGCCTTTTCTTTGTTGCTACCAACATATTGATTATTGATTGGAATATTCAAAATCGTTTAATCATTGATAAATTTTTAATAAGCTTCAAAAATTTTAATTAGTATTTTTAAACACAGAATAAATTTGTACTGATAAAAAAACGCTTAATGCTGGCATGTAGAATATTAAATGTAGGTTTTAAAATTAATGCTTATGTAATTAATATATATATATGTAGTGGATATTATTAATTCTGCTCAAAGATTTAACTATCTACGGACTGTATTTAAATCAAAAGATAATTTATCTAGCAATATAAATTTTGCAAACATTTTTAAAAAAAAAGGTTTCAAAAATAATTTCGTTTAAATGAAGTACTACTGAAGCTCTGAAATAACTTTTAATAGGTATTTCAGGACAAATTTGATAAACAAGTTATTTACAGAAAAACAATTATTTAATTTAGCTCCAGATCTTACTAAAAATAATTTAAACATTCGCAATGAACACAGATTTGTGTTTTTCTACCAACTTATGTAACTAGAAAATAAAATTATATTAATAGATAAAGGTGAGAGAGAATATATTGATGAGATGCCTACTTTCTAAAACTAAAAAAGTTCAATCACACACATCTTCATTAGAGATTTTTTTGTTTAAATATTTAAGAATTCTGATATTTTCAAAAGACTAAAATAAAACATCAGAATTGTGTGAATGTGAAAAAACAAGCTGTAGAATTTTATCTCCCCCCTCCCTTTTAATACTTTATTCACAACAATACCTAATATATTCTATATTTTACTATTTTAAAAATATTTTCAATGTCAGTTTTTACATTTGATAGTATATATAATTTGTAATTACATAGAACAACACTACAAAGGCTTTTTGATTAATCTCTCGAATGTTTTGAATGCACAAAAGAATGGATGTAATTTTGAACTGAAGTCTTTCGTAACATTCATTATTTTTATTCATACTTTCAATAACTTATTTGCAAAGTGAAATATTCACTTTTCTTTAACGACAGTTCTCTAGATTAAAATAATTTTGAACAATGCTTTATTCTTAAACTGAGTTATTTCTGTATGTTAATTGCGTGGTGTAAAATTTAATTTTAGCACCTTTGCTTTTTCTTTTCTTTCGAATGCATATATTTTTTTTCACGGAACCAATAACTGTCTAAGAAAAAGAAAATTACAAAAATATGATTATTTTTTATATGTGTGTTTGGCAGGCATATCTTGAAGCATCGTGCAGTGAAAATGATGTACTTTAAATCTGTCCCGTTAGCGTGATGTGTTGTTGTTTCTAATGTCACCTGATCGACGATGTCAGATTGAGGCTCACGAAATTCATCGCGGCAAGGGACAACAACACAACTGTCATTTTAGCCGCAGCATTTGAACACCATGCAAGAGGCAGAATGTTTTGGCTCCGTTTCACGAAAATTTTAATGGAGAATCCCCCTACAGATGATCCGGAGATCTCTCACTTCTCTTCCCCTATCACCTACCTCCCGAGAGAACTTTCGGCACGACGAATATTTACAGAATCCCCATGCTAGGGATGGCGATCTGAGATCAATTTATCGAAGAATCGATTTTTCTCGGGCAAAGAAAAAAAATCGATTTTTTAAAATCGTTATGTAGCACTGAATCGATGCAGTGAATCAATATTTTATCCTGGAAAAACGACATTCGATTTTTTTTTCTGTTTTAGTAAAAACCATAAAACTATTTACAATAAGTAGAATGTGTGTGTACTATCTTTAAAACTATTTATCTTTATCATTGGGAACTATAAGCTATATTATCTATTTTCTAAACTTTTTAATGTAAGAAATACATTTAGAAAATAAATGTCTTCTTTTATACCTGATACTTTGATATGGAAATAAAAAGTAATTGTAATTGTAGAATTTCCTGAACTAAAAAATTCCTTGATTTTACTGATAAGAGATCGTTTATTATGGTATCTTTCTTGCTTTTCATGAAATGGATTTATATTTACATTGTAAATTTAAGACTTGATAAAAAAAAATCGATTTCTCAGAAATCGATCTTTTAGACCTCGATTTTTTGTGAATCGATTCATCAGGTTACGATTCGAATCGATTTTAAAATCGATCTTTTTCGGAAAGAATTGTCATCCCTACCCCATGTCGCACAGGCACTATACATTTATCAACATTCTAGCCTTCCCCAGGATTCGAACCTGAACCCTCGGCACTGCAGTCAACGTATCTAATCGTCACAAAGGACAGTAAAAAAAATAACCATTGAAAGATTAATTAGTTTTAATTAATACAATTTATTATTCAAAGCAAATACATAGCTTAACGTACTATATACCTAGGATTATAACCAGGGATCCTCTTGTGTACGCCACTGCCCTCGACACTTAGCCAGGGCTCACTTTCACCGTGAAGTCCGTCTTTAATATCTCTCGTGTTGCTTAACAGCGCGTTGTTAACAAATATTAACTCACTCATTCATATGTGTGTTATGACTTATTAGCAAAAGATAGGCCGTGGGTAGCCTAGTGGTTAGAGCATCGGACTCCAGACCGGCAGGCCTGGGTTCGATGCCCGATACCACCAAATACCCTCAGAGTACACATGGAGTACGTGCTCGTTAAATCAGTGGGTTCGAAAGTCTTGTGGGTTGAATCACAAGTGCAGGGGACCGGAGAAAATTTCCCTCCCCTTCAGTTCCTTGTCTAAATTGTGAAGGTGGAGATAGGTGGTGTCGCCATCTATCGTCCCTTCGGGGAATTTCGCCGAGCTAATTCGTACTGTCACCTGTACGGTGCTCAAGGCCAAGGTCAACGATAGGCGTACTTCTAGCCCCTTGCCACGATGAATTTCGTGGGTCTCGTTCTGCCTATGTCAGACAGGTGGCATTAGTCACAACAACAACACAACAGCAAAAGATAGCCACATTTTCAATCACTCATAAGGAACTGTCACAACAAATTCTGTGTATCGAAATTCGGAATTTTCAAAGCTTTCACATTATTTTCGTGTCATGCAATATGACAATTTCTTGAAAAAAATAAACCTTAAGAATCAATACGAAAACCAAGCTTCATGTGTTTTGGTTTCATTCAAATTTGTCTGACTTTTTTTTATTAAAAAAAAAGGAAAAGAAAGAATTCTGTGAAGGGAAGAACAAATAAATTCTCCTCTTTGTTCTGTATTGTTAAAAGTTATTTTCGAAAAAAAAAGAACATGACGAGATATCTCACGAAAACAATCAAATTTTCAAAATTCAGATTTGGAGATTCCCTTTTTATTTTTAATAAACTTGTTCCCAAAACGTTATTTAGCAAACTCTAACCTCCACTGTCTGATAGTTCATTGTAAATAATCAGATCCAAAGATCTTTTTGCATGTCCATTATGCTGATTTTATTTACAGACACGCAAGTTTCGAAAACAATGAGATATTAAGTTCAAGGGCATTTTTTTTTTGCTTCGGTTAACCAAAACTCCGTCTTTTATTTCTAGATATCGATTTAAATTTACTGTAAAGAATACTATGTAGAATATAACTTTTTTACCCTAAATTCGCGAATTTAATTTTTTTGTATCAATTATTTTATGAAATATATGAATTTATTAAGAATTTTGACTCTATGAAATTAATTTGAATAGCTAAATTCAAAAAAAAGAGAGCTAAATCTGAAAACAGGCATGAGACACAAAAGTTAGGGACAAAAGAGCATTTGATTTAGTAAAAAGGCAATTTGTAACTTAGTTCCTTTAAGCCTGAAATTTGACGATAAAAAGTTTGTATTTAAGTGGTAATCGTTTTTCATTAAAAAACATTTTAAAAATTAAGACATAGTAAAAAAAATGTTTGAATTTTGTTATTAACATATAAATATAATTTAAACACATTTAAGGTACTGTTTGATATGGGGGGGGGACAAGCAGCTCTATTAAGCACTTCTAGAATGAATAAAAACCAAAATATTACATTTTTTTTACTATTTATTTTTGCAAAAATATTTCCTTTTAATAAAATGTTTAGATAAATTTTTTTAAAACATTGCATTAAAAAACACAATTTTACTGACGTAGAGATCATGCTATTAAAACCATAAATGGTAGGTAACATTTAATCATCTTTATTCTATTATAAAATGTTGAACAGATTTTAATAAAATTGCGTATATACAAACAAGTTTATATAAAATAAAAAAGAAATACATGCAAACAATTGTAGAAAACTCTAGTGGCTTATCAGTGTAGGAAAATTTAAAAGAGGTGTTACAAAATAGAATAAAAAATAGGTTAATAGAAATATAGTCCCCTCTAACCATCATATAGTTTTCGTTAAATGAAACCTCCGCAAAATACAGTTTTTAAATGAACGCGTTTAAGTTTTATGAAAGGTTTCTTTCGGAAAATGTTGCAGCATTTTTAAACACCTGTAACCCTTTTCTAATTATTTGAATTTTAAAGCGGGTAAATAAAAAAGAAATGTAATTTTTGACGAAGAAAATGGTTTTTTCAACATAGTTGAATATTTAAAACATTTGTATTGTTTGTTTCTAAAATTTCATCGATTGCATATTTTAAGATAATTGTTCGTTTTTATCAATATCTTATTTTTTCTTGTTGATGAAAATTTTAACTTAATTTTTTAAGTTTTTGTTGTTAAATATTGCTCAACTTTTCTTGTTTTAATTTCTTTAATTGAAATAATTTTTACTGTAGCATCAAGGCTCAATGTGTTAAGCAAAAGATAACTTATTCTCTGTCACATTTCCTTTTTCATTTCGTTTTTTACGCTTTCATACATGATAAACGTATAATTTTATCAGACAACGAGATATGAATTCCTCTGGAATAACATTTTATTCTAAACGAAACTATTGTTAAAGTGTTCGAAAATATTTTTGTCTTTTAACTCCACGTTTTGAATAGCTATTTTTGCGAAGCTGTTAATTTTTCAAAGAAGTTCTTCAGTAGAATTTCGTGCTTTATTTTTCTTTATCAGTTGATAAAATTCATCTGTCTCTTATTCAAACCATCGCTATTCGGCGAACAATGTATGTTGCATTGTTCGTTTTCGGCGCTTATACTTTTTTTAGTGGTATTTATATTTTCCTCAGTATTCTTAGAAAATACATTGAAATCTCAACATAAAGCTTTTAAAAGAAAACGTTTAAGGCAATTTTTATCATTTTTAATCATCAGTTTCAAAATTTGTCCTGAACGACAGGAACCCCTTGACTAGTTTGTCCGTACACCGTACGTGACCATGGTTCAAAATTACGTGGTCCGTCGCCAAAAGCCCTCGTGCAGCTGAACAGTGCGACGTTAATCTTCACTCACTCACTCACCCGTACACCGTACGGGCTACCGAAAGCTGGCCACAACTGGTTTGCCCGTACAGTGTTCGGGCACTGATATATTCTTTTCCTATCGTTGATTTGAGCGCATTTTTAAATCTGATAGTGATATTATTAGTGCTGGTATTTTTAAGAGATGCAGTTTGTCAATGGTAGTGAATAACGGGGTTATCAGAAAAGATGGACCCTATTTTAAAAAATCATATTGTGGGAATTACTGCACATATTACAATAAGTGATACATGAATGTGAAGCAGTGTTTCTCACGTGATAACCCCACAAAGGGGGCGCGAGCATATTAAAAACTAGAAAGCAAAAGATTGTTTAAAAAATTATTAATATACTAAAAGCAAACAAATAAAAAACGATGCACATTTACACTTATAAATATATCAGTACTTCGCAATGAATTTTATTATCATTTTAAAGATACTACGTTATAATAACAAGTATAACAATTATCAGGGTCCCCATAGGCTTATCATATATAAAATTAAAAACAAAAATTAACACTTATCTTGATAATTTATACGGTTTATAATTAATCCCTTAAATTCCGGTTAAAAATTACGTGATTCGCTCCCCACTGCTACCGTTTAACACGTAAACGAGCGTATCTGGTTTATTGGGAAGGGGGGGAGGTTAGAGGAATGACGAAACAAATAATCTGAAACAAGTAAATCCTTTGCAAAGACAATCAAGCTCCTTTTATTGCATTCCATAACCTTCGGAATAAATTTATGGACAGCAGTGCACAGAAAATATCGTACTTCGGAAAGACGTGTATATACGTCTGGGCAATTAACGCATTTACTCTAAGTGAGACGTTTATATACGCTGGTGGCACTAAAGAGGTAAAAGTCGAACTGTAGGTTTAGCTTCAAAATATAGTATTATTGAATTCAATGCATCGTTATTGTATGGGGGAAGGCGCGATGAAAATAATGATTGAATATTGGGTCGCGAATATTAAAAGTTTGAGAAGCACTGATGTAAAGAGAAATATACCAAGTTGATTTTCAGTTAAAAATATTGGATGTGCGTGACCCTTCTTTTACAAGGGTCCAATCTGTAATCCAGTTCGTTCCATACATTTTGTAGCATCACTTTATCAAAATGATTTGTAATGCTGCACAAATGCTTACTTATTGTCCTTTGCTATTTGTTATATCAATTGCCAATGATACGGCTTGAAATTTAATTATTTGAATTAAATTTTCCATACCTTTTTCTGGGGCATTCCAAGTTCACAAAGGGCAACTCTCGTAGGCAAAAATTCTTTGTTATTGTCACCATGTTTGAATTTTTAATCATAGCCACCTTGATTGTGTGATGCAACCTGTTGATCATTGGTGGGGGGAAAATTTAGTATATTTCTCTTTACATTTATGTATCACTTATTGTTTGTAATAAGTGCAGTAGTTTCAATAATAGGATTTCTTAAAATCGGGTCCATTTTTTCTGATAACCCTGTACTTCTCATTCGGGATGTTCTTTGAGGAGAAGGCAAGAATTTTTCATTGAAGGCAGGAGTTAAGATTCTTGAAAATATTCGATAAAGAGCAGGGATTGTCAAGGCAAAGTACAATTTGTTGCTTGAGAAGCAATGGAAACGGAAAGATAATCCAAAAAAGCTGATAGTATCTCTTTTCCCATCACAATGTAAGACTTAGTATTACACCATGCTTCAAATTGTGTGTGCATATACAGTCGACTCTCGATAATCCGAACTTTCGATAATACGAACCTCTCGCTAATTCGAAGTATATGCTCAGCCCCTAGAAAAACTCTTGATATTTCGAACTAAAACCATACGTTTTGGTACTCTCAGTATTTCGAAGTAAAATTTGTGGTTGGCCAGACTACAACACGCGATAATTCGAAGTTATCCTAGAAAATTCTTGATAATTCGAACCTTCAATATTATGAAGTTAGATTCACTTCCTGTACCTAATTATCCCACGAGCGGTTTTTTTACTGAACTTATTTTCAGTCCAAATTGTGCATGTTGATAGAATAACTACTTTGTTTATTATATTTCCGATATTTTCTAAGCAGAATTTTGATTTATTCCTAAGCCATCTGTTTTTTTTTTTTCTTTTTCTTTGATAACCAAGCTTTAGATGAATAAAGGAAAAACTGCTTTCTTTTTTATTCACTGTGCAGTAATGAGTGATGCTTTCTTTTACAAGTATCGCACAATAATTTTGAATTGCGTTGAGTATTTATTACTAATAATGAGTCACATGTAAACAGATGTCTTTTTTAAAAAATAAATCACTTAAATTACATCCAAGATAATTCAGCAGAATCATTTTATGGCAGAGAATTGAAAGCGAGAAATAAAACCTTTATATAAAAATGTACGAGGCAAAGACAGGAGAGACAGGGATTTAACTTTATTCTATTATTTATTTTTAAAAGAGCGGTAATATGCCACTAAGAATTGCTCCACGTGCCATAGTTGTCGACCCCTGCTATTAAGTATACCCCGTAGCTGAGTGTGAGCTGTGAATACGCCTTGTGTTCATTTTAGATTCCAAATTTTAAATTAAAAATATTTATTTCACTTAAGTTGTGGTGATTTACGTTTCCTACCTGTTAATTTCGATAAACCTTGGGCCACTACTTTACACCTCACCTCAGTGTCGACTTATCACACGAAAGGAACGACATGTCTTCTTTTAAAAAGTACAAGTGCTTAACAATTTCTGAAAAGCAAAAGGTGACAGAATCAGTTGAAGGTGAGAGCAAGGTCGATGTAGCCAAAGCATTTGAAATCGCACTGAAAACTCGCTCTCCACTATTCTGAAGAATAAAGAGAAAATCTTTAGTGCATCTTCGAGTAAGAGTGAGAAAACGCGTTAGTAAAGGTAATTTTCCACGTCTTGAACAGTGTTTAGTTTCATGGATGAGACAGTGTCGAGGACAGAATATTCCGATGGGTGGCTCTTTATTGAAAGAAAAGGCTAAAGCATTCGCCAAAGTATTAGGAATCGAGTTTTCGGCTAGCGAAGGATGGCTTATAAATTTTAAGAAAAGGAATGGGATAGTCTTCAAAAAAATGTGCAGGGAAAGCTCAAGTGTCGACATTAACGTTTGTTCTAAGTGGCAGAACTCGCTTTCGGATCTAATAAAGGAGTACGAATCACGTAACATTTTCAACACGGATGAAACCGGACTCTTTTTCAAGTGTTTGCCAGAAAAAGCATTTACATTCAAAAAAGAAAAATGCCATAGAGGAAAACATAGCAAGGAAAGGTTAACTATTTTACTGGCTGTAAACATGGATGGCTCAGAAAAGATTATTCCTCTCGTCATAGGAAAATCTGCAAAACCTCGGTGTTTCAAAGGCATAAACTCGTTCCCTACCAAATACTGCTCAAACAAGGAGGCATGGATGACCACCGAACTCTTTAATGAATGGTTGGTCTGACTGAACTCTGATATGAAAAGAGAGAAACGACATACTCTCTTATTTTTAGACAACTGTACTGTGCACAATAACGCACCACCTTTATCAAATGTGAAACTTCAATTTTTCCCTCCAAACTTCAGCCACTCGACCAGGGCATTATACATAATTTTAAAACTTTTTATCGGCGTGAAGTCGTTAAAAGCGTTTTGGATAACCTCGAAAATCAGCAGAATGTAACTACTATTTCTATTTTAACAGCTTTGATCATGATTGACAAGGTTTGGAGAGCTGCTACTCCTTTGACAATTCACAGCTGTTTTTAAAAAGTCAGGCTTCCCCTCGCCGAATCTTGTTGATGTGGACGATACTCACTGAATTTAATGCTGAACCATCCCTTTGGAATAAGATTTGACGTTGACGACTACGTGTTGGTTGACACGGACATTGCTGTATGGGAGCTCTATCTGACGCTAAAATTGTGGCTTTGGACCACAATAATACAGAAAGTGATGAAGACGAATCGGAAGAGTTGACTCCGGTAACTCTGTCAGAACCTAAAGTGACACTAAACAAACTACGCAAATTTTTCCTTCAAAATCATGTTGATGCAGACATTTTACAGGCTTCATTTGTTCTAGAAAAATCTATTGAAAAAGTTAGATTGAATGCCTTAAAACAAAAAAAGATAACAGATTGTTTCGACAAAAAGGATTAATTATATATAGTATGTAAAGGGTGTTTTTTTTAGAGGTATAGAACTTTAAATTGCAATAAAACAACGATGTATTATTCGATTGACATGAATTTTTTTTTATTCGAAAGATAATCTTGTGGCATTACATTTTAAATATGATTTCTGGCATATGACTGCCACGGCTGGCTCGGATGTAGTCTAATCTGGACGTCCAATTTTCGATGACTTTTTCCAACATTTGTGGCCGTATATCGGCAATAACACGGCGAATGTTGTCTTCCAAATGGTCAAGCGTTTGTGGCTTATCCGCATAGACCAATGACTTTACATAGCCCCACAGAAAATAGTCTAGCGGTGTTAAATCACAAGATCTTCAAGGCCAATTCACAGGTCCAAAACGTGAAATTAGGGGGTCACCCAACGTGTCTTTCAATAAATCGATTGTGGCACGAGCTGTGTGACCTGTTGCGCCGTCTTGTTGGAACCACAGCTCCTGGACATCATGATTGTTCAATTCAGGAATGAAAAAGTTAGTAATCATGGCTCTATACCGATCACCATTGACTGCAACGTTGTGGCCTTCATCGTTTTTGAAGAAGTACGGACCAATGATTCCACCAGCCCATAAAGCGCAAACAGTCAGTTTTTCTGGATGTAACGGTGTTTCGACATACATTTGTTGGATTAGCTTCACTCCAAATGCAGCAGTTTTGTTTGTTGACGTAGCCATTCAACCAGAAGTGCGCTTCATCGCTAAACAAAATTCGCTTATGAAAATCGGGAACAACGGCAATCTCGTTTTGGGCCCATTCGACGAATCTACGCCTTGCTTGATGATCGTTTTGATGAATTGCCAAACCAAACTGAGAATAAATCACTTGACAGCTGTTAAATCGGTCGCCATCTTGGAAAGTAATGCCAACTTAAACTTCTATACCTGGAAAAAAAACACTCTTTATATTCTTTTAATAGTTGTTTTCAAGACATAAGTGTATTCTTTTAATGTTAGGGCTTTTAACTTCTGTTTTATTTTCATATTGTATAAAAAAATTATGTACAATTGTTGCTTTATTACATAATTTTAAATTTAAATGTGTTAGGAAAAAAACTTCTCTTCATGCATTTTGAGAGTTTTTTTTCCTACCCTCTTGATAATTCGAAGTTTTTCATTGGTCCCTCCGACTTCGAATTATCGAGAGTCGACTGTATATATGGACACACACAAAAAATCGTCAACCGTTTGAAAAAGAGTTACGAACATGAAATTTTTTTGTAAGTATGAGAGAAATTTTTTTAAGATATATGAAACATTCTTCATAGCATGAAGAGTTTACTTATAAAAAGCAAACATTTGGGGTTTTTTGTGTTTTACAAGTACAGTCGAATCTGTTTTTGTGCGGTCTTTTTTTATGCGATTTCCTTTTTGAGCGATATTTTTTTATGCGGTGTATAAATGTCATGGCTTTGGCGCCACTGTGATGTTTTCTATCTATTTACTAGTGGTGTAACGGAGAATGTTAGGAACCCCTCCTTGAAAGTCAGGTTTCGCCCTTAATATTTCATAAATTGGGTAAATACGTATTTAGCGTTAGTCAAGCCTTGGGCTCCCAGAGTTCTACCCCCCTCCGTGGTGCGGGGGTGTACGTTACGCCACTGAAATTTAGGCACTTCAAGACGCTCTGTTCATTTGTTATAAACAGTCTCCCGACTATGGGCATTCAGTTGCTTTCTCTCAACGCTCCAGCAGCCAGCGCTTGATTGAAGACGAAGCTTTCAATGACAGTAACATTATGAATAATTTGATAAATTATGAAGACGGACAAGAAGCCAGATTCTCTGAGAGTGGATAAAAATATGCAGGGCTCCAGCTTTCCAACAAATTGGAAAAGCATTTTCTTAAAATATATACCAATTAAGAAAGGAGTATAAAATTCCAAAAAGGGCTTCAATCATGTATAGCTGGTTATCGTGACATTTACAAGCAACTGACCACCCGTCCTTCGTCACAAAATCTTGTATCTTGTTTTATGTTGCCAAAAAATAAATCAATTGAAATTGCTCCTTCAAGTGACGAAAGCGATTTTGAACTTATTCATTACAGGACTTTGGATTACGATGAGTAGCGATGAATTATGTATGCGCGTTTTAAAGACTTATCCGTATATATAAGGAAAAACTATATGTTTTAAAAATGTTTCCATGTGTAACATTTAATTATTTATTTTGTTATGGAAGTACTCTTACATAAATTTCGTAAATAACTGGCATATTTATAAATGCGACATTTTTTAAGCGGTCCCTATCCACCGCATAAAAAAAGTTTTGTGTAGTATTTCCACGAATTAGTTTGTTATATGTAAGAATTTATGAAATGTTTGAATATATTTTTGTGCGATTTTTTTATGCGGTCCTTATCTACCACACAAAAACAGGCTCAACTGTATAAAATAAAAAATAGTGTGAAAACTTTAAAAAAGAAAATAAATTAAAATTCATTCATTTTCGCATTTTGTAAAGTATTATGCTTAGTTATATGCAATAAAAAATTAGCCTTTCTTTTGGGGGGACATTTTGGGCCAAAAAATTGACCACTTATGGAGTTAACATAAACCATTCGCTAATATTGACGAAGATCAAATTTCTAGCACTATCAATCATATAAAGAATCTGACATTGTTAACTTCATCAAAATACAACGAATTAAATGATCAGGTCACGTTGTTAGAATGTCCGAAGACCGCACCACTAAAGTCTTCAATGCCTAACCAATCGGCACACGAAGAAAGGGCAGGCCTAATCTTAGATGGATTGATGGCCTAGAAAAAGATCTCCTTGTTTGGAGAACTAAGAATTGGAGAACACTAACAGGAAGAAGGCTGGCCTGGAAAAGACTTCTTGAGAAGGCAAAGGCCCACCCTGGACTGTCAAGCCACTGAGGAAGAAAGGAAATTCGCTAATATACATATTTTAAGGGGACACGGTTACACAAATTTTTTTAATTTAATGATTTTCATAATTTTTTTGGTTGCCTCCTATGCGTATGTATGATGTGAAACAGATTTTGTGCTCAAAATTTCATTAAGAAAAACTAACCATTTAATTTTTGAAGGGAAAAACTTGAAACTTATGAAGGGAATTTAAAATGCTACTCTTCCTACAAAAATTGATATACATATATGAAATTTTATTTACAAGTATATCAAACTATGTGTAACAGCTATTGGTATGGGTTTTGCGATAACATTATTGGTACTCGAACAATACTTCTTTTTATTATACTTATTAAAAATTCCTTAAAAAATATGTAAATTCTAATTTCAATTATTTTTTTTTAAAAATCCGCATTAAATTGATTAAAAAATGCATACCATGTACTATTAGCAACAAGTGAGAAAAAATTTCTAAGTATTAAGGTACAATAGAAAAACAGCCGTAGCATTTTAAATGATGTCAAACTTGTTATTTTATTTTTCTGAGATAAGTCAGCTAAAAGTTATGATTTGCCATTGGGGTGTGAATGGAAATGAACTTAAAAGTTATCATAGCTCTGCGTTTTTTAAACATAGAGCTTTCAAATTTTGTGAGAAAATCGAAAAGCACATAACATATAATTTAGGCTAAAAAAAAATTAGATTTTATTTTATCACCAATTTTTGTTAATTATATCGTACTGTGTCTTCTTAAAATACAAGCAATGATAGTTATGCATTTTTTTCCATGGTTATATCGTTTTCTTCAAGATGATTCCAAAATTCTAGACACGTGTTTCTATATGACTGTTACACCTTTAAAATTCTTTAGAATAAATATTATTGTGGGAAAGCATTAAAATATAAAATTTAAACCTTTTATTTACTTTTTTTTTCTTTTCCAAAGAATATTTTCCAAATGTTCTGATGTATGTTCAGCTGAGTACTGCTGATTTTATCTGATTTTCAGGAAACCTCAAAGAAGAGTTGATTCGGTATCGAAACGCCAGTGACCAATAATTTTACTCCATACTCTATAATCCAATAGTTCCATCAATATTAGAGCTACTATTTTATGTTTGTGGCTTAAATTATGTTGAGGATAGTCAGCTGATTCTGCGAAAGCAGCATTGAATCTCTTATCTGTGATCAAAGAAATTCTCTTGGTGTAGTAGTGGTAGTAGTGATTAGATGCACGAGGAAATAAATGTGTGCTTGTTTATAAATGCTTCTCAACTCTCTGTAGGTCTTTATTACATTGACATAAATTTCTATACACGTATTACTTATTTTTCAATTTCTACTAATAGCTCACACTCTCTATATATTAATTTATTTATCTTCGTGGAACTTTCAATTGTAAATAAAATAGATTTTAAAGCGCTCAATTGAGTTGAAATTTTATGTACATGATTATTTTGGATGACAATACAGTAATTTAATTATAATTAATAAAAAGCTAATGGATTTAAACTAATTATTTAAAGAATTACAAATACAGCCACGTTGGCATCATTTTTGACGACTTAGCGTCCATTTTGGCAACTTGTGTTAAAACTTGAAAAGGTTTTTTTTCTCACATTTTAAAGCGCTCATTTGAGCTGAAATTTTCTATACACTATTGTTTTGGGTAAAAATACGATAATTTAATTATAATTAATTAACTGAAACTAATTATTTAAAGAATTACAGATACATCCACGTTGGTTTCATTTTTAGCGCGACTAGGGTCAAAACACTTTAAAAGATTTTTTTTCTCTCACGTTTTTTTAAAGTATCCATTTTAACTGAAATTTTATATACTTGATTGTTTTGGATGATAGTACGATACTTTAGTGATAATTAATAAAAATTAATTACCGCTTAATGTTGTGATTCTATCATATGTATATACATATTTATATTAATTGTAACTATTTAATAAAAAGTAGCTAAAATAAAATTTTTATTTGTTTATCTAAGTAGGAATTGACTTGAATTTTTTTTTTTTTATTATATACTTCTTTTTGGTAGAAATAATGAATAAGAATGTCACTGAATACTCATAGGACATAGTGTATTGAACTCAAAGAATAATGAAATTAATGAAGAACTTAATTCCGATTTGAATTGCATCATCTAGAATAATCTCCCCCTCCATCGTGCTTGTTCAATGAGAGATAAATTTAACTAAGACTCCAATTATTCCAACTTTGTCAGCAATACAAAACGAGCATTGATATGTTCCATTAAAAAAGTCATTTTTATATATATATATATATATCTTCGTGATTTGTGAACATAAAATTAAACAAGTAACAAATAATATAAATTTTATTTTTTAGTTACTTTTTAATAAGTAGTTACAATTAATATAAATATGTTTATACATAGGACAGAATCACACTATTAAGTGGCAAAATAGAAAGCGATTTTCCTTTCTATATATGGTGTTGGATTATTTTTGTTTGTTTGTTACTATGTATTCATTAATTAAATTTAATTATTCTAATAAAATAGCATAGAAAAAAATGACATACTTAGAAATTAGGCCATCCCATATGGAATTCGAACCTACCCAATTTTAATCTGAAATGCGGTTCCATGTCCATAGTCTGTTCCTTTTTTTCAACTTAATGTCTGCAAATGCTGAAAAAGCAACTTCACATAAATATGGAGTTGGAAAAGTCAAAATGTATTTCCGAACTTTTTGTGTTAAAACCGGATGCACCTGTTGCATTTGTAACCAGTATGATTGTGACAAATCTATACGGAACTTTATCACTAACCTTCTGATACGTCTTTTTTAGGGAAATTTAATTCCCTACCTATTTCTAATCAGCTCCAAAAAGAGGACAGGGATTCCGTGTTATGCAGATTAGATAAAGTATTTAAGTCAAACGGAATAGTAAAGTGAGAAGCAGTAGGAGAGAGAGATTGAAGCAGGAAAGTATAATAGTGAAGTTAGAGATTCATTATTGAAGATTTCTAGGTGGATAAATTAATCTCAGGAAGAGTTGAGATTCAGTGTGGTAAATATTGATTTATAATTAAAGTCTCATTAAAGCTTTATATTAGGAGTGAGATTAAAGTTAAATGTTCAATAGGAATATTATTGAATATAATTCTTGGATCTCTTTTTTATTGCGGTAATCTCAGCGTGATCGATATTCTAATTGTTAATTAAGTGGATCATTAAATATTTAAGTTAATATAAAGGAAAGCCCCTTTTAAACCTCATATATCTATTTTAAATTATTTGTTATTAAAAGTCTTTGATTCTATTTGGGAAAGATAACCAAATAAAGAAAGTTATTCATTGAAATGGCTACTGGTTCTTCTTTGACTCAAAATCATTCTCGTTCTCAAAGTGAGATCCAAGGGGATCTTCACATGATAAAATACACTCTTTATAAAGAGTTTTTTTTTCCAGGTATAGAAGTTTAAGTTGGCATTACTTTCCAAGATGGCAACCGAATTAACAGCTGTCAAGTGATTTATTCTCAGTTTGGTTTGGCAATTCATCAAAACGATCATCAAGCAAGGCGTAGATTCGTCGAATGGGCCCAAAACGAGATTGCCGTTGCTCCCGATTTTCATAAGCGAATTTTGTTTAGCGATGAAGCGCACTTCTGGTTGAATGGCTACGTCAACAAACAAAACTGCCGCATTTGGAGTGAAGCTAATCCACAAGTGTATGTCGAAACACCGTTACATCCAGAAAAAACTGACTGTTTGGTGCGCTTTATGGGCTGGTGGAATCCTTCTTCAAAAACGATGAAGGCCACAACGTTACAGTCAATGGTGATCGGTATAGAGCCATGATTACTAACTTTTTCATTCCTGAATTGAACAATCATGATGTCCAGGAGCTGTGATTCAACAAGACGGCGCAACATGTCACACAGCTCGTGCCACAATCGATTTATTGAAAGACACGTTTGATGACCGCCTAATTTCACGTTTTGGATCTGTGAATTGGCCTCCAAGATCTTGTGATTTAACACCGCTAGACTATTTTCTGTGGGGCTATGTAAAGTCATTGGTCTATGCGGATAAGCCACAAACGCTTGACCATTTGGAAGAC
Organism: Trichonephila clavipes; assembly: GCA_019973935.1. Taxonomy (NCBI): domain Eukaryota; kingdom Metazoa; phylum Arthropoda; class Arachnida; order Araneae; family Nephilidae; genus Trichonephila; species Trichonephila clavipes. Next base: position 246,746 of record BMAU01016849.1, read on the forward strand.
AACATTCGCTGTGTTATTGCCGATACACGGCCACAAATGTTGGAAAAAGTCATCGAAAATTGGACGTCCAGATTGGACTACATCCGAGCCAGCCGTGGCAGTCCTATGCCAGAAATCATATTTAAAATGTAATGCCACAAAATTATCTTTCGAATAAAAAGAAATTCATGTCAATCGAATAATACATCGTTGTTTTATTGCAATTTAAATTTCTATACCTCTAAAGAAAACACCCTTTATTTATTTTTCAAGAAACCGTCTGAAGCCAATTCCAACAATTGCTTTTCTTCCGAATGCGACAAATCTTCTGGCATGGATGTTGTGTTCATGTTAAACGGATATCTTATCCATTCAATATTTTGTTTAAATCAGGGAAATAGTTTTTCAAGGCCACTTGCAAATTCTCCAAATGCTGTGTTATGCATTTCAGAGTGTCAGCATCAATTTTAGCAGTCGAACTCGTCATAAACTCATGATCAGAGGAAAACGAGTCTACTTCACGATTACCAACTCTGTTTTGTCGCTCAAGACTGTCTTGATTTGATTTATGAGAACGTAGAATTAGACGCAGCTAAGCACGATGCAATGCCAGTGGCGTAATAGAGAATATTAGGACACCCCTGCTGCAAACCCAGGTTTTAAGCTCCAAGTCCAGATACGTACTTAGTATCAGTCAAGCTTTGGGCCTTCTGGAGTCCCTGTTCCCCTCCCCCGCAATGCGGGGGTGTACTTTACGGCACTGTGCAGCGCATATTGTTATCTTAACTCCGGTGCAATCCTTACCCCAACCAAACTCTTCCCGTACCCCTGGGGGTACGCGTACTACACTTTGGGAAACACTGTTCTAATGAATAATATGGTTCTTGATTACCACAGATGATCCATTAACATTGACTAGAATTAGTTATTTATATACGTATAAGCGCCATGGAGTGGTTGAAAGCTATGTTAAGTTGCACTTTAAAGCAACACGAGGGCTAGCAATGGCGAACCTCGTAATCTTGAACCTCGAGCATCTGAGCTGGGACTCCGCCTTTTCCCCTAAACTACACCACGCCAACGAGAGAACTTTCAGCATGATAGATTTAATGTGCATCAGACCCCTTCCACACGGCGGGTCTTCAGGACACGCCGGCCACAAGTTCGTGATCATAACTACAGCCTTGGCACCATGGAGTCTGGGGTCAGCGGCGTAACGCACAACCCCGCATTGCGGGAGGGCCGAGGGTTCTAGGAGGCCCCAAAGCCTGTCTGCTTTCAAGTATCTACCCTTTGTAAAATTCAACTTGGGGGCCCAAAACCTGAGTTTGCATGGTGGCTCAAATGTTCTTCGTTCCGCCACTGCCTAAGGTGCTAGAAATCAGAGCTCTGTAATTAATTCTTTCTGCTGAAAATGCTATAATTTAACTGTATAGTGCCACTAAAAGAAACTTTGGGACCAGATAATAAATTGACACTGTTCCAGTTATGAAAGTTCTAGGCCTTTTCCAGTGGCGTAACGTACACCCCCGCATCACGGGGGCAGGGTTCTAAAGGGCCTAAAGCCTTACCGATGCAAGAACCTACCCTTTGTAAAATTCAACGTGGGGGCCCAAAACCTGACTTTGCAGGGGGGCCCAAATGTTCTCCGTTACGCCACTGGCCTTTTCTGGCTCTCAAGCCAGCTTCTCAGGTTAGAATATCCTCACTCGGCAAACACACACAAATTCAGCAATCCTTTTTCTTCTTCCTTATTCTGCAGTCGTCTTTCAGCGAGCGCCGCCAACTCGCCTTTTCCTTCAATGAGAGTGACCCTGCCGCAAGAATGGCTGTTGCGTCATTCGCGTGCGTCCTCCCACACAACCACAGAAGCGTTCCGCCCCATCGGACATACGTACACATTCACTTTACCTGCTCGGCCCTCGATTACTAATCAATTGAACCTTAATAACTTTTTACCGCTATTGATATTCGAACGATTTGGTCTCGCGCTGTATTGATAGTACGTCACAATCTATTTATTCCTTTCATTATCCATGGAAATCCCGCGGTTCACATGCGGAGCCACTCTAAGAGTAAGTGGATATTTTTTTCCCTTCCCATTTTTATCGTATGGTGTTATTTAGTTTTATTTATTTCTTTATCGCCCTTTTGAAGTATAGAATCGTTTGCAGATTTTTTTTCTTTCCCTCCCCCTCCTGTATTGTGTGTAGTTTTCTAGTCTGTTGAACAGATGTTGTGTTTAGTTGTGCTGACTATTCGGTTTTCTCAACTTTCTTATATATATTTAAAAGTTTTATTAATTTATGAAATGGTTTATTTTTATTTGTTGGCAAAAAAATTGGATTTGATAGTTATTTTCGCATGTATAGTTGCTATTCTTTTTTTAGTGTTCATCATTTTGTAATTGAAAAACATCCAAAGCCGTGTTATTTTATGAATTTATTATTCCATGAACACACACAGATGTGTTTCTTCTTTTAAATCGTATGTTATTTACGTTTAAAAGCTTTGGCAGTATTATTAATTTTCTTTTTTTTTCTCTCGTTTTATTTTAAAGACTAATGTATATGTTAGAAAACACATTGTTCATAATTTCTTTTTTTTATGCTTTTTGTAAAAAGAAGAGTTATGATTGAACAGATAATCTGCTTCTTTTTTTAAGAATTTCATAATTAGTTACATTTCTAAATTCCCGTTTTTTTATTATTGATTTCCCAAAAGATCGTGTTAGCGTTCTGTTCCATGGTATCGGTAAAGTATTTCGTAATTTATAAATAAATTTTTCAAAATATGTTTATTTTCTTACAAAAGTCAAAATATTTAATTGTTATTTTCACTTGATCCTTCAATTTTCAACAACGAACAATTGAAAAAAAGAGAGGTTTAAATGAACAGGCGAAAACATGTCTGAGTCAGCCCAATTATGTGCGAAAAGGAACGTCACTTATCTAATTACTAACATATTTGAACTTTAACCGTATCAGACTAACTGCATTAATTGTAAACAATTTAGATTGATTTAAAGTACATTTTCTACTTTAAAAATATTTCTTGATTTGATTTGAAATTCATTTTTCCATGAATTTTTATTTGACATGTTTTAATGAAGTTTGTTTTTTTTATAATATATATATATATATATATATATATATACATATAAAGGGTGTTTTTTTAGAGGTATAGAACTTTAAATTGTAATAAAACAACGATGTATTATTCGATTGACATGAATTTTTTTTATTCGAAAGATAATCTTGTGGCATTACATTTTAAATATGATTTCTGACATAGGACTACCACGGCTGGCTCGGATGTAGTCCAATCTGGACGTCCAATTTTCGATGACTTTTTCCAACATTTGTGGCCGTATATCGGCAATAACACGGCGAATGGTGTCTTCCAAATGGTCAAGCGTTTGTGGCTTATCAGCATAGACCAATGATTTTACATAGCCCCACAGAAAATAGTCTAGCGGTGTTAAATCACAAGATCTTGGAGGCCAATTCACAGGTCCAAAACGTGAAATTAGGCGGTCACCAAACGAGTCTTTCAATAAATCGATTGTGGCACGAGCTGTGTGACATGTTGCGCCGTCTTGTTGGAACCACAGTTCCTGGACATCATGATTGTGCAATTCAGGAATGAAAAAGTTAGTAATCATGGCTCTATACCGATCACCATTGACTGTAACGTTGTGGCCTTCATCGTTTTTGAAGAAGGATTCCACCAGCCCATAAAGCGCACCAAACAGTCAGTTTTTCTGGATGTAACGGTGTTTCGACATACACTTGTAGATTAGCTTCACTCCAAATGCGGCAGTTTTGTTTGTTGACGTAGCCATTCAACCAGAAGTGCGCTTCATCGCTAAACAAAATTCGCTTATGAAAATCGGGAACAACGGCAATCTCGTTTTGGGCCCATTCGACGAATCTACGCCTTGCTTGATGATCGTTTTGATGAATTGCCAAACCAAACTGAGAATAAATCACTTGACAGCTGTTAAATCTGTCGCCATCTTGGAAAGTAATGCCAACTTAAACTTCTATACCTGGAAAAAAAAACACTTTTCATATATTATTTCAGTTATCCGCTTAAGGCTGTTTTCGGTTAATGTTAAAGAATAGGACCCGAATTAGGTACATTTTTTCAGATATGAAAGAAATGAAAAATTAATATTATATATTCTGGCTTCACTATCCCTTAGAGAACAACATATTTTATCAATCTTCACTTTTTTGATAGAGCTGAGCCATTTCTTCTGGTATAAAATATGTTTCGCGTTTTTTCTCCTATACCGTATTGTTGAATGAGCGACAACTTTTAAAAAAAAATATGGAAGAGTGGTGTTTTTTTTTTTTTTTTTTTTTTTTTTGAGGGTTTATAGATTTATTTTGTACATTTTAAGAAAAAAAAGGGGTTAAACTTGTCATTTTTATAAAGATAATAAATAGCCTATCAAAACCATAAGAAAAATTGTCAATTTTTGAGAAAATTCACGATTATTAGGGTAGTCGAATACCTTAATTAGTAGATGTTCAGATTAGTAGGGTATAGAAACATATTTACGATATATTTTAACTATATATTAAGGCATTTAATTTCGCTTACTACTTCATTAAAAACTTGGAAGCATTTCAAATAATAATGAGTGTATGACCTTTAAGGTCATTTAAATGTTAAAATTTTCATTTTCAACAAATTTAATTTCTTTTGTAATTGAACTCCGTAACATTTTTTTTAAACAAATGAGGTGCTTTAAAATGTGTGACTAGAAATTTGCTGTGACAAAATTTAGCTATTTTGGCTATCTTAAATTATGAAATTCGTGCATAAATTATTTTAGTTGCTAATATCTTACATTAGCAATGTTTTTCTGTTATATTACGTAGAAAAAAGAAATAAAAAATACTTTTTCGAAGATTTTTTTAATTGTATCGTAATTCAAAAATCGTTTAATCGACAAAAATTGTGTTTAAAATATTTATTTTAGTGAAAATAGTTTCGTTGCGATTTTTGCTTATTAATTTTAACGACATGTTTTTAATAACTTAGTTTTGTAATAGTTATATTGATCTACTTTTCATTTTAAGCTCTAAAAGAAAAGGCTTGAAATAAAAGGCCATTAATAAGTGCTTATTTTTAATTGATTGAGGGAATAAAAGTTCCATTTGGACGATTAGGAAAAATAAAGACCATTGTAACATACCTAATGTGCAAAAATTATTAAATTTTTAAGAAATAAATTTTTAACGTTATATTATCAAAAGCTTATGAAGTTTTAAAAACAGAATATATTTATAAACATTAACAGCTGATTGTAAATATTAAATACTGGAAAAATACAAAGATATATATATAATTTAACTGTATTATATTGCTGGTTTCATTATTCAATCATGACATTAGAGTAATAATTCCAATGGAAGCTTTATGTAATTTGCTTAAAGTTTTTATTAAGCTCGAAAAACATAAATCCATTAATGTTTTGATGAAACATGGTAACTGGAAATAAGCACAAATTCAAAATTTAAATTATTACTTCACATATCTTATATTATACATTATAAATTCTTAATGCATCTTAAAATATTCAAAGGAAATAGAGACATGTAAATCACACTTTTACACAAAAATTACAGTGTAGAAATTTAATTTAGTAAGTTTAATAACAAAATTAGACTCCCCCAAAAAAAAAGATGTGCAATGATTTTAATTATTTTGACGTTTTTAGTTCTTTGGTTCTATTATTCATTTTATGCATTCCTACTTAAATTTGTATGTAAAATAATAAAACTCATAAGATTTCTGGTTTAATTGTATTGGCAACTATTCTGTATACCAGGGGTCGGCAATTTTTAAATTGTGCTGAGCCAAATCTATCTACGAATATGATTCAGCGTGCCATTCAGTAGAACATTTTTGAAGCAATTCGATTCCATCGAAAATGTATGCAGATTTACAGAATGGATATCAATAATATAGAAGAAAAAATTACAGTTTTATTATATATTTATTTTGCACCATTAAAAGATATTTTTTAACATAAAGATAAAACAGCATAAAATATAACTATTACTTCAACAACATCAATATTATCTTTGTATATATTATGTATTCTTCAACATATTTATTAAAATGAAAACAGACAACATAAAATATAAGTTAATAATTAAATAAAAAGACAAGTAAAAATTTTAATGCAAACCTAGTGCATTCACCGCTCTACTTTCACATCGTAAAATCAGGGGTATAATATTGTGACTATCAATTTGACACGATTCTGAGCATTTAGTTGTTAAACAATTCCTTTATGAACTCGAAATATTTTTCATATGAGGAAAGATTTTTTACTTAGATATGTTGAACCAAAAGGGGAGAACAGAGTACATAAGCTATATTCATGGTCAACACAGCTTTTCCAGTAGTTACATCACTAAGAAGTCTTTACAATCCTTCGACGCGAGTTCTTTGATATTTGTCTCTCTTTCAATAGTTTTTCTACTTTTATAAACAACAGTTATAGAACAAGCATACTAGAAGAAAAAAAAGATATATTATAAAAGAAAAGAAGAATGAAAAAAAAAGTCATCACTCACTGAATCATCAAGGTTAATGATAGGTAGTGTGATTATTTTTTTTAATCGTTTTAGCAAACTTCATGCATGGGTGACTACATAATGCTATTCGCACTGTGTTATTGAATGTATCTTTGACGCTTTGTTATTAACCTACAGAGTCTATGCCAATTACTAGCTTGCTACGTTTTAATTTCAAAACTTGTTATAACAGTTTTCTCTTTGTTTTAGTGTTGAAGTTATGTACCACGTTTCGTGAAGAATGAATGTTCTTCTTCGGCTTTTTCGAATAATATTTGTTTATATTCTTTAATGAAAAATATTTCTACTTTCGAATTTGTTACACATATTTGTTGTTTAGATTCTTGATTTTTTTTTTTGTGAGACACCTATTACACACAGATGCCTGGCACAAAAGAGGCTATATTGTATATAAAATGTAATTAATTTAAAGTATCAGAAAAATGATTATTTGAATGTATGTAATTAAACAAATCGTTATTAGAATAAAGCTCATACAAATTTTTTCAGTTATATCGATTGCACTATTGTGAACAATTTTTTATCTAATAAAATAAAAATATTTGCCAATAAGTTAAAGATGTTAAATATATAACCAAGATATTACCCTATATTGCTAAATATGACGCCATAGTCACATGATGAATTTATGTGACGTCACAGTCACGTGATAAAGGCAATCGTGCGTTAGACGATCAGTTCTATCGTTCTCACTGCTGCCAACTTTTGATTCTTACAGAAACTTCAATTTAGAAAGTACGTATTAGTCAACAATAATAACGTACATTGGTAAACAAAATGCTCATGGACTAAAAATTCGCATGCTATAAAGAATTTTTGTTTTATTTTGGAAAATCTTTTTGATAATATTTCGGCATATCGGCATATTTACCCAGTTATCAAATTTGAATTCAATGGAAAACACGTGATTACATTTGTCACGCGACCGTTATGAGTTTAGCCCATTGTTTTTTCATTGACGAAGAATTTGGGTTTTTAAATAAGACAAATGCACCTGAAATATATTGATTTAAATTCCCCCTCTCCATTCTTAAAGTATAAAAGTACTATAAACAAGTAATTTTATTAATTAGGATAAAATAACCTAGGGATATCTGATAATAATAATTTAATAAAGAATAGTATTGTATTCACACATAGTTATTTTTAAGAGAAACGTGGTGGTTAAAAAAGAATTTGAATTTTATTTACATATGAATACATAACACATTATATTGCTATTTAGAATCAACAATGAAACGAATACGATAGGAAAAACACACTTGCATGATTAACAAACATGAATTAACGATTAAGTTTAATATAAGTGCAAAAGACAGAAAAATTTCAAATATTTTCTATTTTATTAAATCGTTTGGGGAAAAAAATTATGCTCAAATCACAAATTTTCTAAGAGCTTTTAGTACACTTTAACATGCTGAGGACTGTATACATTAAATTGCCTACTAATAAGGAAACAAGTAATATAAAAAAAGATTTTTTAAGTCAATTCCTACTTATAGATCAACAAAAAAATTTTTTTTTTTACTTTAGCTACTTTTTATTAAATAGTTACAATTAATATAAATATGTATATACATATGACAGAATCACAATATTAAGTGGTAATTAATTTTTATTAATTATCATTAAAGTATCTGTATGTCATCTAAAACAATCGTGTTTATAAAATTTCAGTTCAACTGAATACTTTAAAACGTGAAAAAAAACCTTTGCAAGTTTTGACAGAAGTCGCCAAAAGTGGTCACTAAGTCGCCAAAAAGGATGGAAACGTAGCTGTATTTGTAATTCTTTAAATAATTAGTTTTAATCAATTAATTTTTATTAATTTTAATTAAATTATTGTATTGTCAGCCAAAATAATCCTATATATAAAATTTCAGCTCAATTAAGCGCTTTAAAATGTATTTTATTAACGATTGAAAATTCCACCAAGATAAATAAATAAACAAACAAATAAATAAATAAATATATAGAGTGAGTTAATAGTAGGAATTGAAAAAGTACATGTATTTTATTCTTAGGTATTCTGATTAATATTAAAAGATTTTGTTCACAAAACTGGTGAATTTAACATGTTTTAAAAACAAAATTCTGAGGAAAAAATTGAGGATTGTCTGAATTCTACTTTTCCTAACTGTGTTAACAGGTTCCATTTTATCTTTTCAGGAGGTTACAGTCAAATCGCTGAAACCATGCATACACTACACGAGATCACCCAGGATGACATGGGGGTTTCGACCACACAACTTGAGGACAGTTCGGAGTACGTTCTAGAATCCATGCCCAACCATCCCACCTATCTAGAGGGAAGTCCTGAATTCTATTCACCTGCTGGAGTCGTCATGACGCAAGATACAAAGTACCAGCAAAATTACATCAACCGGCATTACAGGGGTAAGTTGATTCATCTCTGAAATATTATCGCCTGTTGTGGTTTGGGATTTACCATTGTACCGGACGGAGTTTTTGTGATTTTTAAGTTGCTCAGATTTGTCGATGTTTTAGACTTAAGATGAATTCATAACTATATCAGGAGTCTTTATTACACACACTGTCAGCTAAACAAAGCTTTTTTTAAAGAAAAAAAAATGTTTTATATTTTTGTTATTCATGATTTCTTTTATAGCTTTGCAATAAGTCAATGGAAAGATTTTAAAGACTTTTTGGATTTGAGTAAAAATTAAAAGCAAATTTTATTTATATTATTTAAATTTTTTAAATTAAATATTCGGACAAATATTTTTTAAAAGGATTATAAATGTTATTCATTTAAAGTGTATGTTACGGATTTTAAAAAATCCAAATCCAAAATGCAGAAAAATAAGAAAAGCACGCATAAAATTGATAATTCTACAAAATTCCTAACTAAAAGATCGAAATACAGTAAGATATATTAAAAGAATAATAAAATCCGAACCAAAGCTATATATGAACACCACACACAAATGCGCCCATTATTTTAATTAAATTTTTTCTATGTTATTAATATTCTGTAAGCTTAAAAATATTATTCAAGAAATGATTCATTAAATGAAAACGTTTAAGAGACCTTAACTTTTCAAGATATCGAAATTTACCAATTTTTACCTTGTGCTTGTACTAATATACTTACTTTTCTCAAATCTGTCTTTAGAATTTTATTCTTCTTGTTATTTATTATTTATTAATCTTTTGTATGAGATTTTGTTATTTCTTTTAAATACGGTGTTATTTTTCAAACAAATAGCAGTAATAACATAACAAACTAATAACAATATTTGAAACTATTAACAATTTAAAATTTTTTTGAGAGAACATAAAATTGATATTTGTATTTATTATTCTAAATAGACGGTAATGAATTCCCTCTTAAAACATTTTAATCTATTTAACGTTAGAAATTGAATAAAAATTTCATAAGAAAATAATAATGGACAATAATCCACAAAAATTTAGTGTCTATAAGCCAATAGAAAATATTCTATATTTATTGTTAGTATTTTTGCTGGATAATAGAAACATAATTATGTAGTCGTTTCACATCAAAATAAACTTCGAATCAAATTACTTCTTGACCGTTCACAATTTGTATTGTTCTCACTTGACCATTTCCTTGTCCATTTTCCAACTTTCTGACATGACTCGTAAATTTCCTTGCTATGCTTGACTGCTTATAACAACCACGATGAACATTTCATTTTTTAATGTTCTGCATTACGTTGTTATCCACTATTTAGAGAGCTTTTTTTTTCTTAGGGAGATATCCACACCATGACATGGGGTATTCCGAGAGTTACAACCACTACGAGCCTCCCTTCCAAACTGTTCCTGGTTCGATCCAGACTGGTGGCGGTGGTGGCCATTGGACATCGGAGATGAATCACCAACACTACGGTAATCTTAACAGAGACGGTCACGTATCTCTCAACAATAATCTTCAGAATATGATGGGAATTCACAGTCCCGTCTCCATTCCAGGCCAAGATAGTAAACCTGTCATACAGGCGGCAGTTTTAGCCGGATACTCAGGTGAGGAAGTAGCCTTTGTTGTGTTTGCTCTGCTCCAATTTGATCATGAATTCATTTTATATTGAAAGCACTTTGAAAATCTTCCCTTCAAATTTTTTGAACTTTTTGTGACATTTGATAGTTGTATGATGCCAATTTAATTTCTTATATTCAGTGTTAAATCCCAATATGCAGGGACGTCTTAATGCATCGAACTCCGTCTTAATAAGATCACGATCCGGATAATTTAATGATCAAATATTATTCCCATACATATTCTCCGAATATCAGGGTATTTTAAACTGTATGCCAATTGGCAAAAATGGCAAGACTTTCTTATTACGGGATGACAATTGTATTATTTTGTGATGACCGTTGTCCAAGTATAGGCCTAGGCCTATACTTGAACAACGGTCATCATAAAAAAACTCATTTAGTCGAAATACGGCCATTGGTTGAGCCAGTTTGTGCCTAGGTTTTTGTGAGTCGTGCACATTTATTTGTTTCAAATTACCGTTTGAACGAATGGTTGACAATACATGCTATAGATTGTCTACTTTTAAGTATCTTAGGTTGAGCCTACTTTTGCATAGGACCCAAGGACCTGAAAAAATCTTAAGATTTCTCTGGCCCAGGGCCTCAAAGAGCCTTAAGACGTCCCTACCAATATGTATAGTGTACATTTCTTCAACTAAAAAAAAAAAGATGTTCTGTTTGTTTTACAACTAAACAGACATTTGAATTAAACATCGAAATACTATTTCATTCAGACTTAAAACATATTAACTTTGTAAACTAAATTCTCAGTTTATTGTAAAGTTAACAATACATTTAATGGCGGAAATTAAAAATTTTATGAATTAAATATTAAGGATTTTTACACTCTTTCATTGAGATTTATTTGTAACTCTATGCACAAATGTTATTATTTATTGTTACTTAGGTAATAACAATACCCAAGCCTAGACACACAGAAAGTCTGAAAATAGGTCGATTTGTCATGATGATAGGTCGATGTCAGATTCTTTATATGATTGATGGAGCTCGAAATTTGATCTTTTTCGCCACGTTCCATTTTCCTGAATGTACATAATATATATAAATAATATGTTTGTGGAATGTTTAATTATTTCCACTTTCCTCATATTAGTTATATTTATGAAAACCTAAAACGATTCACACTAAAATATCGGATACTAAACGAAGTGATCATGAGGTTGATAATTAATTGGAACTCTGAAAATAATGCATTTTTAATATACAAACACTTACGTGTTTGGATAGGATTCGTATGCACAAGCTGAATTCACATTCCACATTCCATCCTTAAGTTTCATATTCTTTATCTGTTTAATGGATGAAGGTCGGAAGTCAAGTGCCAATCGGCATCTTCAAGGATTCAATTACTTTTAATAAGACCTTATTGAAGCGATTGTCAAAAATGTGCGTAGCTCGGTTGCCAGAATCATGGCTATGTAAACAAAAGCTTGAGAATTCGGACTTCTGTCAACTTATTTAATGCAAAATGAACATTATGCTTGATATTTTCTTAATATCCTCATAACTTAATTTTGGCAAATAGGAATGGATTTTAGTGTCGATATCTCAGGTATTGATTATTGTGATATCATCGTTTTTGGTGTATTGATAGTCTTAATTGGATGTGTGTTACAGAGTCTACGGGAGGAAAATTCAAATGATGGCAAACACACATGAACTCAGTAGTTCCATGATACTGATATGTTAGACGAAGCAATCTCATGTGTTTCATAAATTTTCAATAATACTTGAAATTGGTCCTTATAGGAGTAAAGTTTTGTAATTAATATATTTGGTCTGAATCAAAATTTTTCTTGACTTTCTTATAGATGGGTAGGTTAATATTTTTTTCAAAAACGTTGGTCCTATAGTATAAGGAACGGGTCAATGTATTCCATTAATAAAGGTTCATTCAATGTTTTTTTAAAAAGTTTTTTTAAAGAATTATTCTCCTGATCTTATTAATGGATTCTGATAGACGAACATTAAATAGTTACTATATATATATATAGTTTTTTTTTAAAACTTTTGAGGTTTCTCTTTTTTCGGATATAATAAATACTTCTTTCCATTTGACAGACAATGACTATTTTTTGAATGAAAACTTTATTCTTTTCTAGGAAGTGGACCCATTCAGTTGTGGCAGTTTCTGCTGGAATTGTTGACGGATAAATCGTGCCAAAACTTTATCAGCTGGACTGGGGACGGCTGGGAATTCAAACTCACCGATCCAGACGAAGTTGCCCGGAGATGGGGGATTCGCAAAAACAAACCAAAGATGAACTACGAAAAACTCAGCAGAGGACTTCGGTATTATTATGATAAGAACATCATCCACAAGACGGCTGGAAAGCGGTACGTGTACCGATTCGTTTGTGACTTACAAAATTTACTAGGCTACACTCCTGAAGAATTGCATGCGATGGTGGACCTGAAGCCAGATATTAAAACAGAAGAATGATCCAAAGATATATTAATTTCTGGTCACATGAAAATAAACTGATATTTATTGTGGGGGCTAAGCCCAATTACCTCCAGACGTACTGTTTGGCTTCTGTACCAATGCCATTGCTTTTAAACTGAGGGCAATGGTCACAACAGATGAATGTACATTTCAACTATTTCGAGTCACTAAAAGTGTTTGGTCAAAGTATTATATTATGCACCATCAAACTCATTTTTATAGAAACTGATGCTAGTCAGAAAGGTTTCTTTGTTACAAAGGACATCAGTGAGTTTTTTAATGTCCTCGAAGGGCATATTCCATCATGATTCTTGCCTGTATTTTGAAATGTGTCTGTACATATTTTAACAATCTTATGCCAAGGTATTGCAACATTCACTGCGAAGAAATATCATAGCACACACAACAAAATTAGGAATATGTGCAAACCAATCTCTTTTTGTTGGTTCATATTAACTTTTTTGGAACTAATTTAATATCGGTACTCTACGGATTTTCCCGCCAAATAGGTGTAAATTTTGCCCAATTTTGGGCGATAATATCACAATTTGATAACATTATGCTGGCCGCCAAAAATCTGTGACGGTGGTATCCGTATAAGCCAGTAACAGCCTCCGGACTAAGGTGATCATTTTGGTCCAGTGGTAAGTTACGGGCTTACGGAACTGAAGGTTGCGAGTTCTATCCTCTTCAGATTTATTCGGCGCGATTTTGGAATCATGACCAAAACGGTCAGCGTCTTGATATCAAATTAGTTCCACTTTTTATTTACTAATCTGTATTTGGACGTAGTTTTACATTTGTTGTTATATCTGGGGAAAATAATAATTATTATTTTTACCCTGCAAAATTTAATAAGTGCCTTATATAATATATAATATGGTTATACAATCTTAAATTATTCTGCGCTGAATTTTGAAAAGTGCATTTTTAAAGTATTAGTTTATACAAATATTCTCAGAAATTTTTCTCTTTAATATTGAAGATTTATCACAGAATTGTTTATTATATCTTTATTTGTATTAATTGTTGAGATGTATTTTAAAATTACCCGTAGAATAGCTTTTCACAGAATTTTGTAACTTAATTGTTAAAAATGTGATATTTATTAAATCATATAGGAAAAATAATTAAAGATAATTTAAAAGTTGACAGTTTTACCTTAAAATGCCTATTCAGTATTTTAAAGAGAGAAATGCTATTGTTATGAGCTCCATATTCTATTTTCTGTAATGAAACAATAAGAAGACTTTCTTATATCAACGTTCTTCGAAAACCTTAACCGTATTTTATAAATGAAAAAATGATTTTCCCTCAAAGAAACTTTGGTACTTTTCCATTTCGCTGAAGCAAATCTCGCCAAGCTGACTTTATTGGCGACAACACACAGTATACACACACATAAAAAATGTTACTACATAATTGTTCTAAAAATGCTTTAATTCGGAGACATTAACATTTTAATATCGCTTAGAATTTTTTCAAATGGGCCGTGACTTGTTTTGCAAATGTGGCAGTAAAAGGTTACCAGCGGAAATATTCCGTTTGGCGTCTGTGGTATCATTTTTGGCGACTATTGCCTACGCCGGCTAAATAGGAAAGTACCGAAACTTTAAAGAAAATTATTCAAATAAAGCTTAATTTCGTGTGTTTAATTTAAATTTAGTAACCAAAATACTGAAGATGTATTTTTAAACGACGCGTTTTAAACTTAGATAGATACTTTGCTGAAACATGCCTCTCTTGTTTTGCGTGAATTAAATAATATAAATATATAAGTCTGAATAATTTAGCAAAAATATTCAAGAAACAGAATGTAAAAAGATACCTGGATTGAATCTAGGTTTGTGAAAATTACTATCAATGTTTAAATTTTTAGACGACATTTATCAATTGTTAGATTTTAATGTTATCCGAAATTTTATTCCTTGATGACTAAGCATTTTCTGTGTAACCAAAGAGTATTTTCTATTTCAAATCAGGAAAAAAAAAGTATATAAATTATTTTACGTCATCGTTAATGGTGCTCATGTATCAGTCAATTATAATGTATATACGAACAAACACTCATTATCTCTTTTTAATGTATACATTTTTTAATCATTCATGTGCACATAATGTATATAAGACACCCCAATATAGCTTTATCATGCTTTATATCTTTAAGTTTATGTTTATACTTGCAATGCTTGTTATTTTACTTTATGCAACTCTAAACACGTTGTATGTGATTCCAAAGTGCCTTCTGAGCTAGTATTAAATTTATGTGAAACTTGCTGGAAATGATTTTTTACTTGTTATAAAGCATGTTGACTGCATTTTGAAAATGATATTGTGCCTTGAATAATTGAGACTCAAAATTTATCTCAAGAAATAAATTGTGGTTAGTTTTATTTACTGATATTGACAATTTTATTATGTTGCATTGCGATTATTTTTTCTCAAACATTTTAGAAAATTAAATCTTTTCAGGCTTATAAATATTGAATATAAGCGACGAGAGCTTAAAATATCAAAGACAGGATATTTGTGTGCTACAGATAAATTAGATTTTTTTTTTTTTTTTTTTGGAAAATCTTTGCGCGTGTTGTATATTTACCGTTTATTCAAATCTATAATTTCTCTCTAAAATTTTTTAAAAACATATATTTTTGAAAAAGTTAACATTCTATTTTACATAGCTTTTCTAATAACGCATACTGTTCGATATGTATTGTTCGAAAAGTTCAATCACAAAATTTTACATATAAGGAAATTTTTTTTCCAAATATTGGTTATACTTTAAATTTTCATGATGTGTATCGTTGAAAATTTCTATCAAAATCAAATTTTACTTTTGGTATTTAGATTTACTAAGTTGTAAGTCATATACTTCATATTGAACAGGATTGTTACTTTAAAAACTGCAAGGAAAAATGAATTAATTAAATCAGTAGTTAAGGTGATTTTAAGTTTCCTTGTGGAGATTTAGTTATCATTGAATTTCTGTTATAATTAAATATAAAAATAACATTTTGTTCCTACAGCAAAAAGAAAAGAATTATTATATTAGTAGAGAATGTAATTTTTTTTAGAGTTGTGTGATCATGAAATTCAGAATCCAATTATACTTCGAAAATATCTTACTTTTCATAATATAAAACCATGATTACATTATGTAAATCCTATAAATAAAGAATTATGCTACTAAAATTGCAAGTAATTCAGTTTTTAAATGAAGGAGAGCTGACAATTTTTAGAATACTCAAAATTTATTCTAAGCAAAAATATTCAAAAAATTATTGGTTAGTGTTAATCTCAAATCAAATGTTTATTATATTCTTTCTCGTTTGAAATGCATTTATTATTGTTTCCTAAAGGCCTATTCTACAGATTTAACTTACACAATTTCGTTATAGAGATCTTTATTCTGAATTACTGTAATCGAAACGTTCTTTTGTAGAATACTCTTATTGTTTAAAGAAATGACTGAGATCGAATTCCGATCAACTACAAAGCAGTATTTTTGATAATTACGTTGGTACGATATTCGTAAAAGCTGTTTTGTGACAAATGAAATTTTCTTCCTAAATTCTAGAAAGTTAACAATACCTCTTAGCTCATTAGCGAAATTAAGGTATCTATAGAGTCAAATACTCAAACCCTGAAATTTCTGCAGAATTTTAAATATTCCAACTAAAATTGCTAATTAACTTATTCTTATTGCTTATTCCAACTTATCGCTTTTCTGTCAGGATAAATTTAATTAATCTAATGCAAATACAGAAAAATTAAATTTATGTTGTAGGAAAGTATAACCTTTGGTTAAAATCTTTAAACGAGTTTCCGGTACAGTTTTTAGAAAATTTTAAGTTAATTTATCGAACTGTCTGAAATGGAAATGGTAAGAGTTAAAGACTGAATAATTTTCGGGTGGAGCACATGCATTGAATTTCAGAAAATTTTTTATTCGAATTTTTGTGTTTCTATTTTTTCGTCAAAATTAAATTTATAGACTTGACATTTGTTTCTAAATATATTAGAGATTTAAGTTTTTTGTACTAACATGACCAAGAGAATGTAAAAATTAGTTAGGTATTTTAAACCCCAATAACAAGACTTATAACTGAAATTTGTTTCTTTAGTAAAATCTTATTTGATTCTGCCGTACTTTGTTCATTTTTACTGAGGCATACTGAAGGATGAGTGTTTCGATGGAAAGAATTGCAGTTGTATTTCTTTCCATTTTCTCTAAAAAAACATTAGTCCAACGTTATGTTTCTAACAGTAATAGATTGTTATACAGTTTTCAAATCAATATATTCAAAAAGTTTCTTTGTAACTTGACGTATGCGGCTCAAAACCATTGTTTATATTATTTTAAAAGACAGTTATGTAATATATGCTTTATTGTTCTACAATATATACTTATTTTCTTAAATATTAATAATTCTGATTCATGATATTGGTGTATCTTAAAGATATTGAATTAAAATGAATAAAACATACAATGAGGATAAAAATGATTAAATATTAAAAGAAAAAATGCGCGCGCTTCAGATCTATTAAAAACTGCTTCTATCTTTTGTATTCTATTTCTGTTTTGAATTTATACAATAGGTATTTTTTATTCGCAGTTTAGATAATATAAAAGACATTGCAATATTCTAGCCCCCTTTTTTTTTTATTAATGTTACATATTTTCTGAGGAGAATTTTCCTATTGTTCATTTTATAATATATATTATAATAAAAAACATAATAAGAGCATTTATTTACCAGTCATATTCTTTTTTCATAATCATGTAATTCCGAAATCTTATCTGAATTTTTAATTCTTAATCTTCTCGTTTATTTAAATTTGACGTTATACTGTTAACTGAATATAGTTGCTAATTATTTTGTCAAATCTATCATGTTATATTTATCGAATGGAAAAAAAGTACACCCAAAAGAACAAAAGGTAAAAAAAAAAAGCCCTTCCATCACGAATATTTCTCTTATGTTTTCAGAAACTAAATCTTAATTATTTTAAAGATCTGAAAGCACACAGAAGACTTACTAAAATGAATTTGAGTGCTTCAGAAAAAATCAGCCAATGAAGACCTTTCATTTTCATTCTTTCGGATGTATAAGTATAATAATTTAGATGCAAGATAATTATAGTTACAAATTCTTCGAATCCAGTCGGTGAATACACAAAGCTTTAAAGGTATTTTGTTATCATTATTGCTATAAGAATATATTTGTACTTTATCAAACGTCATTGTAACAATGAAAATGCACATTAAATTTGACCTTATGTTATTGAACTTGTAATTATGTAAACATTCTCCGTTGATGATTAAAGTTCTTGTTATAAATATTTACAATTTATCTGTGAATTATATTTCGATGTATCGATTATAGGATTGTAATAATTATGACTGATGTTGATATATCATTATATATCGGTTCAATCTTTGAAGAAAATGTAATTTCCAGCGTTTTTTGACTTTCTGTATAAATTGATCTGTGATCAACAGCTTGCAAAGCTGATGAGAACGCACATATTCGCCATCTCTACAAAACATATAAACTGGACAAGTGGTCAGAATTGTTCTTGGGGAAAACTGTATATTTTGACCAAATTTGTAATTATTCATTCCACATGAATTGCGAAGTGATTGCTTCCGTGTGATTTCAATTCTTTATTATTTTTTTTTTTTAATGTCTGGTCACTCAGTTTCGTGCTGTTTCCATACCAAAGTGTCTTGAGAAATGTTTCTCTCAAATGTTTGTTGAATTTGAAGATCTTGAAAAATAAAATATTTAAAAAGTAATGTGTGTGTGTAGTATAATGTGTTGTGCTTCCATATTTTAAAATTTATTATTAGTATTTTCTTTGCTCATAAGAAACATTAAGATTATTTTTGCCCGATCCAAAACTCGGAACACATTTTATAAAAGGAAGAAATCCCAATTATTATAAAAATTCGGGATGTTGAAACACGCAATCTATTTATTGTATCATGTCATTAAACCTTTATCTACCGACGGTACTTATAAGTACCACTCACTTTAAAATTACATAGAATAACCATTTTTACGAATACTCTGACGATACTTAGCAGGAATATTCTTTTGAAACCATTCTCCCAAGATATATGGCAGCATGGTTCTATATGATGAGTATTTTAGCGGGGAAGGGGTGAATTGTTTTATAACAGAAATTGCGTTTTCAGCGGATGGCGAAGATTGTCAGTTTTGTTCCGAAAAAATAGTTAATGTTAAAAGGTAGTCGTTTTTTTGTATGTTAATGAAGTCCTTAGAAAACGATTTAACTATTTATTTTAAGTGAACAGTGTATATAATTAATTTTCCCGTTGAATATCTCAATGAATGAATTAATTAGCTCTAACGGATTAAATTTCCCAAAGTTGAGTATATTGTTGATGTATATCCCTTAATTTTCAATGTTGTGATTAAAAAAAATATTGCATGAAAAAACTGCAGTAAATCATAATGTGGTAGATAAAGTGTTAAAATTCATAGTTATTTCATAAATACACAATTATCATTTGCAAACATGGCTGGCTTGTATTCAGTTAGCATTACAGTATAATATATTTTATAGAGGGGCGTAGCTACCGCCTTAAAAACCGTATCAGTGATACGGGACTTTAACACATATTAGCAAAAATATTGTAATTAGTTAAGGGCTCCAAAAAAAAAGGGGGTATCCAAGAAATTTTGATACAAGGCCCACTCAGGACAGGCTATGCCAGTGATTTTATATTAAAGAATCGATTAATTCTGACAGAAATTCTTTCTGAATTCTATTTTGTTAATGTTAGAAATATGTACATTTGCATGCATTCGCAATTTTTATAAAGAGCTTTAATGTAATAAATTTATTATGCATTAACTTGTTAGTTGAGGTTTTTTTTGGAAAAGAAAAGTGTGATTACATTATACTGCTATTATAATTTCAATACAACAAAATCGGATTTTTCACTTCCATTATTCTTTTTATGTAACATTGTTCTTTTCATTGTCTTTTCGTATTGTATCTGCTACTGAAGCATGAAAATTTGTGGGGAATTAGTATCTTAAACAACAGTTTTCTCTTAAAACTCAAAAATCATTCATGGGTATTCTTAATTTAAAAAAAAATAAAACATCAATATTTTAAGCAATTAAAAAAAAGAATATTATATAATGATTGGTAGATTTTTTTTTTTTTTTTGAAAAAAGTACTCATTCTAAGCGTTTATTTTGTACAAAAAATTCTATAGAGATCTACATACTATTTTATACAAGAACTCATAATATACAATTTTTTATTTTTAACTGCAATATTACTGATCACAAGATTTTTATTGTTATGATTAATAATATATATACATAGGCCATTTGGGGACCCCTTTTTAAGTAACTTGCCTTACTTTTTTAAATTTAATTTCTTAAAAATTATACGTAATAATTACATAGCGGTCCTTTTATTTTTTATGCCTACAAATCGTACATCATTTTGATAAAACGAAAAATGTGTTCAAAAAGTCTAAAGAACGTTATAACTGTAGAGTCATTTCATATCTATTGAAAAAAGTCATCAGTAATATTTTATGATTTTAAATCATTAATGAATCAAAATTCTGCTATTCATAATAGATTTTTTTCACTAAAAATGCCTGAAGAACTATGTTAATTATTTACAAATTTATATTCTGAATGAAAAAAGCACAATTTTTGCATATTACCTTAAAATAATACTTTTTTTCAATTTCTACTATTAGCTCACACTCTTTATACATATTTATTTATTTATTTATACTCGTGGAATTTTCAATCGTTAAAAAAATACATTTGAAAGCGCTGAATTGAGCTGAAATTTTATATGCATGATTATATTGGATGACAATACAATAATTTAATTATTATTAATAAAAGTTAATTGATTAAAACTAATTATTCAAAGAATTACAAATACAGCCACGTTGGCATCATTTTTGACGACTTAACGGCCATTTTGGCGACTTGTGTCAAAACTTGAAAGTATTTTTTCCCCCACGATTTAAAGCATTCAGTTGAACTGAAATTTTATATACACGATCGTTTGGGATGACAATACGATACTTTCATGATAATTAATAAAAATTAATTACCACTTAATGTTGTGATTCTGTCATATGTATATACATATTTACATTAATTGTAACTATTTAAGAAAAAGTAGCTAAAGTAAAAATTTTCTTTGATCTAAGTAGGAATTGACTTAAAAATTTGTTTTTATATTACTTGTTTTGGTTACAATATCGCAGTTTAATAAATGAATTGGTAAAAAATCTTACATTTTTAATGCAAACAAATTTCATAAAAAATGAATAAACTTTATACTAATAAAAAGTTTGTATATGATTAAATCTTGCGTCAAATTATAATGCACTGCTGGCCATCAAAACTGCAGTATTAGGAAACAAAGCAGGTAAAACATTTATTGCACGTGGACAGCATAATGGGAAGAAAACATGATTAAATACCGGGAGTGCAAAAAGTCCGTAAAAACTTTAAAAATTTATAAAACCCAGAAAATTAAAAATGGTTTGCTGGTTTAGCATCGATAAGTCACGGGATTTTTTTTAAGATAAGAAAAAGAGAAAAATTCAAAAAAAAAACCCCACCGATAGGTGGCGTTTCGTACATAAG